>QTSX02000762.1:15427-437670 GCA_014839935.2 Entomophthora muscae | reverse complement strand
CGTTAATTCCCCAAGAGGGAGTAATTGAAGATGTTGCAACTGTTCTCATCCTACTTTACACAACTCTAAGTCAGTCTATTAAAGACCAATACTAAAGCTCAAAATATTAGAGTGTAGCCCCTGCCCTAAGCTTACCTTTAGCCAGCCAGTTTTGAACCTGGCTTCTCTTCTGGCTCCTTGTACAAGTGTTCTTTCACTTAGTTGTTGTCTCTTTTGCTCTCACCTTCAAAATCAAAGTTCAAAGCTCAAAATTTCAATTGAATTTTCCTATAATTTCTATTATTATCTCAAATTTTCCTTTAAAAATCATTGTTTTTGAACCCAATTTTGCTTGCAGTTATAATCCAAGGGCCCCAAGACAACAGCAAGGCTACCCAAACCTGTTCTGCTGTTTTTCCAAGGATTTGCCAAAGACTACCCTAGTCTTGCCATTTTCTCTCTGTTTTCTCCAGAAACTATACCATCCTACCCCAAATTTTGTGCTGGTTCCTTCTATGATACTGCCGGCTCTTAAATTTGTCGTCTTTTCCCTGGCTCTGTTTCTCTTGCTTCTGTGGTCCACCTCCCCTGACCTTTGGGGGAAAATCTCCTCATTGGCCTGTCTGGTAGGTAGCAACCCTGCCAGTCTCTGGGACCTCCCCAGCAGTCTTCTCTTTTCCGGAGAGGCTGTGGTTAAGAGCCTGACGTGTGACAATCTTGACCTGGACATTGTGGAGCTTGCTTTGCCTAGTTCTGAATAGGTAGTGCCCCCCCCACACCTCCTCTCCCCTCCATGGTTCAGAAGAATGTGGTAGCCCCCAGGTCCTCCAAGGTGGCCTCTCCCGCTCCTACTTGTACTCCCTGGTTGCTCACTGGTCTGATTCTAATGGGTTTGAACGCCTACTTACCCAGTTGTCCCCGGTGTCTTCCCTGTGGTCCCCTCTCTGAGCAGCCATCCCAGTTGCGCACTGGATGTCATCCTGGTGGTTTGTGGCACCGGGATGGGAGCCAAACTTAGTTAGTTTAGCCCCTCTCTCTCACACCTTCATTGGCTTTCTCAAAGGTTTCTAGCCACATGTGGATGTCAATGTGGCTATTCATCAAGAATTTTGTTTTGAAGAGACTGTGGGGCTTAGTTCTTCCTGATCTGGAACCATGGTGCACTCCTTGCTGATAGGTAGAGGATGATATTGTTGACTCATCCTCAGAACCAGATTCAGAGCTAGAGCTACTACTATTGGAGTAGTTGGGCTGGTGTTGTCTACAGCAGGACTGGCGTCAGTAGCTCTCAGGGCTTTTCTGGCAACAGCAGCGGCGGCTTCTGGGGGTTGCACTCCCAATCAGCATAGCATTGGCTCCAGTAGCTATGTTAGGAGGCGTATACTGAGGAGGACAGGCAGGGTTGGCTCAACTGTGATTGAGAATGTTACCTGTTATGGTGGGGTTATGGGTGGTTGGATCACCAATGGCAAGTTGGTCAAAGTGTTCCTCAAGAGTAGTTATGGCTGCTCTTAGTTCTTCTACTACTTGTCCTTGGTTGTTGAGAAGGGTAGTTGTGTCAGCCAATTGGACTGTAAAGCCACCCACTTGTTCTGTTAAATCTTGGTTGGCAGTATGAGCTTGTTGTACTCCTTGATTACAGGTAGTGAGTTGTTTCACTACCGCGGCAGTAGTGGTGGCTAAGTCCTTGGTACATTGGTGCTGGACCTCTTCAATCTGGGTGTGGTTTTCATTAAATTGTCTTGTTACCTCAGCTTCCACATGAGTGATTGCTGTATTCTGCTGTCACTGGACAGCACTTTGCGCAGTGGTCACTTGAGACAGTTGGGTCATTTATTCCATCAGTTCCTGGATGCGTTGATGGTGGTCAGTGAGTGTTGTTCTTTGGGCCTCTAGGTGATTTGCAGACAGCTCCAAGTTGGCAGCCAACGCAATGGTGAGGTTGTGTAGGTGAGTGAACTGAGTGCCCACAAAGGTATTTGAGTCATGTGTTATTCCTTTTAGGTGGACAGCAGTTGCTCTGGCACAAGCTTCAGACTCTTCAAGTTACTGATTAGTGATATTGTACCACTCACCTTGGCGCTCAAAGCTAATGACAGCCAACTGTCAGAGGTCCTTGTGTCGGTTGTTTAGTTCTTGGAGGCTGGCGTTAACCTGGTTGAGTCTATTTGCAGCATCCATAAGTTTTGGGTGACCAATCCTAGTAGTTTATGTGGTCAGTCTATCCAAACTATCTACTGTCAAACAAGGAAGAGCTCCATTGTTATGTTCAATAATTTGTTTGATCTCATGCAGATCTTGCTTGGTGTTGGTGGTATCTGCTGATGTATCAAGAGGGAGATATGGATTGGTATTGGCCTGCCTGATGGAAGGAGCAATTGGAAACAACTGGAGACTAGGGCTGTGGGAGACAGGATAGATGGGCGCAGATGGTCAACAGTCAAGAGTCTGGCTGACTCCAGAAGAAGAGAAGTTGAAAGCTTCAAAGATTGGAACTGACTGCCTAGCTGGTTGACTAGGGGGTTCCCAGAGCCCCAGGGGAGGAATCAGGGTTGGTTGTACTATTGAAATCTCTATAGAGCAAAGTTGCTCTACTGGGCTTGGACAGTTATTAGGATTGTTCATTACCCTGCTTGGGGTTGTGGCCTGTTGGTTGGCCCAATTGGCAGTAGTGCAATTCCCAAGGGGAGACTGAGCTTTTCTGACAGGGTTGTTGGTGGTAGTGGTTGAGGGTCGGGAGGTGGGTCTTCCTGCCAACAACTGGCCCACTCTTTGAGGGTGGATACTGCTAACTGATCCTGGGTTGGTGGTACTTGTGTTTGATGGTGCTGATATAGTATTAGCTGGAGAGCCTGTTCTATTAGAACAACCCATGTGTTGGATATTGTTGTTCAAGGACAGGAGAGGCGCTCCAGAGGATCTGGTATTAAGCATGTTTTTTAGGTTCTTCCCTTGTCAGAGGCTTTGTAGGTGTTAATAAGAGGGTAACAGGAATTGGCTAAAAGCCCCTGTAGTGAGCACCAAGATGTGGTGCTCTTGCTACTGTGAGTGAGGATAGTCAGTTGGTTGTACAGCAGACTATGAGGTAGAAAATGGGATGGGGGACAGATCTAGGTGTGGGTCAATTAACTGAGTACTATACCAGTCAGAAACCAGACAGGTATTTGGTTGTACAAAGGTGATTGGACCAGGAGAACAACAAAGGGTTTGGAATAGTAGCAGCGGCAACTACTCTAAAGCAAATCCTCAAGTAGCAACTTCTAGTCAAGCTAATTGGCAGTATAGTTAGTAAGAAGAGACTAGCCTTTGTAATCCTCAAATTATACACTCAAAGAATATTTGATGGTGTAGATAATATAAGGGGGTATAAACATGTGTTTTTATTTAGAAAAGGAGAGGGGTTTATATACTACAACTTACTTGATAAATCAAGGCAAGTTGGTCATTGCATGGGATTGAGGAAGGAGAAAATGAATGTTAAATAGCTGGGGATCAACACAGCAATCAGGGGAAGGTGTGAACAGCCCCAGCAGCACAAGGGGTTACTGAAGGCTCAAGGTTTTGTAAGTTGGTTGATAACCGCAGTCAGTTAACTAATTGATCAATAGATTAACGCCTAGTTGGTGTGACTTTCAATCCAGAAGCTATGGGTGTCTTCAGGCAATCCAGAAGCTAGTCAATGTCTGGAGTATCTGTAATGACTGCTTCATTTGAAAGGCAATCAGGATCTCTTACAATCAGGAAGTATCTCAACAACAATCAGGATTTGAACGGCCAACTGGTGATGGGTTTCACCACACAAGGCTTTGGTTTCCACTTACTACTGCACAGCTAAGAGTTTATGATTCTCTTAGAAGAAACTTGGGGTATCTCCATACAATTGGAATAGCCCAGAAAACGTCAAGTACCAACAAAAATATGCCAAGACAGTTACTACTCTCAAGGAGAAGGAGACTGTCAAATTCTTCTACATTGGCAAGTCCTATTTTGCATTGTCAATGCGTAACAAGTATGAGTATGTCCCCAAAGGTGAAAAGAACGGTATGTCCCAGCATGCAGCTACCCAGTCTGTTGCCTACTTGATGGTAGCCCTTCTTGGTCCCCTTGGCATAGAGCTCTACCAGATGATCAAGGGTTCCTACAATAGTGAGACCTTTCTGGAATTCCTCTGATTGGTTTTAGAGCACCTCCAAGTCACCAGTTTGGGGTTCATCAACATTATTTTGCTGGATAATGTTGGTCTCCACAAGGTAGCAGAAGCTCTTGAAGAATTCCCAGTGTTTGAGCCTGGTATGAAAATTAGCTCCCAACAATTGGCCATGTCCAATTTGCGCCTTCTTTTTCTCTACTCTTATTTGCCATTCATCAGCCCAATTGAGGAAGTATTTGGGTGGCACAAACAAGTAGTCAAAAAAGGGGCGCCACCTGGGCCTGAGGACTTGTTTAATTTGCTGAAGGTGGGTGTCCATACCCTCCCAGCTGAAACCATGACCAAATTCTATGGTCACACAAATTTCTCTCCCTGTGTGCCTATCCAAGCAGCCAATCAATTAAAGGCTTTGCTATTCCAAATGTTTTCTTGCATTTTATTTTCTAATATTTTTTAATTTGGTTTAATTTATATTGACTTTATTTATGTGATTCTGCGTGTATACCATCAGGTATAATAAAAATTAACAAAGCAAAGCCAATTGAATGAATGAATAAATGAACATATAACACACAAAAATATATATATTTTTTATTATGCTTTTATTTGGGTCTAGTTTATTTCACATTTTTTATATGATTCCAATTATATACTGACATGTGTAATAAAAATTAACAAAGCAAGAAGGATGAATGAATGAATGAATGAATGAATGAACATACAGAAGTATTTATTTTTTATTATGTATTTATTTTTTGAATATATATGATTTGATTTTATTATATTGTAAAGAAATTATATATAAAAAATTTAAAAATGTATTTGGGTTTAGAGCTTTATTTGGGGTGGGAGCAGCGGAATTCAAGGACATTGGGTCTAAACAGACTATTAATTTCTATTGACAATGTGTATTGTTGTAAATTAGACTGCATGGGTAAAATGATCAAGGCTATCAGTGGAATTAATCCTGATAGTCAACCTGTTACATCCAGATTGAGTCAAGTTTGGGAATTACAAGTAGCTTCCATAATGAGCAGCTGCAAGCTACAGCCACTCTGGTGTAACACACACCCACTATTCCCCGCTGGATTGTCCAGATTGTCCCTAGATGGAAAGAACATGGATGCAAGAGCCTGATGGACACCAGAAGATGCTGTAATAATACTGAAAATGGTGCAGGTGTTAATAACACTCCTGCATCCATTGTGCAGCCAGTATAGTATATAAACTTCCCTTCTTTCCTAATAAAAAATATACTTTTATATATTAAAACTTGCCTTTCTACTCTACTTAGTTGTTACC
This sequence comes from Entomophthora muscae, assembly GCA_014839935.2. NCBI lineage: Eukaryota > Fungi > Entomophthoromycota > Entomophthoromycetes > Entomophthorales > Entomophthoraceae > Entomophthora > Entomophthora muscae. The sequence goes on along the minus strand of QTSX02000762.1, from coordinate 432,239 downwards.
TAGTATTAAAAGATAAAGACTTCAGAGTCTTTAAGACGTTTATTAATTTGTGTATAGGCCTACAACCATACTCTTACAAGCTAGCACTCCTGACGTTAATCCCCAAGACGTCCATAAGGCCCAATTCACAACATGTATGTTGACATGGCTCCTGTACTATATAGCTCACAGCAGCTTGTGTATGAGAGCACTATGATATAATTGGCCAAGAGGATATTTTCTGGTGGAGCTGACATTTCATGGATGGCGGCAAGAATAACTGTGTTCTGAATAACATGCTCTATTGAGCTATATCCAGGGGCAAATTTTTCCATCTAATAATTGGCAAATTTCATCCAGATTTATTAACACAAAAGACTGGTTAGTGCTTCTTCTTTAATCCACATCAGTACAATAAGAAATAGGTAAACAATCAAGTGACTTCTCTGCCCTGCAAACAGGGCTGAGAACTCACAAAATTATTGCATATGGTACTGATTTTGTTTTTAAAGGTCTTAGTGGCAAAGGTTTTTTATTTTTGGTGGTATTCCAGTCTTGTTAGAGCACCAGGAGGCCCTGAAGTCTCCAAGTACACCTACAACAGCAGCTAGGACAGCAGACAAACTATAGCTAAGCTTTGTTATTTTTTAAAATTTTAGGATATGGGATATTGTGTGCTCAGTTGGGAAACAGAAACAAACTTCTTCTTGTCCTCTCTCCATCTTCGGTAGGTTTTGGTATGCCATAGTTCTGAAAAAGTCCCAGACAAGCATGACAAAGAGCTTGCAGAAGCCAAGATCTGGAACGTACTGGTCAAGGTGCAGGTTAGGGGCCCTTGGCCAAAGCTGAGACCTGCCATTTAGAGTTGTCTTGCTTTGGTTGGAGTGCTGTAATTTTTTCTTGTTTCATGGGGTAACTTTTTCTAATTTTTCAATCATCTTAGAGGCAGCAGCTGGCGTCAGGACCAGCTGACATCCTATGTGGGGACGTAGTTACTGTAAAAGGTTTTCAATATGTAGGGTTTTAGGCATTGACAGACTAATCTTTCATTTTCTTCTATAAATAAAAAAGTTAGTAAAATATTTTATTTATTTGATGTTTTATTTTTTACCTGACTTCTATATCATTACCTGTTGCCCCCTTGACAGGGGCTTCTTCACAGGATCTGCCACTTGCTGTTTGCTGGTCTTCTGTTAGTTTATGTTTCTTTTTATTTTTTAGTTGCTCAAATATCTTGGGACCCTTTGACCACGCCTCCGCAGCCAAGAACCCCTGTGGCTTGAACTGTAGGTTGATGAGAACATCCTTTTGTATATTTAGGAGCCTGATTGTGAGTTTGTTGGTAGTATTGGGTATCTTCTTCTTCACGGCCTTCACAGTAAGTTTTTCTAGTTTGTTGCCTTCTAATACCACCTCCTTTAGCATGTCATTCATCTTTTGATTGACCTCCCTTATTTTAGCCACTGCTGAGCCTAATTCCTTGATTATCACCTCCAATTCCAACATGTTTTCCTTGTTCTTACCCCAAACCTTTTTATACCAATTTTCAAGATTTTGGGGTCTTGAGTAATTGTCTTTATTATTGGTCATTGTATGAGGGTTGTTGATATAGATTGTATGGCAACAATTTGTAGCTACCAATTGGGTCTTGGGGTACAGCTACGGCCTGGCAGTGTCTTGTTTGGCCATAGGAGAAAATACACTGGGTCTGCAAGTAGACGGCAGCACGCTCTACCTGGATACTTCTGACTACTAGGTGTTGGCCAGTAGTGATACAACAATAGAGATCTTTAATCTCTATCTTCAAGGGTGAATATTCTGCTCAATCTCAAGTAAGGAGAGCACTTTATATAGGGTGGATAAGCCCTCTTGCCAGATTATTATCTGACGCTTCTAACTCTTACTAGTCAGTCTATCTGTTCCTCAGACTGCTAGTTTCAGCCCCCAGAGTTAGGCAGCCATGCCGGTCTGGCATGGGACTTCAATTAATTATTGGACCCCAATCTATCATATCGTGGTCCTGGTGGCATTTTGTCCTTTACTTCATGCATATGCAGGTTTGGTTACCCTGTTAATGGGTTTTTGCATTTGCATTGTTCTTTATAAATAACCTTTCATATTGGTCATAAGTCTAATTTGAATCCTGGCACAAATGTCTGGAAGAGGTATGCCCTGCAATAATATTCAGGAATCAATCAGCCTATTGGCAGAAGTGGGTTCTGCAATCACAATCAGGCAACATCAGGATTAATGGTTTGGGTCTGAGCCAATGGGAAGTCCAACACTAAATTATGATCAAGCATTTAGGGTACTTATCAGCATTCTGATTACCCAAAGCTATAATTGAGATCAGCTGGTACTTCTTTAAGCTCAACGGCTCTATGGCAGGAGGCTGTCTGAAGCTAATCAGTCAGGGGAATGATGGTAAAGTCTACCATATTATTCTGAAGCCCTAACACCAATTAAATATCCCAATAAACTATATCTATTCTATTGTATCTAATAAAGATTTAATAAATATATCTGATTTTAATTATGAATTTTTTAGCTTTAAGTAATACTATTCATTTGATATTGATATTGTGTATATTAATTGTGTACAGCAACCCATTATTAGTATTATGAACAACATATTATCTCATATACATGTTTTGTCTAAGTAAAACATGATTTGTTCTTGAATCAGTATGCCAAGCTTTACCCAAAGTACATATTTATTAAAAAATGATCACACTCAGGGTTTATATGTAGATCATACAATTCAGAGATATATGCAGTGAGATGAATTATTTTAATTAATTATATTGTTTTCTATTATAACTTTAATGTATTTAAAGCACTACAATAAAGTGAATTCAAAAACTACAAGTGCTAAAGACCAGCCAATTGGAATGGGTGTACATGTGATGTCTTTGTGCTTGGCTCAGACCAGATACATCTCAGTTATTGCACCCAGTTTAACTTAATAAAATAAGCCTGTTAAAAATATAAGATGTCTTAGTGCAACTAGTTTAACTTAATGAAATAATCCTGTTAAAAATATGAGATGTCTTAGTGCAACCAGTTTAACTTAATGAAATAAGTCTGTTGGAAATAACAGTGCAATACGCCATCTAGAAAAGGCCATCTATAAAGATGCCATCTGGAAAAAATTTTCAATAGGGTCAGAATTTACATTGGCCAAATTTATTAAATAGTTATTTTTTACATGTTGGTTTCTAATACGCCATCTAGAAAAACGGCATCTAGAAAACACTATCACAAATTGAAATAAAAAGTGTGTTATCCAAATAAGATTTTTTTGGATATAAAAGCACTTAATAAATACCCTAAAATATACCATCTAGAAATACAGCATCTAGAAAGACAGCATCTGGAATCAAATAATAAATTATACTTTTATGTGATAAATCCAAGCCTTTTTGTTTAATAACTGGGAATAAAGTATGATATTAATTTATAACCACATATAATATATCAACTCAAATTAACTCACCATTGATAGTACTATCTTCCTGTAACAAAGCCATTAAAAACCACTTTTGATATACTGATTTTATTCCTTATCATAAAAGAATCTGCAATATTTGTTTTTCAGCTTTAAAATGCTTCATTAATGATTTTATATATGCAAGGGTAGTGTCTCCATTAACTGGAATTGTAATAATCAGGTTAAGGACAGTGTAACTAAGACCACCTCATCACTTTAAGGTTGGTACAATCAATTTTCTTGCCTGGTTAAGATAAAAAAAGCCCAGATTCATTGTGATTATCAAAAAGCTGAAGATCTGGTATATCCATGGGGACCAGCTTTACCCTCAGGCCATCAAAAGCAAAGCTGTTTTATCCAAGCATGAAGATCAGCAGGTCAAGTTTGCAAGTGTTACCAAGGAGTTTTTGACCTATTACACCAGAGAAAGCCGCCTTATCTATCTTAAAGGGATTTCAAAGACTTTTGGGACTGAAGCCTGGTCAAGTTACTCTTCCATTAAATACTTTACTTCCAAACATTTAATTTTTAGTACATTGATACAAGCATAAGAGCAAAAATCAATATGGAAATATCATAGTTTTGGGGTATGTTGACTTTGGAGATTTGCACACTAAAGTTGGTATTAGATGATCCCACAATATTATTGCAGATTTGAAATCTTTGGATTATTTTGAGTCTAGCCATATGTTTTTCTTACTATTCTGAATTTTTGGGGTTTTTATTAAGCTTTAAGTTATTTGATACAGTTCTACCAGAAATTTGACATAGGGTTTCCAGATGGTGTTTTATAGATGGCGTCTTTCTAGATGGCGTCTTTCTAGATGGTGTTTTCTAGATAACGTTTTCTAGATTGCGTCTTTCTAGATAGTGTATCCCACTGAAATAACTGAGGTGTGTCTGGTCTGAGCCAAACACAAAGACAGCACAAATGCACACCCATTCCAATTGGCTAGTTTTTAGCACTTGTAGTTTCAAAATTCACTTTATTGTAGCACTTCAAATATATTAAAGTTATAATAGTATTGAGTTTATACTTCTGGGAAGTATAATAAACAAAATAAAGGGGAAGTATTAAGAAGAGAATGATACTTTATTATATATGAATATAGGATATTATATAGTATCATGACAAGCCACATGCTGTCCATGTACGTCATGGAGATCATGGGGCTTATCTGAGTAATGTTCCTCTTGAGTCACAAGGCTTAATCAAGTTGTGTTTCATTTAGGACCTGTATTGATTGATCCCTGTCATATATGGTTAACTGATAATGGTGCCACCAGTTTATTGACTGGGCAGTGAACCACTTGGTGAGCCACTCGGTGATTTACTTGGGGTGTTAATTCCCTGAGAGGGAGTAATTGAAGATTTTGCAACATCTTCCCCTGGGGTGCTGGAAGGCAGAGCCTTGGGAATCTTCTTGAGAGTATCTGATATATGGGCTTGATATCAATCCAGTTTGGCGTTGGGTACAGGGAGCCTTGAATTTTGTTGAGCTGCCCTTGCCTTACACAAACAAAGTTGGTCATGATGCATATGTTTCAGTTCAGTTTGAGCTCCAATCCCTTTGAGGAGGTAGGTGTTACTGGGCTTCACCTCCATGACAATGCCTGGTCTGCGTAACCCTGGGTCTAATTTGTGTTGGTTGTGATTGACGGCCCAGATCTTATCTCCAACTTGGAACCTTTCTTGTTGCAATGGGATTGCTTCCTGCTGAACCCTTTGTTGTTCCATCACTTCTTGGTCCTTTCTGGCTTGTAGTACTTTCTGGTCATTACTGTCTGGTATCTTCTTTGGAAGTGGCAGTTGTGGTCCCGTGGTTGTACTGACAAGTGAGGGTTTCTGACCATAGACAAGTTCATAAGGTCTTTTGCCTGTATTGTGGTTGACTCGTGTTCTGCAGACCATAAGGGCAGTTGGTAGCATGTCAACCCAGGCTTTTTGATTGTTGGCAGACAACTTACTGAGGGCTTCCACTAGAGTGCTGTTTAGTTGTTCTACACATCCATTTGCTTGTGGGTGATATGGACTGGCTGTGACATGTTTTATTCCATTTTTGGCAAGATAGATGTTGATATCAATAGTTTTGAGTTCAGTGCCTCCATCTGTGATTAAGAGGTCAGACTTTCCAAACTTTGCTATGATTTCCTTGCCAATGAATCAACTCACATCATTGCATTTGTGCTCTTTTGTGGCTTGTGCTATGGGCCATCTGGTTGCATAGTCAATGGCTGTGATGATGTACTTCTTGCCCTTACTTTCACCAGGCATAGGTCCCACAATATCCAACAACCATACCTTGAAGGGTTGTGTGATGGATACAGGTACTACTGACTTGGGTGGAGCTTTGGTTTGTGTGTACTTCTCACAGACCTTGCATTGTTCCAGTACCTCTCTGATATCATATAGCATGTTGGGCCACCAGTAGCAAGTCTTGAGATATTCATGAAATTTTCTGCTATGGGTGTGTCCCAAGTCTCTGTGATAACGGAGGATTGTGTCAATCTTTTGTGTTGACAGGACATAGGGTACAGTGTCACCATTTGGAAGGATTTAGTGAAGGGTACCATATACTTTTTTGAACAGATGTTTGTTCTTGAGGACTTTCTCTTGGATGTCCATTGGGGTGCCAGGTGGGAACCCTTCCTGGAGATTCCCCATGATTAACATGGGCCAGTCGGGGTTGCCATCAGTGCAGAGGATGTGTTTATTGTATAGCCTTGATAGGGCGTCTGCAGTAAGCATCTCCCTGCCTGGATTGTATTCAATTTGCATGGGGTATCTCTGTATGAGACTAATCCATTTGGCTTGTCTTCTTGACAGGTGTTGTTGTGTTTTAAAGAATATCAATAACTTGTGGTTGGTGAGTACCTTGAACGTCTGGGCTCCTTCCAGATAGCATTGCCATTTCATGAGGCAGTGTATGATGGCAACCAATTCCTTATTGTGTATAGGGTATCTTTGTTTGCTGTCTGATAGCTTCCTTGATTCATATGCCACGGGGAGGAAGTCCTTTTAGGCCTTTTGGATAGGAGGACTCTCCTATGGCATAATCAGAGGCGTCAGTTTCTAGCTCATAGATACCCTCACAGCTCGGGTATTGCAGGATGGGGACGGTAACCATGCGCTCTTTCAGTTGGCAGAAATGTTGATCTTGTAAAGGTGTCCAGACAAATTTGGTTGTTTTCCCAGTGATGGCTGACAAGGGAGCTGTTAGGGCGCCTCAGTCAGGGATGAACCTGTGTACATAGGCTACCATTCCAAGGAAAGTGCAAAGTTTGCTCTTGTTTCTTGGGGCTGGCATCTCTGTTATGGCGCGTATTTTTTCTGGATCCAGCTTGATACCCTCCTTTCTAATGATATGGCCAAGGAAGGGGAGTTAAGTCAAGAAGAACTTGCATTTTGACGGTTTGTCAATCAGTTGGTTTTCCTGCAGGGTACAGAGGACTGTGTGGACGTCTTCCCAGTGTTGTTATAGGTTGGGACTGTAAATAATGATGTTGTCCAGGTAGATTATTGCCCTTTTCCCAATGTGTTCCTTAAATACTTAATTCATGAAGGTTACAAAGGTACTGGGGGCATTTGTTATACCAAAATTGAGGATAACACATTCAAAGGACTTGTATTTAGTTCAAAATGTGGTCTTTGGAATGTCTTCAGGTTTCATACAAATTTGGTGATATCCTGCTGTCAAATCAATTTTTGTGAAGATTTGGGACCCCCCAGGGCATCAAAAAAGTCATCAATCAGAGGCAGGGGATATCTGTTCTTTATTTTGACCTTGTTGAGGGCCCTTTAGTCTGTGACCAGGCAGAGGCCTCCATCTTTCTTTGCCACAAAGAAGACTGCAGCACCAAAGAGTGATTTTGAGGATCTGATGAGGCCTTTCTCAAGTGCTTTGTCAAGGTAAGCTTTCAGAGTGTTGTCTTCTTGTGGTATGAGGCGGTAGATGGGTTGTGCTTTAGGCATGCTACCTTTTAGGTTGATCTTGTATTGTATCCCCCAATCAGGGGGCAACCCAGGTAGTGTTTCTTGGAATACAGAGGGAAATTTATTGACTAGCTGGTCTCTAATTGGGTTCTGTTTGTGTTGAGTTTCTGTGTTTTTGAAGTGTATGGCCTCATATGTACATGTGCTCCAATTGATTTTGCTGATATCAGTTTCTTTCTCTGTTTCCATGATCTTTACAAATATGTGGTCCCTCATGAGGGTGTCAAGATGTGTCAGGTACACGTGATGGTGGACTTCTCCTTGCTGGATAGTGAGGGTGGCTTTGTCCCAGTTGATGTGAGGCTTTGTCTTTTGCATCCAATCTAATCCAAGTATGATATTGTATTTGGGGATTAGAATAATGGGGCCACTAATTGTCATTTGGACGTCTCCAATTTGGGCCCGGAAAGGTCTGGTCTTGTGGATAACTGGTGTGCTGCAGTTGTCTACCATGATGACTCTCTTGATGCTACTTCAAATGGTAGGTAAATTCATGAGGTCTGCAAAACTCTTGTTAATGAGTGATTGATTGGCTCCAGTGTCAAATAGTTCTGTGCCCTGGTATCTGCAAAAACAGAAAGGATAGGTAAAGAGTTTATTTCTAGTTTGGGCGGCAAACAGTAGAGGATTGCTGGAGGAAACCTGGATCATGGTGATTGAGTCCACATCCTGTTCTCTGTACAAGTCTTATGAAATGGGGGAGGGTGGCTTGCCTAAGCACTCCCTTGAGCTTTTCCCTCCTTGTTGGTATCTTTGGTGCTGGTCTGGTTGGCTTGTGCAGTGTGATTCCTGTTTCAAGGATGGGTACTGTTGTCTTGGTTGTTTTGCTTATTAGGGCAAGGCTCTTTCTTAGCTGCAGGGTTTTTCTTGCACTTTTTGGTGGCGTGTAGATTTTCAGACTTCTGAGCTACGTGTTTTCCTTCTAGGAATACATCCTGAGGTTCTTGCAGCGGGTCATGTAGAACTGACATCTAATGTGTGTGGGAAGGCCATTATAGAAGTCCAGGTGTGGTCCAGGTTCATCAAAGTTGATGGTGTTAGGCGCACAGTCATGTAGTCCTTCATATGCTGCAATGTATTCCTTGATGGTTCCTGTCATTTTGAAGGTTCAGAGTTTGGTCATAATCACCACGTCCAAGTCCTTCATGGAGAACTTTTTGTGGAATGCGGCCTTGAACACTTCCCAATTTTCCTTCTGGTCAGGATGTTGGGCTAGCCATTCAGTAACAAAGCGTGAAGCAGTCCCTGTGACACAGAGGGCAATTTTGCTGACCCAGAGTCTTTGGGGGTACTCCACTTGTTCAAACTTTTTCTCAGTGCTGTTGATCCAAAGAGAACCGTTCTCACAGTGTAGTCCTGCAAAGGTGCCAATCTCAGTGGTACGTAAGCGTTGAAACACAATATTGGGTATCTCAGATTGTGTAGGTGCTGTTTTGGTTGGCGTGGTAGGGAACAGTCTGCGGGATTTGAGAGTGTTGTACTGGTCAATGGGTACAAGGAGGTTATTGTAGATGACAAGGCCTGAGGGAACGTCTTGTCCTACTTTGTAATCTCTCCAGCTGTTAGGGAGTGACATTGTTTGGGCTCTTTTCTTGGGAGGAATTTTTCCTTTGAGTTGGGTAGGTATGGATAACCTACCTGTGCTACCACTGTCAAGTTTATACTTCTGGGAAGTATAATAAACAAAATAAAGGGGAAGATTAAGAAGAGAATGATACTTTATTAGATATGAATATAGGATATTTTATAGTATCATGACAAGCCACATATTGTCCATGTACGTCATGGAGATCATGGGGCTTATCTGAGTAATGTTCCTCTTGAGTCACGAGGCTTAATCAAGTTGTGTTCCATTTAGGACCTGAATTGAGTGATCCCCATCATATATGGTTAACTGATAATGGTGCCACCAGTTTATTGACTGGGGGTGAACCACTCAGTGAGCCGCTTGAGATTTACTTGGGGCTTTAATTCCCCAAGAGGGAGTTATCAAAAATGTTGAAACAATAGAAAAAATTTAAATTAATAATTATTAAAGCAGCCAAATTTAACTTGTGGCATGATAAAAATCAATCCCCATTGTATTTAAATGTAAATTATTTATTATAACTATAAAAACTTTTAAAGTAGTATTGAAAGCTATGGCAACAAGAAAAAATACCTCAGATTTAAACAAAATGATTTCAGATTTAAGCAAATTCCAACTTTCAGGTTAAAATCTACACTCTGTTAACAGGGTTTATTGGCGTTAATGGGCAAAATGGGTCAATACAGCAAAGAAGTGCTCACGCGCAAAGCAAAACTATTCAAAATACTATCCAAAATACATTGATTCACAAAAAAAATGGTGAGTTGACTTTTGGTATACATATGTTTACTATATTAATTGGTGACAAAATACACCCAAGCATGGTGAGTCAAAACTTAAACCAAAACACAATAGCAACTCACTATGTAAACAAAATCACTCAAATGTTGTGTGCAACGGATTGTAATCAAGAATGATACCAAGGTATCTAAAATAAGACACATAATCTGAGACATAAATTTTAAAAGCATTGTGTTGGGTGCTGAATTTGGCGTAAAATCTGGGGAAATGGGTGGAAATTATTTTGGGTATTCTAAAATGGGTGTGGTAAAACCAAAAACAACTAATTAAGAAATTATAAATCTATAATAGGGATATTGGGTGGGAAAAACTCTAATTAAATAACCATATTCAGATAAAAAGCAAAAATTAAAACCATGGTGTAACTTAATTAAATTTTAAAATGAAACAAACACAACAATAGAGTAGCAATGTAGCCACTATGCAATGTGGTTTCAGTTGCCTCCATGGGTCAAAAAATTAAGTCAGTGCAACACAAGAGCCTACTCAGGAAGGAGACAGGAGAGGAGAAAATATTGGTGAGGTTGCACTGACACAGCCGGCTCAAGGAGCAAAAGCTGCTAGGGTGCTGAGCATCAACCCTCAGGTCCCCAAGCTGACCTGGAAGCCCACCAAGGTTACCACCACAAAAATGGTTAGATACAAGGAGGTAGAACTTACTTTGTATTTGTTTGACATTGTTTACTGGCAAGAGTTAGTCCTGTTGGCCATGCTGGAGAAGGTGAAGCCTGTACTTGACACTAGCTATGAGCCCTACGTCAGTGATGGCAATCAGGAAGAGGACAAGGAGCCTGAGCTCTTCAGAACTGATGAGGGACATTTAGTGCTAAAGAAAGTTGCAGTGTTCTACATCAAGGTGCCCATTCCTTGCAAGCCAGTCCCTGAGCAGGATCCCAATTCAACTACTCCCTCTAAGCCCACCTAGAAGTGCATCCCAGATATCAGACACATCATCCTGCTCAAGCTAATGTGTGAATCTGGTGATTACAAGGCAGCCATGGCTCTTGCTGGGGTGGATCCCAAGTATGCCTCAAAGACCTTCAACAAGTTCATTGATACTGGTTGAGTCATTGCTGCAGAGAAATCCTTGCGCATGTCAATCATGCTCACCAAGGAGCACAAATGAGCAATCTGCCAGTGGATAACCCAATATTGCCATCTTGAACTGGCAAATATACAGGCCATGGTAAAATCTACTTTTGGAGTTGAGGCCTCAATTTCCTTTTATTATCATTTGGCCAAGGGAATGCACTTTTCCTGTAAAAAGCTCGGGGTATCCCCCTATAATTGCAATAGCCCAACCAACATTGATGTCTGGAAAAAAATACGCAGAGGTGTACACTGCCCTCAAAGCCAAGGGGACGGTCAAATTCTACTACATTGATAAATCAGCATTTACCTTGTCTATGTGCAATACATATGGCTATGTCCCCAAAGGCTCAAATGACAGGGTAGCTTGGCATGTAGCAGTCTGAGCCACAGCCTACTCAATAGTGGCTCTCCTCGGTCCAAAGGGGGTTGTGCTGTATCAAATGATATTGGATTCTCACAATAGCGTACCTTTCTGTCATTCCTCTGATTAGTCCAGGAGCACCTGAGGCGCACAAGCCCGGGCTTCACAATGGCATTGTGCTGGACAATGTTGGTCTCCACAAAGTGACTGAAATTCTTGAGGAATTCCAAATGATTGACACCAGCATTGCTGTGGGCCCCCAGCAATTGGCCATGGCAAATTTGTGCCTTCTTTTCCTCCCTGCTTATTTGCCCTTCCTAAATCCCATCAAGGAAGTCTTTGGGTGGCTCAAGTGAGTTGTCAAGCAAGGGACCCCAACTGGGACCAAGGGAATCTATGATTTGCTGCAGGCCAGGATCCGCACCCTCCCAGCTGAGACTGTAGCCAAATTCTATGGCCACGCTGATTTGTTCATCCCCACCTGCCTTGCCAAACAGCCAATCAATTAAAGGCTTAGCTTGTCCAACTTTTTCATATTCTCTAATCTACTATTTAAGATTGATTAAGTATCCTTTTCTATTTAGAAGCTTCTTAGCCCACAATCACATTCAGCAGGAACATCAATGAAGGTTTGTAATTTATTTATTTTATATTAATTTTTTTATTATGGCATCTGAGGTTATCCCAAACACCTGATACTGGATAATGCAAATATATTTATATCACTTTTGTCAAATAAATATAAAAATCAAATTAAAAAAAGTTAAATATAAAGTGTACACAATAAAAGTAAATTTTATTAAAGTAAATTTTATTAAAGTAAATATAATTATGCTTATATGATGACCTTCTCTGGGATTTATTTCGCAAAACTTGTTTGCTAAAATAAGAATTATAAAAATTAATTATTTTAAAAAGTAAAATTTAAAAGTGTAGCTTATATTGAGGTAGGAGATTTTTATTGAGTGCACCTGTAGTTGGTTTGGTGGTATGTACCCACCCTGCAATGGAGGTGGCGCACAACCTTCACTACCACACTGTGTACAGTGGATACACCCTGATTGAAGTATTAGCGGCGGCTAGTAAAAGAGAGGATAGTGAGGTGGGAATGGAGCAGCAGCTTTTCTGGCGGGGCTGCAAACCTGTAGACCCCAGCCAGGACCAGGGCGTCCTGGATAACATAGTCAACTGAGTTATAATCTGGGGGGACCTTCTTCCTATCCAGGGAGAGCCTGGCCTTGTCAATCCCTAGGAGGACCCTATCAAGGTACTCTACAGACGCACTCATCCCAAAGAAAAAGAGATACCCAAGGTAAACCACGAGGTGAAGCCTTTGTCCAGCAAAGGCTTCTGTAAACTCACAGAGTTTATTATACAAAGCACTAATCTTCTTCTTGTGCTTTGTCTTGGCAAAAGTGAGCTCCATTGCTGGAGGGACCCCCATCTTGTTGGTACTCCAGGCCATCCTGAAACCGCCAGGAGGGTCTTAGTCTTCTTTACAGCTGTTGCGTCTGCAACAGCCAATTTTTCTACTGCACGCCCAAAGTTCTCAAGCAGGTAAGAGAGTGTGTGCTTCACTGGGAAGCATAAGCAAGTAGCCACGTGAGCCTGGCCCATCTCTGGTATATTCTTGAATGGGAGCGTTGCCAGGACTTCCCAAACAAGCTCAATGGAGTTTACACAGTAAGCTCCACTGAGGACCACCGGGCCCAGGCGTACCAGTTGGGCATTCTTGTAGGCAGTAACTGCCCACTTGGATGCCCCCTTGCCAGGTGTCAGCCCAGCTAACACCTCCTGGGACATTGGGAAGGTACCGTGGATGTGGTCCTCCAGCTTGTGAAAGACAGGAGAGGACAGAAATAACTGCCTTGCCACATGATTGGCGTAATTGGCGTAGAAGGTGGGGGGACAAAGGGAACCAGGACCTGGCAGAGTTCACTGTATACATTTTCTAAAAAAAAGGTAAGTATTTAGAAATTTTTATTAATTTTATTTTTTTATGTTACCTTTGTGGGTTTCCTCTTTGCCTGCAGCTTTGGCAGGCTTTGCCATTCTTGGCATAAGAAATTACGCCAGCAATTCTGTGTCCTTGGTTCTGGATTGCTTTGCAGGTTCAAGGTGGGCATACATCTCAGGGTTGTTGACTCATAAAGACGGCGTGGAGAGGGCAAAGGACTTGAATTGGAGGCTTTCTACCACGGTTTTCTGAACATTTAATATGTGTTCAATTGTTATTTTGGATGTTTCTGGAATCTTGGCCATGAGTGCCTTGGCAGACACCTTTTTGATTTTGTCCCCTCTAAGGACAGCAGCCTTCACTTTTGCCTTGACCTTGCGGTCAATATCTTTAATTTTGACAATTGCCAAATTGAGGTCTTTGAGTAGCTTTTCAAGTTCTCTCACATGATTTTTTTACTAGCCTTTCCATATGTTTTTATAGCTTTGACCCCAATAAAATCTGTATTATTCTGATATTATTGCCTCTTTGTTTATCCTTGTTTGATTTCCAATTTACTACAATATCCCATCTTTTACCCATTGTATATATGTTTTACGCTTAACTCTATGTGTTGTTTGCTTTGTGTTGGCATTGTTTCCTTAATTGCCATATTATTTTTGGCACTTTACATTGCCCCTTGTGAAAGTATTAACAAAAATTTGGTGATTGTTGAAATTTGAATTAGAAAATTATAGGTTAATTGCTTTAGATAAAGTTGTTACTGATCCAAATTCAAAACCTTAATAATAAACTTTAAGTTAATCAGGAGCCAAGTGATAAATTGATTGTTGTGACATAAAGGGTCATTCAATAATTCTTTGGTGCATGTGCGCTAATTAATATGATTGGCTGGTTGTTTTCTCATTGTGCGCCATTGCCACTGTGTCAAGTTGTTGGTGGACTAGTGCCCAATCAGCCGCTTTGTTAGCACTAGTCCATCAATAACTTGCCACAGCGGCAATGGCACAAAAATGGCAAACAACCAGCTAATCATATTAAGTAGCACACATGCACCAAAGAATTATTGAATGACCCTTTATGTCACAACAATCACTTTATCACTTGGCTCCTGATTGGCTTAAAGTTTGTCATTAAGGTTTTGAATTTGGATCAGTAACAAACTTATCTAAACACAACTAACCTATAATTTTCTAATTCAAATTTCAATGATCACCAAATTGTTGTTAATATTTTCACAAGGGGCTGTGTTTGGGTACTAAAAATAACTGTGTTCTGGATCTAGATACACCAAATAGTAATTATATGATTTTATAGAAATAAACTGAATATAAAGAATAAAACTAACTATAAACAAAGAGAACATGAACAATTGAAATTCAAAATAAAGATAATATAAATAGAAAATGTTTGGCAACAGGGGGTTTATTGGGGGCAGGAAAGAGTGATTCCTAGTAGGCATAATAGTGCGGGAAGGAAGACATATAGGCAGGGCTGGCCTGGGGGGTCTGGGATTGGGTGGGTGGGGCTAGAAGGTGGGGGTGGAGGGGGTAGGGGTAAAAGGATTTTGTTTGATGGCCGCCATATACCGCTTGTCATATTCCTCATCTACCATTGCCTTGATTGGCTGGTAGGTGGCTGTGGCACAGGGTGGGAGGCGCTTATCTTTCTGTGATTGGTTGCCCATATTCACATGGAAAACCATTTGCACAAACAAGTCAGCCATCATTTGGTGACCAAAGAGAGAATTGTGGTCAAGGACCCCAAGATAGAGGTCGTTGAAAGCCTGAGGGCAGCGCTCCAGGAGTGTATCTCCAATATTAAAGAACACAATATCACCCAGATGGATGTCTGCATGTCTGGCAGGGTAGACTGAGGCCTGATGCACACGTCCCTGGATGGCCTTGAGGGCGGTGGAACTTCCCTCCATCTGGTGGCTCAAGAAAACCTGGTCCTTGGAATTTGAGCCATCTCAGGAGTTGAGTAATCCACCAAGGATGTGGCTTTACTTGTAGCCATTGTTGAAGTCTGGGTTTATCTGATAGTAGACAAAACCCTTGGCTGAAACAGCCAGAAATTCACCAATGAACAACCCCTTCTTGACCTTCTTCCTTCTATTCTTGGTGGTGGTTTTTCCTTGCTCACCAAAATTGTCAAACACAATTTATAACTTGTAGTACAAGACAAACATGATGTCATCTATAGACCAGTCAGGATCAGACCAGGGTGGATTTGATAGCATAATCATACAGGGAGTCCTCAGCGCCATCTCATTAGTTGCCAGCAACACTGGTAAGAATATGTATTGAAGCCACCTTTCTGTGCATCCAGAGCTGCACTATGCAATTGGAAACCCATATGTTATGGTGTGCAAGTTGTTTGTGGACCTGGTTCAAGGGAAGCTTGGGGTCCCACTGCAATAGATCAAGCATGATTGGGTATGCCTCATTGATTTGGGACTTGGGGGCCTTCTTTGGCTTCTTGGCTGTCCCAATCATATTTCCCTTATTCATTAAGTTATTTAATTCCTGCATTATGATAGCCCGGGTAAATTTCAATTGGTCAGCAATCTGATCCCAGGACAGACCCTGCAGGTTCAGTGCCACAATTTCTTAGAGAATTTGGGCAGTAATGATTCTGTGTTTGGGGTGCTGGGCCGCAAGAGCTGAAGCCTGATTGGCTGAGGGGGGGCAAGTTGGATGGTGGCAGGAAGTTATTCCAAATCAGGGTTGCCATTCTGATTGGTGGGCTGGCAGGCAGCTTGTGTGAGAGTGGGTATGAGAGCGGGGGCAGAGCTAAAAGCAAAGTGACTATTGAGCAAGTAAAAGCCATATGGGTCAGGGGTCAAGTACAGGTCAGCTTCCTTGTTACCTGCCTCAAAGGCTTGGGTTTAAACGGGTGCCTCCACATTCTGAGCCTTGCCTTCATTAAAGCTGGCTTGGCTGCTGGCGCCGTTGAAAATGTTTTTGCTAGTAAAAACCATCTTGAAACAAACCCTAGGATATACTCACTAAAAGTAGAAGTTTAAAATTTTATGATTTATTTTTATTGTAATCTTGAGTCCATATTTGGAAAGTTCTCAAAACCATTTTAATAAATCAGGAGCTATAAAAATGAATAAGATGCCTCTTTTCCTAAATTGGATAGCTGTTGATTGGCTGTTAAACTGTTATATTTCTATTTTAGGCTGCTCATACTACACATCTTGTGTGAGTTCATTTTGTTTTGTGCTTGTGGAATCTTGCTTTTAGATTGCTCAAATTTTGTTTGATTTTGGTCCTTCTGCTGGTGCCTCATATGAATCCTGCTTGAATTATAATATACTCCAGAACAGCATCCATCCATCTCACTTGCTGTGTCAGTTTATTTTTCTTGTGGTTTAAACAATGCTGCTTGATATTTGCTATAATTTTGTATAATAAGCTAGTGAAATTTCTTTTTTTGTTTGAAAGTTCATTTATTAACCAAAAATATTTAAATTATTTGAATCCTGAATCTTGTGCAACTTGGATTTTGTTCAAATCTGAAATCATTTTGTTTTAATCTGAGGTATTTTCAGTTGTCGTCATAGCTTTTAAAACTACTATAGACGTTAAACCAATATAAATTAAAAAATAAAAATTATTGGGGTGGGTGTGTTTTATTGGGGAAATGGGATTGGGCAGTGCAAACTAGTTGGCAGGCTGGATTGAGAGGGGAGGACTTGATTGGCTGGTGGGGTTGGTGCTGGTCACCTGGGAGGATTGGATGGGGACTAGGACAACTGGAGGACCCAGTGGGAATTGAGTGCCTTTATTGGCTTGGAGGAATTGATTATACATGACATCATATTTTGACTTGGGGAGGATGATGATTGGCTTGTACACCAGGGAATCATGAGGTGGCAGCTGGGGATCCTTTGGTGATTGGCTGCTGTTGAGAGCATTGAAGGCCATCTTTGTAAACATGTCAGCAACCCTCTGATAGAGAAAAGGCACAATGAGCTTGTTGGCCCACTAACTGCCTGGCTGGAGGTTGTGGGGTTGTGCCCACAGATGGTGTCCCCAATGTTTAAGAACAACACATTACCCAGGTGAAGTTCAGCATGCCTAGCAGGGAAAATTGAGATATTGTGGCCGTCTTCTTTGATCTTCTTGAAGGCTACTTTAGCGCACTCCATTTGATGGCTCAGGAAGATTTTGAAGCTGGAATTGGCCAAGCTCCAGGTGGCAAGCAGGTTGGATATGAATTTCCTGTACCAGTAACCATTGGTGTCACTGGTTGTAGTCCAGTAAAATACAGTCCCTTTTGGGGAAACTGCAACAAACACACCAATCCTGATCCCCTCTGATTCCTTCTTTTTACCCTTGGGGGTGTTTTTTTACTTAAAGTGCCATAAGCATTGGCTTGTAATGACAATTTATAATAAGATAAAAATATTAAATTCTCCAAAATAGAGGACAGGCAGCAGGTGATGGTGGCATCAATCACAGAGTCATAGGGAAAATCAGATCCATCATCCAACTCATCAGCCGGCTAATTGGTCAGAATCAGAACACTGACTACAAGCCCATGCATCCAGAGCTGCGCTGTGCAGCTGGCAATGAATATGCCCTGGAGCCCAAGTAAGCAATGGACCTCAGTCAATTGGAGATATGGGTCACCTTGCAGAAGTTCAAGCATTATAGGATACACCTACTTGATCTGAGAGTCAACCTGCTTCTTTGGCTTCTCAACCAGCTTTGCACCACCTCTATTCAAGAGGGCTTGGAACTCACACTTAATCACTGCCTCAGTAAATTGAAGCTAATTGGATATTTTGACAAAATTTACGCCACTCTGCTTGAGGCTCACAATCTCTTCTATCATTTCACTGGTTATGATTTGACATTTTTAGTGAGCTTGAGGAATAAGGGGACCCAGATTAGAAAAGTATTGCTCTGATTGACCCAAAATCTCAAGTGATAGCTGGATTGGATTAGAGGGGGCCACAGTTGCCCAGTCTCTGGAATGTGGCACAGTTGCAGGTTGGGCCTGGTCTTAGGGAGCACCATATTGGCTATCAGAAAAGCCACCTGTGGATGGGCCTGGTGACACATATAACTCAGCCTCCTCACAACTTGCATTAAATTGAGTGTACACAGGAAACACAGTGGTTGCGCTCCTTAGCTCAGCAGCCTGAGCTTGGAGTAGTTCCTGGTACTTCTCCTAAACAACATCAAAGTTATCTTCACTTGAAAAACTCATACTAACAAAAAGAAATAAACATTCTATTAAAAACAGAAAAGCAAAGTATTTCTAGAAACTAATTTTATTTAAATGAGTGCTCCTATTTGAGACATTCTCTCAGACATAAATGTCCAAGTTTAGAAACATGAACATTGAAAATAATGCTGTAATTCCCTGAATAGATTTTAGTGGATTCATTCATGAAATCCACTATTTCCAATTTGAGTCCCAAAAATAATCAATATTTTCAAAAAAAATGAGTTGTTTTGTGTTTGAGTTCATCACTTTTGTGACTGAACCTCATGCATTCTCTGTTTGTATCATATTTGCCACACACTCATTATCAAATTTGATGTAGAATGCTTCACCAAGTGGCTAGATTGTGTGCATTGTGAATTTGAGTTCCATGTGTTTGCTATCTCATTTTTGGAATTCAATATTTGACTTTATTTTTGTTGTGTGATTGACTGTTTTTGTTTTCCAGCCCTAGATAAATGGAAGCTTTAGTGATTAAATTGACCTTCAACTGGTTCCAGTTGAAATTTGTTTTGTGACTGAACCTATGTGTTCTAAACTGACTAATATATGTTTATTTCAACAGGTTTGAAAACTACTGTATTTGCATTAAGCTATGGTGGAATCTGATTAACTTACACAATTAGTTAAAGTTAATGATTCTTATCTGATCAAATTGGTTTAATCGGTGTAATAATTTTAAAAGAGATAAACTAGCTATTTATAATTTATAATTAATATAGCGTATTTAATAATATAGAATGTCATTAAACAGCATCAGATTGAGAAGATGTTTATATTTCCAACTGATAGATCTTAGAACTTCATATTACTATATACATAATCTCTAATTAGCATATGAAACATGTCGGAAATGATCAAAAACGGGTTTTCTCTGAAGCTAAATAAGCGGATCTTAAATTAATTTTTAAGGATAAGTTTCTTCGATACCTTATAAATATATTATTTAAATGGTACATAAATCAGATGGTTTTTATTGTTTTTCTTTTTAGGCTCATTCTCGTATTATAAGTATTAGATAATCTTGATATTATACTTTGTTATAAATAAAGAAAGTCTTTTCTGTATTTTTAAAAAAAGCCTCTTTAGCTCAGGGGTGGAGCATCTCACTCGCTAGCATCACTTAGTTTTCGAAGCGATTGAAAAGATTTTAAATAATAGTGTTTCATTTGATTTAAAAATAGATTTTAGTTTGAAATTTATTAACATGACGAAATCAAAAGCGAAACACAAGCGACAAACCAGGAGCCAAACCACCAAACGTTATGCGTCCTCTGAAGGAGAAGACAGCACGAACGAACAAGGCCCCGACACTCAATCCCCCCCCACCTGAGGCTGACCAAGATCGACCGGAAAAGGCCCCAACTGCAGAAGTAATAGATGAGCCTATGGAACCCGACCCAGTAGCACAAACAACCACCCCACCCCCTAGTGACCGCAGGGAAGGACTTTCTACTAGCCCCGACAGAAGAGGAGTAAGCACGTGTAGCAGCCGCCCCCGATCGAGAGGAAGATCAGGCAATCCACGCGCCTACAACAAAGCACCAACCCAACTCTCCGCCACTACTAGAGAAATACTTGGGGGTAAAGGAATAACTGAGGACGACATACAGGCCTGGTATGACCTTACCTTCACTCTCTCCGCCATCCTGAGATGGCATAACTCAGGCTTCTCACCAAGTGAATCAGACCTCTGGGAAAGAGAAGGATTCTCCTCCCACGCCGCAGTATACTGGAAGGAAGCCAATATACCCCTAGAATGGGCCAACCCCATGCGGAAGATGGGCGTCCGCACGAAGGAAACACTCGAATGGATAGCCCTGGGGAAGCACCAGGCTGAGGTAACCCAGGCGGTGAAAGCTAAACTCCCTCTGGCAACTGCAAAAGAATGGAAGCTTAATGGATTTAACCTGTATGAAGCTACATAATATTTCTTAGCCTTTGTTCCGGTGGCCTACGCAAAGGAACTCAAAGGTCTCAACATCCCAGCAGATAAGCTGACTGTGTTTTATGATTTTTTTTCTAGAGATGGCACCGCCCTCGAAAGGGCAAAAAGCGGGATGCCCCCAGACCTGGCCAAATCATGGAGCGCAATGGCCTTCAGCCCCGACGCAGCGGTAGATTGGGCAAACCAGGGTTTCACCCCCAGAGATGCAAGGAGACGGTCTTTTATAGGCATCAGCCCAGCTGAAGGAAGAGTATTACGTGAGGCTCGGTGGAACCCAGACAATGTACACCTCTGGGGCCCATTCAAAGATTGGACACCAGAAGAGGCCACTAGTTGAAAAGCGAATGGCTACACCCACGTTGAAATGAAATACTGGCTAGGCTTGGGAGAAACCATGACTGTAGCCCAATCCTGGCAGAAAGCAGGTGTAACAACACAACTACACAAGGCCCTAGAAAACAAAAAATTTACCCTAGAAGACTGGGGTAAGTGGCGACATACCACAGCCTTGGCAGATGCGGCCGCATGGCTAACCATTGGCTTCAACCCCGAACAGGCCACCCCCTGGATTGAACACAAAGTATCCCCCACAGAAGCAGTAAAACTGGTAGGTCAACTGTCACCCGCTGACGACAATATTTGGCTCACTGCAGGCATCCAGGCAGAATACATTCTCAAATGGAGAACACTCCTCCCCGATGCAACGGCGGCAGGTCTGTTTGCTAAGGCATTGTTTACACCAGAGGAAGCGGCGGAATGGTATGATCTAGGTGCAAGCCCGGAAGAGGTCACCACCTTCAAACAAGGTGGATGGAACCCAGTTACTGTTACAAACTGGTTGCACACAAACCACCTCTCGTATCAAGAGATCAACAAGTACATCCACTCAAACGTCGACCCAGCGAGTGCAATCGAATGGAAATCAAAAGGATTCCCCCCTACAGAGGCTAAGCAACGGGCTAACATCTAAGTACGGGTAGACTTGGCCTCTTCGCTTCGAGACCTAAAGATACACCCATCTACGGTAAATAACTTTTTACTTTCAGGATATACCCTTGATGAATCTGTTGAATACAATATAAAAAAGATACCTCTCAAACAAGCTCCCCCTCCAAAACTCAAACACTTTGAAAAAAATATGTCATATAGTGAAAAGGTGAGACAAGGACTTGAGACAGAACTCAATAAAGAAGGCTTCATTCCCTATGAAGACTTCTTACGAGAACTTGCCACTCAGGGTAATCCGTACAAGACCATCCCCAGATTGTCTCTGAACCACGCCATATGCATCCACGTGAACAACTTGTCGAAAGGATCTATCAAGAAATGTATGGAGACTATTTTTGATGCACTAGACACAAGCTTCCCAACGCTCCAAGTAGACAACCACTTAGCAGTATCAGAAGGGTACTTGGACATTGACTTTGACTCTGATGAACAAAAAAAAGAGGCACTGTCACTCGAAATACAGTACAACGGCATTCCCCTAAAAGTTGAAGCAACTAGATACAACAAACAAAGAGCTAAATGGGTGACCTTTACCAACCTCCCAACACATAAAGATAGACATTGGGTGCAAGAGGCCATTGTAACTGGATGTCTTACTATGGAGACATAGTGGAGGTAATGGTTGAAGGATCAGGTAAGGCCAGATGCATGAGACCCAAAACCATCCATGTACTCCTCGATATGGCGCCAATTGTTAAAGAAAGGGGTAAAACCATCCCGAGATTCATCCAACTACCAGGATGCAACGGCACTGTCACCTATGTAGAACCTGAAACAGAACGACCCGTATGCAGATTCTGCTACCAGATGAGACATACTGCATTCCACTGCACACACAGAAAATCTGCGCACTATAGCGAAATTGACCAGGATGAAGACAACAGGGTCACCAAGGTAAAAAATAAAACATTCCTTAGACCCAAACCAAAGTGGTGGCTTCCAACGGATGTAGCCGAGATCCTGGATATGAAGGCCATCCAACAAACAATGACTGAACGCCACAAAGCCGACTGGGAAAGAATAGAGGCCCTCTCAAATAGAGAAGAAGCAGAAGACCATGATGATCCCTCCACCCCCAAGACTGTTCACATGGACAACGAGCCCACAGTGGCGGACAGAACAATCCATCCTGACGCAGATGTCTGGCAGAAGGCAAATAGGAAAACCAAACCTGAAAAACAACAAAAGAAGAAGGGGAACCAAAAGCAAGGACCAAAGGATCCTCAATCGACCCCACCAAACCCGCAACCCTTCAAGATTAATACCCCGGCAAAACCCAATAAACCCCCAAAAGGCAAAGGTAACCCCATTCCGATCCCAGGTGAAAACCACAGGATGACTACAGACTTCATGGCCGCCCAATTCACCGCACACAAAAAATATAACCCCCCACCCCAGCCCATCCCAAATTCTAACCAAGGTATACACAAGAGCTACTGGAATCCAAACAAATCAACTTCTGAACAATCCTCATACCTGTGGGTCGGGCAGTAGTTTATAATGTTTATAGGAACCACTAACACGTGTAGCATGGGCAACTGGGCCACACGCGCAAGAAAAACGCACCATTATAAAAAACAAAAAACATAGACATCCTCATCATCTCTGAAATACAGGGATTTGCCACCAATGAATACACCCCCCTCCACCCCGACCCCCTATCCCATCCATGGTCCCGACAAATTAACCTTCAATCCCTGTGGGGAAAACACGTAGCAATTGTTGCGCTTTGTCCCCACATTGACCTCCAATTTTTAGTGTCCATAAACGACGAGAGAATTATTATTGCAAATCGCAACAGACAACACCACAAAACAGACACTCCGTATAGTAGCAGTGTATATATCCCCCCAGTTTGAAGAAAGCAAAACCCAATGGGAAGCACTTGAAACAATAGAGATCACTAATAACATTGTGGTGGCCGGTGACTTTAACACATGGACAGACAGACTCCGAGACACATACCCACCTAGGGATAAACCACACCACAAAGGCTCCACTATGCTGCAGTATATGACCCAAAAAGGCCTAATCTTCACTCTAGATGACAAAGAGGACGGACCAGCAACCCTAACACGATGGGCATACAACATAGACGACACCCCCATCAAAGGCAGTAGACTAGACTATATCCTTATTGCCGGGGCGCTAGCGCAGATATCATCCAGATCTCTGGTGATCACGTCTTCCCTGAGCGACCACATGATAGTGGTAGTTAAGATTGCCAAACCAAGGAAAAGGACATCAAAGACATGGTCAATACAACCCGCAACAATGCGGAACATAGAATGGGTAAGATTCATGGAAAAATCCCTACAAAAAGTTATAATAAAAAATAAAGAAAAAGAAAAAGATATTATAAAAAGATGGGAACACATAAAGAAAGCTATAAAAAAATAGGACAACTGAATATGAAAAAAAGAAAGAGCCGAAAGAAATAAAAAGAAACAACAGGCTGAAGAACTTATAAATAATATTACTAAAAATAGCCCACCAAAAAGATCCTTAGATACCACATGGTTTAATAGATTTCAAGAGGCAACCAAGAGGCTGAGAGCCCTTCAACGTAAGGAAGAAGCCATAACCCGCACCAACGCAACATTCAAATTCCAATGCCTCTTGGGCTCAACAGCTAAAAGAGGAATGGCAGAGCTTAAATTTGCTAAACTCAGGACAAACATAACTGAACTTGTAGACAAGCACGGAATACCACACTCCACAGATGAAGAAATGGCCAAGATAACCACCGACTTCTACAAGGAGCTCTTTGTAAGGAGCACCACGTGCACGTTGGCACGAGAAGAACTCTTCAGAATGGCAAGCCCAAAACTAACCAGATGTTCACCACACAAAGTGTCTAATATCACATGTCACATCTCAAAAGGGGCGATACAGAGGGCTCTTAAAGAAGCACTAAAGGGTAATCCCCCCGGCCCAGACAAGATCCCTGTTGACGTGTATAAACATCTCATGGATGTACTGTGCGAAGAACTGGTAGAATTCTTTAATCAATGCCTCCAGCAGGACGACCAGATCCCAGGTGAAAATTTGGTGAATATATGCCTAATTTTCAAGAAAGGCAACCCTAAAAGTCTAAAAAATTGGAGACTAATTAGCCTCTCAAACGCAGACTACAAGCTATTCATCAGAATATTATCAGATAGACTGATGACTCTAGCCCCAAATATCATTCATAGGGACCAGAAGGGTTTCATCAAGGGAAGATCCATATGGGAAAATATAGAACAGGTGCATAACATCCTACAACGTCCAACCCCACAAGACTCAGGCATACTGATGTTCCTTGATATGGAGAAAGCGTACAACAGAGTGGACTAGGAATTCCTAAAGAAGACCCTCAGACTAGTTGGGATCCCAGACCAATTTGTCAAATGAATAACAACCCTTTATAAAAATCTCTCTGCACAAATCATTCTCAATGGAAGCTTGACAAAACCTGTAACTATACACCAAGGCCTTTGCCAAGGTGACCCCATGTCCCCAATACTGTTTAACTTTGCATCAAATGTCCTATTGGCAGCAGCTGATAACTGTATAGGAGGAATCAAACACCCGGGCCAATGGCCCCTAAAGTCAATTGCCTTTGCCGACGACACTGTGTTTGGTTTAGCCTCATCACAAGATGCCACAATGTTTAAGTCAATAATTCACGCTTACGAAAAGGCATCAAATGCAAAGGTAAACACCAACAAGACCGTGGCCATCAAAATAGGAAACTGCCATCAGCTGGCCCCAGAGGGATATACACTTGACTGCGAGAACTCAGTGGTTTGTCACCTTGGAGTGCACTTTAAAAGACGGAATAGCGCTACAAGAAAACGAAACAAAAATACTCTCAGATCTAGTGACACAAACGGGGAAGTGGAAATATAGACTGCTGAACCTGAAAACAAAGGTTCAAGCACTTAATGTTTTTATTTACTCAAAACTATGGTACCTTGCCCATCTGATCCCCTTCTCAAATTCATTTGAGAAGAAAGTGGACACACTTACCAGAACTTTCCTATGGGGAAAGGTGACATCGGCTCCAATTAAACTCAGTCACCTCCAGACCCCAAAGAAAGCGGGAGGATTGGGACTACTTCATGTAGCCGACAAGGCTAGACAAATTTGGTCAAAGGGCTTCCTGGCAACCATAGAAGCTACAGAAAAGTCAACAGCCCTAGGTAGAGCAACTAACTGGGTCGCATCAATGAACTCCTTGTCCCCTGTGACAAACTGCTCCCTAAGACTATGAATGCTGACACACCCAAGTCTCCAAGCAAATACAGAATCCGCAGCCTTCTGGAAAGAATCATGGCGAGCAACCAAGATGTCACAATGGAAGGTGAAAAAAGCTGAACCAAGCAAGAAAACAGACGCCAAAATCACTGGCATGAGAACAAAATTATCAACCATAACAAACACGGAAAAAAAAAGTTAATGGTAGAATAGCTAACACTATCCTATCCCATCTTCTGGAAGAACACACAAACATTGTCTAAGGACTTTGACCAAGTGCAAAAATGATGCCCCCAAAGGGAACGACCTAAACTTATCATAGACTGGACAAAAGACAGACACGACGTCCCGCTCCCCTTACCAGACTTCATAGAAATAATGAACTCTAAATTAGTAAGTGCGTCAGTACAAGCAACAACATGGAGGGTAATAAACAGGGCTTACAGAACAGACAAACACTGCAGCTCATTATACCCATATAAGGGTTGTTGTATGCGCAGAGCTAGCACAGCTGGCGTAACACATAGATACTTTACCTGTCCCCACTCTAAAGACATATGGAAGAAAATATATCGGAGCCTGGACATCAAGGGCCCATTATGGACCCACCCAGGACAAGATCTCTTCTTTTCAAAATCGCTTTCAAAGACCCCTGCCCAGCTTTGAGCAGTCCTATTCCACTCTGCTATATGGCAGATCCATGTGACTTGGAAAGCTAAGGTATTCAGAAACCAATCAGGAACACCACAACTCTCCTGCCTAGGCTTCACAGCCCTTATCAACAGAACTCTTGAGAGGATCTCCAAGTTTGAAAAGATCATTCTGGGAGGGAAAAGACTGGTAGCTAACCTCACCAAGTCTAAGAGCTTGCTCTTTTATGACTACATGACAGGCCAACTAGCGCTTTGCTGGTCTCCAGCTCTTAATCCTTACCAAGGATGAGCTGTTTTTTCAAATTAGCGCTCCTTGTGGATACCCCCAACCCCTCAATAAAGAAATATTTTGGTTTTTTAAAAAAAATAGCTCAGGAGTAGAGTGTTCCCCTAGTAAGGGAAAGGTCAGTGGTTCAAATCCGCTAAGAGGCAAATATTTTGCTTTTTTAGCTCATAACAATTATTTTCTAAGTTCATACTGATGTATTTTAAAATATGGAATAATTTATTTTATATTGTAAAGTCTAGTCTGTTAAAAAATGGGGGATTTTATAGATACAATTTGAACCTTTTAATGTGTCTACATTTTTTGAGTGAACAAAATGAACTATTGTGAATCCAAAATAAATTGTTCAAATTCACAAACCATGTTTAAAAGATTGCTATATTTTTTGCTGTTAAGGGTGACAAGTCTAACAACCTAATTTTAATTGTAAATGGAAGCTATATTGGTTTTTAAAACTATGACATTACCCAAAAATAACTCATCTGTAAGCAAAATAAACACAGATACAAATACAATTAAAACTAATGAATTTGTATTGATTTACAATAGATTTGGATTCTTTTCTATTTTATATTGAGATGTGTTTGCTTTGTTTACATTCAAGTTGATATTAGTTACAGATGAGTTATCTTTGCCTAGTGCCATAGTTTTGAAAACTATTGTACAATTAAATTTAAAAATTAATTATAGTACCTGGAATCTAAAATAAGAATATATACTTTAAAGTAGGACAAATTACCCCAAATCGAGAAGTTTAACTCCAACAAAAAATAAAGAAAAATTAATTTTTAGTAGCTATTTTTAGTCATAAAAATTAAATAAAGTATCAAATTGTCCAAACACATTTTGAAAAAATATTTTGCACTCTAAAACACTAAAACATAAATCATGATGTTATTCAAGGACAAAATAATAATAAAAATATCATTAAAACAGAATATAATAAAAGCAATATACAAGTTAATTTTTTTAAATAGATGGACTAGCCCACACCCAGTCAGCCCCTGTAAGAGGACATATTACAGACTGCCACATATGACAGCCCAAAGTCTCAATGAATAGACCTAACACTGAAAGAATAAACATAGAGTCCAAAACACATATCACCCAGTTGTTATTGTTAGCCAACTGCACTCACACAGCAAGCCAAATATGTTAATCTGAATCCAAGACAAAGTTTTCTTTCTAGGTCAGCTATCAAAGTGACACATCAAAGTTGTTAGAAATAACATGGTTGCATATACCTCCACTTTTTTTACTCAGTTGTCACTTGGATTTAATGCTAGATCCTAAAGTTGCCAGTGCATATATGAGGGTATTTAATATACCATATTAACTATTAGTGGCTGATGTATAATCAGATGTGCTCATTGCATACTTCATAATGATAATGATACTTTTTGAAACATATAAGATTAGTTCTTCTTGGGAAATCAATCACCCAAGAAACACCCCAATTAATGAATAATCAGTAGTACTTTTATCAGACATTCATGTTATACAGGGATCAAATTTTTTGAATCTTTTATGGAACATTACCTGGACAAGCCTCATGATTATCATGATGTACATAGAAATTATATGACTTCCCATAACGCTATAACTCTTTTTATTAACATTAAATAAAGTATCATTTTCTTCTCAATCCCCTTTATATTGTTTCATATACTTTTCAGAAGTATATTGTTGTAACTGTGCTGTTTTAGCAGAGTTAAAAGTGGAAAATAATTGAAAACTAGATAATATTATTTATTGAGAGATAAATAATATATAGTTGTTGTGAATTGTGGATATCAGGAACATGATTGTGTTGATCACTTGGTTGGATGGCTAGGAGGTGGCTTGATCCTGGTAGTGATTCAAGCGCTAAATTGAGACATCCACCATATGGGATCATCATTTGCTCATGTTGCTGTTTCTGGGAATTTGAGTTGAATTTCACATTTGGCTACAGGTCACTGGGAAGTTATATTGTGGGTCATAAAACCGCTTGGTTGGAACCTTTCTGGGGGTTGACCCTGTTGTTTTGACACCCCCCAACTGAGAGTCAGCCTCCTCTGGTGGGAGGTTTTCTGGGAGGTTGTCTGGAGCACAGGCGCCATACTGCACCAGTTGTTGTTTGGTTGTGGGCAGGGCAGGCTCTTGCTGTTTCTGACGGGCTTTACAGGGTTGTAGTTGGTTGTTGTGAAAAACTTTATCTTGTTTATATTTGCCCAAAACTTGTACTAGGTAAATGTTATTATCATTTAACTTCAACACAATGGCAGGGCTCATCTTCTCAGGCTACAGCTTGCTTTTGTCTGTGTTCATCACCCATACTTTTTTTGCCAACTTTGTGCCTTGCTTGAATGGGGACAAACATATCTTGATGGTGTTTCTCTTCTCTTTCCTTTTGGTCACTGTTGGCATGGAGTATTAGGGGATCAGAACATGACAATATCTTGTTGGGTATTTACAACTTGGGCCCAGTCAGTGCTCAAACAATGTTTGATTGTGTTTCATAGAAAAGTTCAAAGGGAGGTTTCTGGTGGATCTGTTCACCTGTGTCCAACACGCAAGAAGTGCAGTTGTCAAATATTTGTGCCACTTCTCAGGTCTCTTGGCAGTGAGTTTGGCAAGGGCTTGTATGAGACTCATATTCAGCCACTCTACTCTGCCATTGGCTTGAGGTTGGTATGATGTAGTCACCATATGTTTACCCCCATTTTTGGTAAAGTAAACATTGGTATCTTCCAAGGTCAACTCCTTGCCTCTGTTGGTGATCAGCAGTTCTGGCTTTCCAAACTTACTGATGAATTCTCTTCCAATGAATTGTTGTACATTATTGCCAGTATGTGCCTTAACAGCTAGGGCTGCTGGCCAGCAGGTGGCATAATTTATGGCAGTAATGATATATTTATTGTTGTTATGTTTCCCTGGAATAGGGACTGCAATATCAAGAGCCTAAACTTTAAAGGGTAATTGAGTTTGGATTGGCAATACTGACTTTGGGGGAGATGTCATGATTTTTTAAAATTTCTCACATACTTCACATTGTTCAAGGACTTTCTGCACGTCCCTATACAGAGCCGGCCACCAGGCTTGTGTTTCAAGAAATTGTAGAGGTTTAAACTTTTTGTATGTCTTAGGTCTCAGTGGTAGCAAAAGATGGTGTAAACTCTCTGGTGTGTAGGGACATAAGGAATGGTTATCTCATCCATCATTTTGGGTGCAAAGTTCTGTAGACGTCTGTTAATAAGTGTTTTTTTGACAACCATATCTCTGATGTCTTTGGTGCCCAAAGGGAAACCTTCATCTTTAGTTTGAAGTACTAGGATGGGCCAGTCTGGGTTGAGGCCATTTTTGCCTCTGGACGTCCTCACATATAGGCGCAAGAGGGCGTCTGCCATGACCAGTTCTGGTCTAGGTTTGTATTGTATGTTCATGTTGAATTGTTCTAGGAACACCATTAAACGGGCTTGGCATCTGGACAGATTGTCTTGTGTCCTAAAATATATAAGAAACTTGTGATTGGTTAAGGCGGTGAATGCTTATTGTTGCTCTAGATAACAACACCACTTGACTAGACAATGATCAATCACCAGCAGCTCCTTGTTATGGATTGGGTACTGGCACTTTCCATCTTTAAGCTTACATGATTCATAAGCTACTGGTAGGTAGTTGCCTGTGTCTGTTTTTATGTGTAGTACACCTTAAATAGAGGCTTCTGAGGCTTCTGTCTCCATTTTGTAGTTTTCATACTTTCTTGGGTATTACAGGATGGGGCAGACGTCTGTTTGTCTTCCAAGTGACAGTAACAAAGGTCTTGTTGGGGGTCTATACAAATTTTGATTTGGCGC
Source organism: Entomophthora muscae (assembly GCA_014839935.2). NCBI lineage: Eukaryota > Fungi > Entomophthoromycota > Entomophthoromycetes > Entomophthorales > Entomophthoraceae > Entomophthora > Entomophthora muscae. The sequence continues at coordinate 401,757 of QTSX02000762.1, read as the reverse complement.
TCATGATGGCAGATAGTGGTGCAGTTAGGATGCCACAGTCTGGAATGAAGCGTCAGACATAGGCTATCATCCTGAGGAAGGATCAAAGCTCACTCTTGTCCTTGGGAATTGGCATCTTACATATGGCTTGGATTTTCTGGGCATCTGGCTTGATGCCCTATTTTGACATCATGCACCCCAGAAAGAAGAGCTGTTATTGGTATTATGGGCACTTGGAGGGCTTCACAGGTAATTTGTGCTTTGCTAGGGTTGCAAACACTGCCTCTAAGTCCTTGTGGTGTTGTTCTACCAAGGGACTATACATAATGGTATCATCCAGATACACTAGTGTGTGCTTGTCAATATGGGGTGCAAAAACCTCATTCATAAAGGTAACAAAGGTTGAAGGTTCTTTTGTCATTCCAAAGTTAAGTACAACACACTTGTATGAGCCATACTTGATTTGGAAGGCAGTCTTGAGGATGTCTTCTTCCTTGATACAAATTTGGTTGTACCCAACTGTTATATCAATCTTTGAGAAGACAGTTGCTCTGCCTAAGCTGTCAAAAAGATCATCAATAAGCAGGAGAGGGTATTGATTATTAATGGTGACTTTTTTCAGCGCTTGGTAGTTGGTAACTAGCCTGAAGAACCTATCCTTCTTTGCCAAAAAGAACACAGCAGCCCTAAAGGGTGATTGGGAAGATCAGATGAGCCCCTTCTCCAAAGCCTGCTTAAGGTAAGCACAGAGTATGTCATTCTTGTTGGGAGGGAGTCAGTATATGGGTTGTGCTTTGGGTACTGCTCCCTTGAGTTGTATTGAGTGTTGTATGTGTTTCTCAGGAGGTAGCCCTGGCAGTGCCTCTTCAAAAAATTCCAGGTGTTGCGCTAAAATTTCCCAATACTGGGAGGTAACAGTGTCTTGGTGGTTGTCAGGGCCCAGAATGCCCTAGACAATCAGCTAGCCTGACTGGAGATAAAGCAACCAGCAGTGTGAAAAGCATACCCAACTGCCTTCCTAGAAAGAAACCTCCTTTCTGACCTCAAATGGCCAGGGGTTTTCAAGGCACACATGTCACAAAACCCAGGAATTGGAATTAAACACAAACTTGGGTCCATTTGATATCTGGAAATGGTAAATTAGGAAAGCAGTTGTTTAATTGTGAAATTGGGCGCTCAATTGCTCACGGGTTCTAATAATAGCTGTGGCACCTTAGCATGCTGCAGCCAACCCCATGTTTATGATATACCAGCCAATGTCCTTCCCCCAGGTCCCAGTGCACAATTTCCAAGACATTTTGCAAGTATCACTGTAAATGATGCCACTAGCCCTCTGGTGGCACAAAATGCTAAGTATTCCTCAGTAAGTATAAGTAGTGAGGAGGATAAGCCTTCCTCACTATTGACATCTTAAAATAAACAACTTTATGCCCAGGACTCATTATTTTCTTGCAGGAATTTTCTATTTTTGCACCAATATAATCATTATGTTTGCATCTATTTGCAAATCCACTACAAAATACAACCACACCTATATGTTCCCTCCTGGTTCTTCTCCTGTCCATTTGGTTAAGAAACCTTGCGCCATTGACTTGGAGTTATTCCATCCTCATCACCTGGATCTTCCTCCTGGCCACTCTAGAGGCCCAATTTTGTCCATCATTAAGGAGATCCCCTCCACTCCCCCCTTACCCAACAGGCCTCCTTCCCAAGACTTCAGTAAGTTGGGGGTTTTCTACATTACAGTGTTGGGGCTGGCCAATAAGTTTGTACCCCATACTAGAAGTTGGCGTCCTCTGGCTACTGCTTTGAATTGCATTGTCAGGATTGTACCAATTGTGCACATGGCCTCTCAGGCCTGGCCTGCTCCCCTATGGGAGTCCAGCTGGACTCTGGTATGGGCCGTGACAGTGGCCCTTGAAGTGTATGACCTTGTACTGATAGGAGTCCCAATCAATTGATTTGAGGTTATCTGTTTCCTCTTGAATCTCTGTAATGCATACAAATACATGGTCCCAAATAAGTTGGTCAACTGTGTCAGTATAAATTTGGTGGTTGACTTCTTCTTGTTTGATAATTAACACTGATGTAGCCCAGCCCATGTGAGGGTTGTTCTTCCTCAACCAGTCCAGGCCAAGTACCACATCAAATTTTTGGAAATCAATGATGGGTCCTTGGATGATTGAGTGGAGGTTCTATAGCGTGATTAAAAAGGGGGAAGTTTCCTGGGTCACAGCAATGTGATGTTCATCAGATAAAACTATGTTCTTAATCCGCAAAGTATTAGTGGCTAGCTTGAACTTGTTCATAAAGTTGCTATTGACAAGGGTACAATCTGAACCTGAGTCCAAGAGAGCTGAATCTGTGTAACTTCAAAAGCAGTAAGGGTAGGACATCAGTTTATTGGGATGTCTGGTGATGGTGTAGAGTACTGGATCTTCTGAGGGAGCCTGGATTATAGGGCACTGATATACGTCCTCTGGGCAATATTCATTTTTTGGCAAGGCAGAAGGTTGGTGGGAAGAGCTTGGCTTTCTTAATGCTCTTCCCAGGCTTTTCCCTTGTCCTGGTTATACTGAGTACTAGTAACTCTGAAGTGAGTGTGATTGGACTGGCCATTGTTTCTGTTGCTATGGCCATTGGAGCCCAAAGGCTTGTTAGTTGAGTGGTTACCATTGTTAGGCAGAGGGCAGTTGGGGCATCCTGAGGAATGAGAGTCTTTAAGTCTCTCCCTTTTTCTGTTTTGCACCTTGTGAAGTGCATTAGATGTTTGCTCTGATTTCTCTGCCTTGTGATAAAGGCTCTGTAGGTAAATCACCTGGTTCAGGTTGACATGTATCATCACGTGCAATTTGAGTGCGTTGTAGTACATGAAATGTGTAGCTGGGTTATCAAATGCCATGTCTGAAGGTGCCCAAATACAAAGCTCCTTGTATGCCTGGCTGAATTATTTTTACCGTGTCAGTCTGGGTCAGGTTCTTTACATAACATATGATCATACAGGCGGTATTCTTCATTACAAATCTTGTCAGAAAGTCTTTCTTGAAGGTGTCCCAGTCCTTCTTGGTGAAGTTTTTATGCCACTTGTTGTACTAGCTGCCTGTGTTGTGGGTCAGAAAAATGGATATATCTGCAATCCAAAAGTGTGTGAGGAATTACATTTGTGTCAGTTTGCTTTGAACAGATTGAATAAATGTAGTGATGTTGTTTTCATTTGCTCCTAAAAATGATTTAAAGGTGGCACTGCACAGACATTAGGCTATGTGATCAGGCATGCTACTTTTGTCAATAACTCAGTTTGTGGCGTTAGGATTTTTGAAAAACCCTTGATCTGATAAGACATTAAATGCAGGGACCAGCATCATTACGTTCTGGTACAGTACATACCCTTCTTGTATCTTGGTCCCTTGTGTGTAGGGTGTCCAGTCCACAGGGAGCCCGGACATGATTCTTTTGTATGTTTTTTAATCACAGCAGGTACAGGCAACAGGAGGAATTTTGAAAGGAAAGTTAGGATGGAGAACCTAAATGTGCTAACAATGTTGTAAATGTTCTGTTTTAGCAGAGTTACAAGGGGAAAATATTTGGAGACTAGATAATGTTATTTATTGAGAGATAGCTACTATATAGTTGTTATGAATTGTGGATATCAGGAACATGATTGTGTTAATCACTTGGTTGAATGGCTAGGGGGTGGCTTGATCCTGCTAACAAGTCAAATGCTAAATCAAGTCATCCACCATATGGGATCATTGTTTTCTTCTGTGGCTGTTTCTGGTAATTTGAGCTGACTTCTGCATTTGGCTACAGGTCACTGGGAAGTTGGATTTGGGTCACAAACCCGCTTGGTTAGATCCTTTCTGGGGGGTTGACCCCGTTGTTTTGACAATTGGGAATTGGGTTAAGGGATTTACCTGCAGTAAGTGTCTCTTGTTGCCATCATTAGTGATGTAGGGTGGGAAGTTTCACCTATGCAAGGTCCTGTGATGGTCCTAGCCAAGAAAATTTTGAGAGTTATAAGTGTAGATCAATATTAGTGTTGGTTTGTTGGCAGTAAATGGGTGGCAAGGAATTTACTGGAAGTAAATTGTCTAGTGTAAATCATCAACTCTATACAAATGATTATATTGTAGTAGATCAACTTATTGTGTATCACATTCCATATCCATTTCTTGATAAGGCTGACTATCATTGATAGTCAGTCATCTGTGGCTTCACAGGTAAACTTCCCATCTGTCATGAATTGGGCCTGGTTGACGTCTTTGGGTTAATGTCTATAGTTGCTTGGTAGAGTATAGCAATAGGCCTAAACACAAATTAATACAGGTCCAATGACTCTGTAGTCTTTACCTTTATTTAATAGGTAACAACTAAGTTGAGCAAAGGCAAGATTTAATATGTGAAAGTGTGTTTTTTATTTGGAAAGAAGGGAAGTTTATATACCATCCTGGCTGCACAATGGATGCAGAAGTGTTATTAACACCTGCACTATTGTCAGAAACATTACAGGATCTTCTGATATCCACCAGGCTCTTGCATCTGTGTTCTTTCCATCTTAGGACAATTCAAACAATCTGACAGAGAAGAGTGGGCGCGCATTACCCCAGAGTGGCTGCAGCTTGCAGCTGCTCATTATAGAAGCTGCTGGTAATTCCTGAACCCAATCCAATCTTGGATGTAATAGTACGGCCATCTTATTGTAACGTCCAAGATACAATTAGAATTACAAATCCGTCAGATCTGACAGATTTGGGTGCAAACCAATTTAGTCTTGACTATCAGGATTAATTCCACTGATAGCCTTGATCATTATACACATGTCGTCTAATTTACGACACCATCTCTCTAATCAACCCAAGGAGCAGTAAGTGATTGAGATATAAATTTAGTTGAAAGCTAAATTAAACTTCAAAAGGTTAAATATACAGCATATAAAAACCAAAGTTGAGTTTATTTTAAAAGTTAGAATTCCAAGTGAGGAAGAAGGGAAGGAAGAGAAGCATTATTTCTGCTCTGAGAGTGTATCATGTGACTTCAAGAATAGAGCCAGGTATGTCATTATAAATCAGGTGCAAGTAGGACAACTTGATTGTGAAAAAATATTCAAAAGCTGAAATTGAGGGCTTTCAGCACATAGTTTAGCTATTTTAAACCAGTCCTTTCACAATAAGATACAGCTTTATAATATAATCAGACAAAATGCAGATGACTTTTTAACTGTCACACCTTTGGTGATACTGATTCTCTTGACCAAGACTATTACAATAAATACTGGGAAAGCTCTTCATATTGTTAAGGCAATCAAAATTAGGGGTTGTTAATGTCTTAATTAGAGCACAGAGAGAAGAACACTTTATAACTCTTATACAATTTTGCCAATGTTATTATTGATATGTCGTGCTACTGTTCTCTAATTCTTCTGATCTGGGGTATAATGCTTACACTCCACTTGTAGATTGATGTTCACTTTATTGTTGTGATAAGCCAGCCCCTTACCAGTTTGGATAAGCACTTGATCTCTGACTTGACTTGGCCTGATGCCTAATAAGGTCAACTACTTGTTTATGCCACTTACTGTAACCTCATTGGCTACCACAGCAGGAAATCCACTTATACTGTCCAAATAGGATTGGCCACATGTTACCAGAGAGCAATCTTTAGAAACCCATTTTCACATTCCACTCCCTGGTAGTCTATCACAGGGTATAGAACCCATCATTTTCTCCCAATAAATCTTGTCTTCACCCAACTCCTTTTTATTTCCTTTTGGGTAGCTGTAGCTTTCAGCACAGTTACAGCACTGACTTTTAGTAGAAGAACATCAAACCTAAAGATAGAAAAACTAATGGATTTACTACCATTTGGTTTGCCTTTTTATTTTAATCTCAAGCTGGGGTGTAGATTGGGTTAATTCAAGTAGACCTGTACTTTAAACAAACTTTTAATATAACTCCATTAGTTAAAATTGCTTGCATTTGGGTAATTATGGTTTTGGAGAAAGATTAAAAAACTTGTCACATATGGGAAGCCAAAAAAGATTCTCTCATAGTTATATAACATATTTTCTACTTAAAGAGAACTAAAAATACTGCCATGATTATTGTCAGGCTGGCTTTGTATTTGGAGGAGAAGATGGAACATTGCTGCAACGTGACAGGGATGCTGAGGAAAAGAAGCAGCTATAGTTGTTAGAAAAATAAGGCAAGGGTCAGTACTTTGATTGTTTTCAAGAGGCAGAATAGGATAAAAGTACTCCAAGAAGACCCATCTCAATATATGGTGTTAGAAATTACATCATTTTTGCTATTTTGATATGGCCTTCAAATATCAATACTTGCACAGACTTGGTTGGATTTTCTTTTAATTTTGGAGTTTTTTCACCTTCCTCAAATGGGTCAACATCAATGTCCACCCATTCTGGATTACCCCACCTACACCTGACTGATCCTGGTACAAGTTCAGTTTGAAATGACCTCATCAGCCACACTGTCTACCTATTGAATGATCAACGCTCTCAGCCTACTATTTAAGTAGAATCATTTTTCTTAATAAAAACAAATGTATCCACATTTGTGTTAGCTTTTATAATCTTCAAACCTTTTCCTTCCTTTTTGCCAAAAGGAACTCTTCTTTGTTTATTCTAGGAAATTAAGGTACATGCCCTTAATTTTGCTCTGAAGGCTAACCCAAGGCTATTTTCAAACCTCAAACCTTTTGTTATAAAAGTTTCCCGCCATGTCCTCCTGGATGTTGTCCCCAGGAGCCAAACATGGCATGCAGCATTGCCACTCAGCGGTATGCAGTGGAGGGTACCATAGCTGATTTGAAAAGGTATTTGTCCTTAAGGACCTTTTCTTGAGTGCCCATTGAGGTACCAGGTGGTAAGGCTCCTTGGAGACTTCCCATTACTAACATGGGCTGATCAGGGTCTTCACCATTAGTGCAGAGTAGGGGCTTACAGTATAGCTGGGAAAGGGCATCCATAGTAAGCAATCACTTTCCTGGGTTGTATTTAATATTATGGGGTACCTTTGTGTAAGGCTCATCCATCCAGATGGTTGTTTTGAGGGGTGCTGGTGTGTTTTAAGAGGATGTTTGGTAATGGCTGTATTAATACTATATTGATTTTGCTTATGGTGGGGTTGCAATTGAACCAGCCTCAGAGATCCTCTCTTGCCCATCTGTATCTCAAAGTTGTGGTAGCTCTACAAAAAGAACTAATTGTATTTCCCTTCCTGTCTTGTACCATGCTGATCTACACTCCACATGAGCAGGTGACCAGTGATCTTACTGTCCCAATAGTACTTTGTGGTACTTCAAACTGATATATACACCAATATTATTCTTTAAATAAAGGTTGGGTTTGTTTCAAATCTTTGGAGTGTCTATTTAGTTTGTCTACACCCATAATTAAGCTGAACCTAAAGGGGTTATATAATATTTTTGTAACTGTGTTGTTTTAGCAGAGTTACAAGGGGAAAATATTTGGAAGCTAGATAATATTCTTTATTGAGAGATAAGTATCATATAGTCATTGTGAATTTTGGATAACAGGAACATGACAGCGTTGATCACACAGTGGGATGGTGAAGGGGTGTCCTGATCCTGGTAATGATTCAAGCGCAAAAACGAGTTATCCACCATAAGGGATCAGCTTTTGTTCATGTTGTTGGATTTGGAAATCTGAGTCAACTTCCTAGTTTGGCTTCAAGTGACTGGGTAATTGGATTGCGGGTCACTAACCTGCTTACTTGAAACCTTGCTGGTGGTTCAATACTGCTGTGTCAACACCCCCCAACTGAAGGTCAGCATCCTCTGGGGGCAAGTTGTCAGGGAGGTTGTTGGGAGCCTGGGTGATATACTGGACTAACTGTTGTTTGGTGGCAGGTAGGACAGTCTTGTGTTGATTGTCTTGCTTTGTAGGGTCTTAAGAGGTCATGGCAGAGGACTTTGCCTTATTTGTGTTTTTTGAGTCCTTGCAAGAGGTAAGTGTTGTTTTTGTTTACCTTTAGGATAATGGCAGGGCCCACTTTATCTGGCTATAATTTAATCTTGTCAGTATTCTTTACCCAGACTTTGTCACCAACCTCATGTCTGTCTTGGATGGGGACAAAGGTATTCTGTTGACATTTTTCTTCTCTTTCTAGTTGGTTGCTATTGACCTATATGACTTGGGGGTCTGAGCAAGGTGGAACTTTACTGGGCATTTCCAGCTTAGGTCCTGATAGTGCTTGGATGATATTGGGTTGTGTGCCATAAACTAGCTTGAAGGGGCTTTTCCCGGTGGATCTGTTCACACAGGTCTGGCATACAAGCAATGCAGTTGGTAGCTGCTTATACCAGTCCTCAGGTCTCCTGGCAGTGAGCTTGGCCAGGGCCTGCACTAGGCTGCTATTCAGCCGCTCCACACGTACATTGGCCTGAGGATGGTAAGGTGTTGTCACTATGTACTGGTCCTTGTTCTTAGGAGGTATACATTGGTATCTTCAGAGGTCAGTTCTTTGCCCCTGTTGGTTATCAGTAGTTCTGGCTTTCCAAACTTGCTGATAATTTCTTTTCCTATGAATTGCCGCACGCCATTGCCTGTGTGTGTCCTTACTACTTGCACCACTGGTCATTGAGTGGCAAAGTATATAGCAGTGATGATGTATTTCTTCTCATTATGCTTTCCTGGCATGGGGCCCACAATGTCTAGGGCCCATACCTTGAAGGGTAACTGTGAACAAATAGGTAGTACTGATTTAGGTGGGGTATCACTTTTTGCAAATTTCTTACATACTTTGCATTGTTCTAGGACTTCCTGGACATCCCAGTATAGGGCCGGCCACCATGCTTTGTTTGAGAAATTTGTAGAGTGTTGTGTTTGGCTCCTGGGGACAACATCCAGGAGGACACAGTGGGAAATCTTTATAACAAAAGATTTGAGGTTCAAAGCTAGCCTTGGGTTAGCCTTTAGGGCAAAATTAAGGGCACATACCTCAATTTCCTGTAATACAAGATGTGAAATTCCTTTTGTCAAAAAGGACAGGAAAAAGCTTGAAGATTATTAAAGCCAACAAAAATGTGGATAAACTTGTCTTTATTAGGAGGAATGATTCTACTTAAATAGTAGACAAGGGACAGTGATCACTCATTAGATAGACAGAGTGGCCAAGGGGGTCACGTTGGGATGAGGTCATACCAGGATCAGACAAGGGAAGGTATGGTATTCCGGAACAGGTGGATATTGGCACAGACCCATTTACAGAAAGCAAGGAATTCCCAAACTCAAAAGCAAAACCAGTTAAATCTTTGCATTTATCATTATTTGAAGGCCATATCAAAATAGCATTAATGGTGCAATTTCTGACATCTCCCCCCTTAAGGTTGGACACAAGGGGTTGATATTTGCAAAGGAATTTGGAATGGACCCGGACAGAAGGATGTCCAGAGGACAGCAATTTCACAGTATACTCAACACCCTTTTTAAATGTGACTTTACAGGGCCCAACCCAGAGGGAATCTAGCTTATGAGCTCTATCACCTGTACAATTCTGATAGTAGAGAACCAGGTTGTCTATTTGATACTCAGGGAGGGGGGCTCTAGCAGCATTGGATGGGGAGAGCTCCAGAGCCTTGACCTTGTAAGCAGTGGAATAAGCTGTTGCTTGGATGTCAATGATACAATTAGTTACGTCTTTAACATGGGCCTCAGGATTTGCAGACTCATCAACTTTGATCAAGGAGGTCCCAAGATTGAGGGGGTGGTGGCTTCACGTCCATACAGCATGGCAAAAGCAGACTGACCAGTTACTTGGTGTCTACTGAGTTGATAATCAAAGAGAGCATCAGGGAGGGACATATCCCAATTGGCAGCGCCAAAGAGTGTGAGTTTTCTCATTATGGACACCAGGGGGGAATCGGCTTGTTTGACAGTTCCATTAGTTGAAGGGTTATATGGCGCAGAGAAAGATTGGTGGGTACCCATAGCTTCAACAATAGATGTGATGAGGCAAGCATTAAAATCAGTGCCATTGTCAGAAAGCAGGACTTGAGGGCAGCTATGTTGGTAGAATATATCTTGCAGCAAGAAATTAGTAGTGGTTTTAGCAGTTATATCTTTTGTAGCTCTGGCTTTGACCCATTTGCTAAAATGGTCTATGGCAACTAAGATAAATTGACACCCTGTCAGGAATCCCTTTCCTGACTCCCTTTTAATTATGGATGATTGGTTGGTAAATATCAAGAAAAAGGCACAAAACAATAACATTTTCAACTCTATGTGGCCTTTCAGACCTTTCCAGAACAAGAACCAAACCCGGGACTCTAGTTATGAAGATAACATTAGCATGAAACCAGCCAACACACTTAGATTAACTATTTATTATCTGCCTATTCAATTGGATTTTGAATTTGAAAAGCACTTTGAAAGCAAAAATGTTAATAATAGGATTGATAATGTCACTTACCGCTCTTATTTTGATTGGCTGCGTCAAGCCAGCTTTACAATTGCTGACCCGCTCTCTATGCTTTAGGACAAGGCTCCATATATTAAGATATGTGATCTTCTGGCCTCACACCACTTAATTAGCTTTAAACTTGTGAGATCTTTGTGGCTCCTCTTATTCCATCAAATTTTTGTGTCCATTATTAAGCAACAATGTATCCTTCACTTGAAACAGGCATGCTTTAAATGATATACACATGAAAATCCTCTTTCATTTCCCAAAGATCCACTCAAATATTTCAGCCTTAATTTTAAGGCTATTTAAGTGCCCAATTCTTATTCATTTCAATTGCTCCAACAATAAAGAATATTTCCTATTCTATCTTGCCAAATCTATTTCTTAGTAACTCCATTTGAGGCCATGAAGGGAATTTATTTCCTGCTATGGTTTCTAGTCTCCCTGTTTACAACTGTAATAGGTCTTGAGAATCCTACTCTCACTGTCAACTGGCAAAACTCCTCTCCCAACAATGCCCATCAGAAGCAGTCCTTGGCCAATGGATGGTTCAAGTATCCCTCTGGTCATTGGGGAAGAAAGTTCCACTATGGCCATCATTCTACTCCTCCACCTGCAAAACCCTTTTGGTATGGCCCCACACATCATTCTATCTTTTGATGTGCATGGTAGGATATTAACTTTTGGGTCATTTTAGCTCCCTGATGGGAAGGTTTGCATACTTGGGGCATTTGGGCCATCTTACCATAGTCACTGTGCCCATTGGTTCAGCCATTGCAGGGCTTAACTTAGGGGCCTTGGCTCAACAAATTGGGGACTTGTTCCCCTTAAAGTGGGTCCCTGACACACCCAGACCTAGACCAAGGGAAAGGCCCAAAAGCTTAAATACTAACATTGTGGAAATCATGTTTAGGGGGGATGATCTTGAATTGGTGTTGGGAAGGGCGAGGGTGTTGGAGTTGAAAAAAATGACAGGAGGCGAGAACATCAGGGATCAGAAGGCGCATGTTCTCCTAGTAAAGTTCTTGCATAGCCAGTTATGGGTTTTGGCTATACCCCCATGCCCAGTGTTAATGTGAGCTTGAAGGATAATGGCTATCCTCATGCTAGGGAAAATGTAGGGTAGATAGGCATTGTTGACATTTTGAAGAGCTGCTTATCTTGAATTACTGTGTCCTTGGATAGGGCTTGTAGCGCCAGTCAAATGTCTTCTGGCTCGGTGGTCCAAGAGTCAGGGTACCCTATTAATTTTTATAGGAAATCAGCGTCAGCAGGGTGGATATCTAGTATTGGCATCCTTGACAAGCCATCAGCGTTCTGATGTTGGGCCCCAGGACGGGTATCACAGTGAAACTGTACCCTTGCAGACGCAGAGCTCAACGTGAAGTCAACCTTCAGGTTCCTTTAGTTGTTGCAGCTATTTGAGGGAGGAGTGATCTGTGACCACCGTGAAGTGGGTCCCATAGATGTAGTGCCTGAACTGTTTTACAGCATGCAGCATCACCAGACATTCCTTTTCAGTGACGCTATAGTTCTTCTTGTGTTTATTGAGGACCTGTGAAGAGTAGGCTACAGGTCAATCCATGCCTTTGTTGTCAAGCTGGGCTAAGTTGGCACCCACAGCTACTCCACTAGTGTCAGTATACAAGATGAACTCTTTATCATAATCAGGATAGACCAAGATAGGAGCCTCTTTGAGCTTGGCTTTCAACGCTTCAAATGCTTGTTGCTGGCTGTCAGTCCACTCAAAGGGGACGTTGCAAAGCAGTTGGAAAAGGGGCTCACTCAGTTCAGCAAAATCAGGTATGAACTGTTGGTAGTAGCCCATCATACCAAGGAATATTTGGACCTCTCAAAGATTTGTGGGAGGTAGCATCTTGCTGATGGCTTCCACCTTATTATTCATGGGGCAGATTTCTGTTTGAGTGACCTCATGACCTAAGAACTCAAGTTGCTCCTTAAAGAAGGAGCACTTGGAGGGTTTGAGTTTCAAGCCAGATTCATAGATCTTGATGAAGACAGCCTTGAGGTGTTCCAAATAATTGGTAAAGATAGCGCTGAATAAAGTGATATGATCAAGGTACACAAGGACACAAGTGAGCTTTAGATCTTGTAGGATGGAGTCCATAGCCCGTTGAAATGTAGCAGGGGCATTGAAGAGTCCTTGGGGCATGCAAGTGGGTTCAAAAAGGCCTTCTGAGGTGATAAGCGCAGCCTTTTCTCTATCTTCAGAAGATAAGTCAAGTTTCCAGTATCCAGAGGCTAGATCTTTGGCTGAGAAAAACTTGGAACCATCCAGCCATCTGAGAGCATTGTCAATTCTGGGCAAGGGGTACGAGTCTTTCTTAGTGAGAGAGTTCAGACGGCAATAGTTGATTACAATGCAATTTCCTCCATTCTTCTTCTTGAGGATCAGTAACAGGGAGGTCCAAGGGCTCTGAGAGGGAGCTAGTAGCCCAGCATCTAAGAGCTGATTAAGCTCCTTAGATACCTGAGCATCCTCTAACCTACTACGGTGGTATGGTTTGGCACAAAAAGGAGGTACATCACCAGTATCAATCTGATGGATGACCCCTTTAGCCAGGCCATAGTCTGTAGGTCCAGGTGCAAAGATGTTGCTAAACTGATTGAGCAGGTCCAACACGTCTTTTTGTTGGATGGGAGACAATTGGGGGAAGTCAGAAGTAGTGAATAAGAAGAGAACTTGGGGATTGTTTTCAGGTAGATTGAAATCACTAAAAGTTCCAAAAGGGTAGAGGGACGTCACTTGTTCTGCTCCCAATATACAACCATGCCCTACAACCTGGCCCCAAGAAACCTGCATGGGCAGGTCCGTCAGATTGGCAAGCAGTAACTGTACAGGCTCTTTGTGGGGTTGATCTAGAATCCCTGGACACAGGAAGGGTTCTTTACGGCTTAGGGATTCAGGAGAGTAGAGTTCCAAGAACAACTTTTCAGGTAGTTTGTAAGAAATCTGAGAATCAATCACCACCTAGGAGCCCAGAGGAATGGTGATAGCTGCTGGGGCAAGAAGAGGTACACCTTCTTCCGCAGGGCAGGAAGGAGGAGGGGTGCACATGTTGGAGAAGTGAGTCCTATACTTGAGAGAGAAGATATCTGTGGGGTACTCAAGCACGCAAGTTTTAAGACATTTTCCTGGGAGGCGCAGAGGTTCCTCAAAAATCAAAGGGACCTCATATCCTAAGAGCAAAAGATATCCATCTTGTAAATTTAAAATCCTGTTATACTCTCAAAGGAATTGTGTACCAACCAAGAGGTCATAGATTTTTTTCTCAAGGACTACAGCGGGGGAAGCAATTAGGAGTTTCCCAAACCTCATGGGTAGAGCAGAGTAGGCACCAATGGCCCAAGTTTGTGCAATGCCAGCTGTGCCATACAACTGAGTGTAGTTGAGGTCAGGGGTCAGCTTAAGTGTCTTCATTGGTTTTGAAGATACTACATTGACTGGAGAACCCGTGTCCAGGATGGCTTTGATTTTAACCTTTTGGATTGATACTTCCATACTGGTTGTATCTTTCCTAAAGGGGGGCAAGATGGCCAATACATCCTGCGCAGCCTCTAGCTCCTTCTCCCATTTATCTAACATGCACCTTAAGGCAGGAATCTCCTTATACACAGTCTGCAGTGGGAGAGATACAGTTACGTTTTGGAAGAGAGCTTTGGCTAGCTTGGATGATTCCTCAGAAGAATCAACCAAGACGGGAGGTCAATGAGCTTGGGCTAGGTAAGGGCGAGCCACCAGGGCTTTGGCTTCACTTGAAGGTGCTCAAAAAGTGGTGGTGGTCTTCCCAGAGCAAAGCTTGTACGGGCAGAGACAGTTTCCATAACAGCCAGAACAGAATAGCCATAACTATCAGAATCTTCACTATCAGAATCTTCAGGGTCTGAATCACTGGAGATATTGTGGAATAGGTGAAGAATAGTTGGGCCAGAGGAAGACAGAGCTTCCTCATCAGAAGGAGGATCAGGGGGAGATTGGTCAGCAGAGAGCATCTCTGTCTCTAAGCTGACCTCTCTTTTCCTGCCTGTTCCTTGGGGTCACAGCCTTCCACTTGAGGATTAGTGCAAGTATGCAAGTGGTGCCCTATTTGGCCACAGTTATGACAAACTTGCCTCTTAGTCTGTCCACCTGAACCCAGCGTCATAATGTGCGGCATACAAGAGGTAGTCCCAGCATTACTGGCTTTATTTTCACGTACCACTGTACCCCCATGGGTCAAATACATGTCTTGCAAGAGTGTCTTAATACTCTTCATAGAAATGAGTGAAGCCTTGTGTGCCTTAAAGTTTAGGCATAGAAGCTGGTTTACTTTCAAAGCATTCGAACAAGCTGTGTAAGCTTCCCAGGAGGTTAACTGTCAACTGGTGATTAACTGTTGGCCTTCAATATAGAAGCAATCCACAAACTCAGCCAGGGTTTCCTTGGGCTTAAAGGCAATGTTCATAAATGCATCCTTCTTGACCTCCAAGCTGAGATCTCCTCCAAACTCCTCAATAAGGAGGCACTTCAGTCCTCCCAAGTGACAATGGAGAAGAGCTTGGGGACCATGACTTCTTGGCAAATGGGATGGAGACAGGTGAGGATGTGTTCTTTCTTGAGTTCATCAGTAGCCCTACACATTGCAGTCTTGTAATTTGTTATAAAGGAAGCAATGGTAGAGGGTTTTGGATCAAATATCTGTTTGAAGGTTGACTTGTAATTTGGGTCAATGGACAAGGAAGAGGACTGACTGTTGTCACCTGGGTTGAGGACGTTAATGGGAGGATTGCCCTCAAACTTGGATTCAGCAGCAGATTGTCTAGCCCAGAGAAGTTGAAGGCTTTCCTCTAGGGTATCCAAGGTAGAGCTATTCTGTCCACTAATATCTCTAGCAGTGGCAGCGGCAACTCCAAATTTGTCAATCTTAATTTGTTGCACCAATAAGGTGCCAGCAATCCCATTGAGGTGAGTGGTCAGGAAAGTGGTCTGAGCAACCAAGGGGATGACCTGTCCATTCATTGTCTCGGTAAAGCAGGAGAGGTTTTTTACCTCTCTTTCCAATGTGTCCTGCCTATCAGTAACATCATTTGTTACTTCTGCAAGCTGATCCAGTGCATGTGCACAGTTGATCTGGGGTTGGCCTTCCAAACCAGGGCAGCAATCATGATTGTATTGAGCAGAAGTATTAACAACTTCAGTTTCCTCTTCACCTTCAGACTCAGAGGACAAGTCCTCATAATTAGAGAGGTGTTGCCTTAAATACTCAATTTTGCCTTGCAAAGTAGCTACTTGATCAGTGAGCAAAGCAATGCAAGGGTCAGGCATAGGTTCACCTGGAGGGGGGTTCTGAACAGAAGATTGACGCTGAGTGGTAGCCTTGAGCTTGGCTATTGCTTCCCATACCTTGGCTTCAAAGTCAGATGGGACCTCAACAGGAGGAGCGGGAGGAGTCACCTCAATAGATGCTACTCTATCATCCACATAACTTTGTACTTGATATAGAGTGTTGCCTAGTGCAGCCTTATCCAGACCATATTGATGCTGCAGATGGCGGTCCCAAGTATCAACATGAGCTCCAAACAATCCAAGTTGAGAATTAATATGTTCTTGGAATTGGTTAAGTTTGCTAACCAGAGTCTCAAAATCCTGGCAATGCTTTAGCAGAGAGGCCTCAATTTGTCCACGCCATGCTGCTTGATGCTCATCCAATATGCATAGTTGATCCTTGATGTATCCAGGGAGCAAGGAACAAAGGGAATTTAGTGAGGCAGTCAAGTACTTCTGGGAGGCCAGCAAGTTGCGCTGGATATTGGAAATACAGGCAAAAAGACTGTGAGACCATTCTTAATATGCCATATTCTGAGCATGGATGTTTGAGAAAGTGGTGGCTACAGCATTTACAAGTTGGTTCTGGGATCCTAATGCAAGTTGATGGCAAACCAGGGCAGTTTGGATGAACTGGTTGACTAACACACCAATTGTATCCATGGACTCCATCAGCGCGGGGGAGACCAAAGTCCAAGAGAAAGGAATACAGGTCTTTGGAAGCATACCTGGGATGGAGACCAGGGATAGTATGCATTGCCACAGTACCAGAGCAGGGAGTGGGCGGCAGTACAAGCTTGCTTGTAGTTGAGAGAAAAAGCTGAAAGGGGGCCCACGCGGGCCCGGGGGATAGCACCAGTACCATGGGAGTTGAGGGGGCATTGGTGATGTCTTCTTATAGAGAAGGACTAGAAACTTTAGATTGTTTGGGTAATTCAGAAACAAAGGAGAAAGACCAGAGAATGTAGTGAGAACAGGGTAACCAAGGGGCTTGGAGCCCCTGTAGTGAGCATCATTTTGTTGTGTTTGGCTCCTGGGGACAACATCCAGAAGGACACAGCAGGAAATCTTTATAACAAAAGATTTGAGGTTTGAAGCTAGCCTTGGGTTAACCTTTAGGGCAAAATCAAATGCACATACCTTAATTTCCTGGAATAAAAAATATGAAAGTCCTTTTGGCAAAAAGGAAATGAAAAAGCTTGAAGAATATTAAAGCCAACACAAATGTGGATAAACTTGTCTTTATTAGGAGAAATATTTCTACTTAAATAGTAGAAAAGGGACAGTGATCACTCATTAGATAGACAGTGTGGCCAAGGGAGTCACGTTGGGATGAGGTCATACCAGGATCAGACAAGGGAAGGTATGGTATCCCGGAACGGGTGGATATTGGCACAGACCCATTTACAGAAAGCGAGGAATTCCCAAACTTGAAAGCAAAACCAGTCAAATCTTTGCATTTATCATTATTTGAAGGCCATATCAAAATAGCATTAATGGTACAATTTATGAAATAGAGGTTGTGACTTTTTGTGTGTCCTGAGTTTCCTGTGATAACACAGGATTGTGTCAACATGCTGATGTGTGGGGACATAAGAAATGGTGGTTCTGTTGGTCATTTTTTGATGTTAAGTCCCATACACGTCTACAAATAAGTGTTTGTTCTTGATGACTGTTTCTTTTGTTATGTCTGTGGTACCAGGGGTGGAAGCCCTTGCCCTTTGTCTGGAGCACTAAGAGAGGCCAGTATAGGTCAAGCCCATTTTTGCCCCTTGTAGCTCTAAAATATAGGTGCAAGAGTGTGTCTGCCATGGCAAGTTCAGGACCAGGTTTGTATTTTATGACCATATTGAACCTCTCCAGGAGCTCCATCCAGCGGGCTTGATGGCGGGAGAGGTTCACCTTGTTTTGAAGTATATGAGTGACTTATGGTTGGTCAATGCTGCGAATTTCTCCTGTTGTTCTGGGTAACAACGCCATTTGACCAGGCAGTGCACAATTGCTAACAATTCCTTGACATGTATAGGGTATCAGCACTTGCCATCTGTCAGTTTGCGTGATTCATAGGCTACAGGCAGGAAGTCACCATCATTGTTTTTGATTTGTAGTACTCCCCCAATGGATGCGCCAGAGGCGTCTGTCTCCATTTGATACTCCCCATGGTGTTTGGGTTATTGTAAAAAGGGTGCTGTTGTGAGCTTCTCCTTAAGACATCTGAAGCAAAGGTTGCATTGGGGGGTCCATCCAAACTTGGATTTGGCGCCAGTTATGGCGGAAAGGGTGCAGTCAGGACGCCACAGTCAGGTATGAATTTTTGTACATAGGAAACCATTCCCAAGAATGCGCAGAGTTCTGACTTGTCCTTTGGAGGTGGCATTTTGAAAATGGCCTGGGTTTTCTGGTTGTCAGGCCTGATGCCATCCTTTGAAACAATGTGTCCCAGGAAGGGCAACTGTTTGTGGAAGAACTGGAATTTGGAGGGCTTGGCTAGCAGCTTATATTGTGCCAGAGTAGCAAAGACTGCCTCCAAGTCCTTATGGGGCTGTTCTACTGAGGGGCTATAGATGATGATGCTGTCCAGGTATACCAAGGCATGCTTACCAGTGTGGGGCAAACACCTCGTTCATGAAAGTCACAAAGGTTGATGGGGCATTTTTCATACCAAAGTTGAGTACCACACACTTGTAGGAGCTGTATTTAGTGCAGAAGGATGTTTTGGGGATGTCTTTCTCCTTGATACAGATCTGGTTATAGCCTGCAGTCAGGTCAATATTGGAGAAGACTGTGGCACCACCAAAGCATCAAAAAGGCCATCAATGAGTGGTAGAGGGTAACAATTCTTAATAGTAACTTTGCTTAGGGCTTGGTGGTCTGTGACTAGGCGCAGAGTACCATATTCCTTTACCACAAAGAATAGGCAGCACCAAAAGGAGACTGTGAGGGGCAGATAAGACCTTTTTCAAATGCCTCCTTGAGGTAAGCAGGTAGGGTGTTGTCTTTGTTTGGGGTAAGGCAGTAGATGGGGAGCGCCTTAGGTACAGCTCCTTTGAGTTGGATGGAGTGTTGGATGTGTTTCTCTGGCAGCAACCCTGGCAGAGCCTCTTTGAAGATCTCTGGATGGCGGGCTACAATTTTGCAATCCTGAGGCGTAGTGGTATCTTGGTGGTCCTTGAAGTGTATGATCTTGTACTGGAAGAAGTCCAAGTCAATTGCCTTGAGGTTCTCCTTTTTGTCCAGAGTCTCCGTAATGCGTACAAAACATGGTTGTGCAGGAGTTGATCCACTGAGTCAGGGTAGACCTGGTGATTGACACCTTCACACATGTTGGTCAGTACTGAGGTTGTCCAGTCTACATGGGGATTGTTCCTTTGCAACCAGTCCAGTCCTAGCACAATATCAAGCTTGGGAAAATTGATGACAGGGCCCTGGATGGTGGAATGCAGGTTCTCTAGCATGATAGAGAAGGGGGCGGTTTCCCTTGTCACAGCAATGTGATGTTCATCAGCTAGAACCATGTTCTTAATCTGCAAAGGATTAGTGGTTAGCTTGAACTTGTCTACAAAGCTGCTGTTGACTAGGGTTTGATCTGTGCCCAAGTCCAGGAGTGCTGAGCCTGTGTAACTGCAAAAGCAGAAATGGTAAGACATCAGTTTATTGGGATGTCTGGTGATGGTGTAAAGTACTGGGTCTTCCAAGGGTACTTGGATCATTGGACATTGGTCCATGTTCTTGGGTTAGTACTCATTGTTGGGCAAGTTGGGAGCTGTGCAGGGAGAGCTTGGCTTGCTTAATGCTCTCCCCAGGCTTTTCCCTTGTCTTGATTGTTTTGTGTGGCAGTGATACAGAAATAGGTACGGTTTGACTGGCCCTTACTCCCATTTCCATGACCATTTGAACCTGCGGGTTGTGGTTTAAATTGCTGTTACTTTTTCCAGGGGGCGATTGGTTGGAGTGTCCAGTTTGATGAGAGTCTTTAGGCTGCTCTCTTTTCCCAGTTTGCGCCTTGTGGAGAGCATTGAACATTTGTTCTGCTTTCTCTGCCTTAAAATACAGGCTTTGCAAGTTGGTTACTTGGTCCAGGTTTACATGTCTCATTAAATGTGACTTGAGTGCGTTGTAGTACATTAGATGGGTAGCTGGAGTGTCAAAGGCCATATCTGAGGGGGCACATATTCAGAGTTCCTCATATGCTCAGATGAACTCCTTTACTGTGCCCATTTGAGTTAGATTCTTCACTTTGCGTATGATCATGAGTGTGGTGTCCTTCAGCGCAAACCTTGTCAAGAAGTCCTGTTTGAAGGTATCCTAATCCTTCACAGTGTGCTCCTTGTGCCACTTGTTGCACCAGATGCCAGTGTCATGTTTCAATCAGATGGAGATCTATGCAATCCAGAACCGTTGCAGGCATTTCATTTGTGCCAGCTTGCTCTGGGCAGATTGAATCCATGCTGCAGCGTTGTTGTTGTTGGCTCCAGCAAAAGGTTCCATGGTGGCACTTTGGAGTCTCTGGGCCATGTAGACTGGCATGACACTGTCCTCAGTTGCTTGAGGCATGGCAGCAGGTGCTTGGAAGAAGCCTTGCACTGATAGGGCATTGAAGGCAGGAAGCAGTATCACCATGTTCTGGTAGAGGACAAAACCATCAGGTATCTTGGCACCAGGTGTGTACGGTGTCCAGCCTAGTGGGAGACCAGACATGAATCTATCAAGGATTTGTTGACCGCGGCAAGTACAGGCAACAGGCAGAATTTTGTAAGATAAGGTAGGATGGAGAACCTACCTGTGCTACCAATGTTGTAAATGTGCTGTTTTAGCAGAGTTACAAGGGGAAAATGTTTAGAAGCTAGATAATATTCTTTATTGAGAGAGAGTATTATATAGTCATTGTGAATTGTGGATAACAGGAACATGACAGTGTTGATCACACAGTGGGATGGTGAAGGGGGTGACCTGATCCTGGTAATGGTTCAAGCACCAAAACAAAGTATCCACCATAAGGGATCAGCCTTTGTTCATGTTGTTAGATTTGGACATTTAAGTCAACTTATTAGTTTGGCTTCAAGTGACTGGATAATTGACTTGCAGGTCATGAACCTGCTTACTCAGAACCTTGCTGGCAGGTTGAGCCTGCTGTTTTGATAATATTATACCTTCCTAGGGCCTTAAGGTAGATCCCCTGTCCATCCCTGAAGGTTAACCACCTGGCTTAGTATGGACCTGATCCTATGCTTAGGATCTCTCTGCTGTGTCCCTTGGCTGCACCTAAGGTAGCACATGGTACCAGCTATTCAGAATTAGATTCCAAATCCTGAATTTTTTTGGATTTAATATTAGCTTTTATTTGTGAAATGAAATCTGGTTGTTGAGTTTGAAAACCCCACAATCTCAAAAAATATAGAAAAATTTATGAGAGTGGCTGGTGGTTTTGAACAATCTGATTCCAGTTGATCTATTTTGTCCACTTGAAGTATGCAGCATGGCTTAATATTTGTAAAGTCATATCTGATCCTGCAACTTGAAATATTCAAATAAGAGGTGAAGAGATTGATTTGATCAAGAAGATAGCCAAGCTAGAGATGGGATATTTAGTTTGGTCCTTGGACTTGACAATCCAGCAACTTTACCAACAGGTTATGAATTTACAGTACAGCTCAATAGGATGGGTGCCTTTGTTCTAGATCGGCTAATAGGCTGGGATGTAGATATCAGATCTAGGTCGTTGATACGTAGGATGGTTACCCACTTCAATCCCGCCAGCTTTCTTTATGGGAACCGCAATTTGATATCATTTACTATAGTATTTGAATAAATTTCTTCTGTAAAGTACTATAAATGAGGCCATAATATCATATTATGTTTCTTAGAAAGACGGGATTGGAATTGAAGTGGGTACTAGTAGATGCGCTGGGACATTTGTCACTTTGAGCTCAAAAGGGTAAACTTGGCCATTTTTATAGCTCTTTGGTCAGAACGTTGTGATAGATGATGCCAAGTGCAATTATTTTATACGATCTGATAATTTAGTTCAATGTATTGATTGGTTGGAGCATCTGGTGCAAACCAAGCTTGCCCTGATTTGGCGGAACATCCAGAAAAATGTTTACCAGGTCTTGGGTTCAAAGCGGATGGGGTGCAGCTACCCTCTGTACATGATGTCCCTAGAGCATCGGTGCTAGAATCCTTCTGTAGACCTATTGTTTGGGATGGGGTTTGAGAAGATCAAACCATCACCTGATCCAAGTTTAGATAGCATTTAGTATTAAGTTTATGGTGATTCAAGAATATCTTGAATTGCTATTTCGGCCTTGCCCTGTCAGGTTCTGGGGAGATCCACAATGGAAAAAGGGTGGAGTCAAGTGGAAATGTTTTGGATGCTGCATGAACCACATCCCTTGGATCTTAATTACGTCAGATTCGAAAAGATGAGTTGATCCTTTATCTGTCAAAAGTCTAACCTCAGTTATGTCTAAGTGAATGTCCATGCGCTGTTATTTGATTAATATAAATTAGTTTGTTCATGATTCTAGTTGTAATTTTTTATTTATGAATTGAAATTATAATTTCGATTCCATGTCGCGAAAACACGTTTCCACTTGTTTGGTTTGGCAAAGGTTCAAGTGGATTGAAACTCAATGCATCTGGACAGTTTAGACTGGCACTTGAGTCTGAGAATTAGAAATATGCAAATTTCAGTGTGGGGGATTATTTCCAAGGACAGTTGATTTTATGCCAGTTGGGTTCCGCCAATGCAGGAAATATTGCAGGCCTCGCTTTCCTAAATAGGAATAAAGGGTTGGAATTGAAAAGCTGTGTGCTTTCCAGCGCTACAGTGAACAGGAGGATTTATAAAGTGAGGTTCTCGTATAAATGGAAAGTATAACCCACGAGAAGGGCATGTCTAAGAATACAAGTTAAAAACCCATTGTCATGTTTGAGCCAAACCTTAATTATCATTTAATTTGGCAGCAATTCCCAAGGGCGATATTTGAATTAATTCCTTTGCGACAACACGCCAGCCAACTTGATTTCAAAACTAGCATCCAATATAAAGGTTTACGTGCTCACCAACAACCACCATGAAGCTTCTCATCTTAGCCACCTGCGCATCGGCCTACCTCTACGACCCACGCCCCACCCTCAAATACCGAGGAAGCAGGGCTCTCTTCAAGAACTCCCACATGTACACCTTCCGCGAGGGCTTAGTTGAAGTTACCTGCACACGAGTTACCAATGGTCCTCGCTGCGAAAACAATGGCACCGTCTTTGCCAAGATGGAGGGCGAGATCCTCGTCTATACTACCGAGAAAAACTTCTGCAGCTTTAGCCTGCTTGCACCAAAGGTATACAAGAACCTCTTTGGCGACGAGCTCCACTATGATACTAAGCTCAAATGGTGCTTCGATTTCAGCACCCAGTTCCTTTAATAAAGCAAGTTCAAATAAGAAAGGTTTCATTTTTCAAAGGGATGCTGAGATAGAAGCTCACGTCTCAAGCTAGTGTAGATTCAGAACCTGTGGGGCGAATTGCGGGATTGCCAAATCCTACGTCCAAATTTCAAATCACAGCTGTGATAAGGCTTTTTCTTAATTAAATCCATTTCTTTGTACTTCTAAATATTTCAAATTGCGGATCTAATAGATACTCTGCAAAATTTTAGCAGCAGATTTCAAAGACAAAATGGATTGACTGGAATCGTCATAAATAGCACTATAAATGCTATTTCAATATGGCCTGCAAATTATAATACTTGTGAAGACTTGGCCAGGTTTGCTTTTGAATACCACAGTTGCCCCCTTTCCATAAATGGGTCAACATCAATATCCACCCACCCCAAATTGTGCTACCTTGATTATTCTGATCCTAGTATGGTTTCACAGCCAACCAACCCCCTTGTCTACCTATTGAACAATCACCCCTCTCAATCTACTATATAAATAGAATTCTCTAAGTAAATAAAAGTGTATCCACATTTGTGTTGGCTTTTATAATCTTAAAGCTTATTCCTTTCCTTTTCACTAAGAGGGAACTCTCTTCAATACTTCCAGGAAATTAAGGTACATCCTCTTAATTTTTCCCTAAAGGCTAGCCCAAGGCTAGCTTAAACCTCAGACCTTTTATTATAAAGGTTTGCCGCTATGCCCCCTTGGATATTGTCCCCAAGTGCCAATCATGACATCCCATACCCAACCAGCTCCCACAACAGAGCATATCACAGCCTGCCTAAGAGGATACCCCAGAGGGTCAAGGAAGCGCAGTGTCAAGCCCAAGCCACAGGCCTCCCAAATTGCTAGTGCTAGTCAACTACCCTAATCCCGCCAGCCCAATATGGCAGTCTGAATTTCATACAGAAGACACTCTCACAACCCAATATAACTGGTGCACACCCCACAATCAACAGAAATCCTGCAAGCAAGAGGGACACCTAGTTCTACCTTAAAGCCTTCATCATCTGGGCTGGTGTCAGGAAACCAGGCATAGGTAGAGGCATTGGGCGACTTGGGATGAGGTTGGGCCAAGCTGGCGGGTAAAGCCCACCATAGAATGGGTGCTAACTTGATAATGTAAGACATAGATCACCCAAGTAAGGACCAGGGTCCAGAGGTAGGGATCATGGAATCCACCATTCCTGTCAGGGTGATGTAAAGTACTCCAAACAGTTGAGTGGATGTGGTCTCTGCAGCAGTGGGGGTCTCCATTGGGCGGTCGGGTTGTGGGGTTAAGGGCAGAGTCATGGGAACAAAGTAGACAGGCAGATAATTGTACTTGTCTTTGAACAATCTTGGCGACCTTTTGTACCACTTTGCTTCACGTCCTATGTATTCAGTTTCTCTAGTCCTGGCTAAGGGGTCAGCAAGGAGGATGGTCTCCAGCCGTACTCTGCGTAGGCCAGGTTGGGCAGGTATTCAGTAAAATGCACAGGTCCAAAGGGGGCTCCTGGGGGACAGTAGAGTGCCTGGGGGGAATCAGCAGGTTGGTCCCAGAGGGGGTGATTACCTGAATGTCTACTTGAATGGAGTTAAGATGGAAGATCACTAAGACTAGGTAAGGTAAGATTTGTTCAAACCAAAGGTTCATAAAACTTAATTATCAAAAATGACAATGTGGTCATCACCATACTGCCAGGGTTTTTATACCATGGTACTTTGCTTCTTCAATTTTTGCTTGGTTCAGGTTTGAAGACAAGGCACTGGCGGGGCATGGATCTTGGCTTGGAGTCTCAAGGGTGGCAGATCCAGGTTGTGCCTGCTCTGGTGAATAGAAGTGGCAATGCTTCATTCTGCCGCCACTGTTTGCTATGTCACCTGAGCAGTTCAATTGTACTACCCATTCTGGATGGGAGGCTAGCAGTTGCTGGCAGTCATTGGCAGAGTTAATATTAGGTTTTGTTTTAAACTCCTTAAGACAAGCTAAAACCTCTGCATAGGTCTGGATTTTTGGTGGCTCAAGGTTGGCATCAATCTGGTGACCATTTGGGGAATTGCCCTTGGGAGACTGGTGGGTCTTGGAGTAACTCATTAACTTGGGTTTGCAATTTAACAAGTAGGCGGTCTCCTGTCCACTTTGTGTGACTCAAGTAGTCTTTGGAGGATCAGGGTTCAATTCCAGGGTTTCCAATATTGGTTTCAAAACTCCAGTATAAGCGTTGGGCAGGTTGGCAGTAGGTCTTTTCCCAACCTCTGTTAGCCAGGTTATATCTCCTTTGCAGGTATGGGTCTTCATTGGCACCAGTTTGGCGGCAGACTGGCAACTATTCAGGGAATTCTCTGTAGTAGGCCAGCAGGTTGCAGGGTAATTTAACAATTCAAGCCTGTGATTTAACAGATTGGTGGGTCTTGGTCTGTCCTGGAGGGTTTGATCCGCCTTCAGGGAACTGGGGTTTGACTCTTGGGTTTTCAATACAAGTATTGAAATGTCATTCATGACAGCTGGCCCTGATAACCTGAAGGCTGCAGTATCTATCAAGGGCAGGCCTAGTAGTCAAACAGCCAGGGTAAAGCAGCCCCAGGTGCATCCCAGAAGGAGATCTCTCTGCAATACCTGGCCACCCCAGCTCTGCCAGGGGATACACCACCCAGCCTGATAACATATACAGGAATGCGGACAGGGGAAATGCTGGCAAATATAGAGCACATGTCAAAGCTCCAGAAGCCCAGATGCAGGGATATGACCAGGCTGCCAACAGACAGAGATCCCTATTGGGACCCCCTCTACATAACCCAGGTCAGCGGCATAGCTTGGCCTTTATGTTTCCCAGACGGCTCTATATACCCCTGGGGGCGGTTTGAGCTGCTCATGCAGGGTACCAGGTGGTTTCTGGTACAGAAGAACTGGCAAAAAGACATCCAGGTTAGGCAATACATAATTAAAGATATCCTTGTCTAGATAAGGCTTGGATGCCCAGTTTTCATGGTGTGAGATCAGGCTGATTGACCACAAATGATCAGGCTAATCATTGTACACAGATCTTTATCAGCTATACGCTGTATTATCCCTAGACTATTACTTTATTAAGTGTAGTAATTTTACGCCATGTAATCATTAGTTTATTATAACAGATGCAACTTTATACGCCGTATTATCACTGATTATCATTCCTATGGGTACTGATTATACGCCGTATTATCACTGATTATCATTCCTATGGGTACTGATTATATGCTGTATAATCACTAGTTTATTATAATTGATATGGCTATTATATGCCATATAATTGTTAGCCAGTATAGCAATTATCAGTGATTGCACACTGTGGAATCACTAGATCATCAATTGTATACCTCTCATCTCATCCCACTGAACGTTGTATCTACTCAGTCTCACCCAGCCTGAAAGGCATATATGCGTATGTCAAATAAGCAATGTGCAAAAGGCTTTCAAATACCAAGTTTGGGTCAGCGTTGCACAGCGTATAATTAGTTCCTCATTGGTTTGAGTCAGTCTTACATGGCAGATGATCCACAGGTTGATATTGGATTGAGTCAGCTATTATACAGCAGATAATCTCCAACTTGAACCGGTATCTTAATCAGCAGAGGGCTTTCCAGCCAGAAAGGAATCACTGATTAAATCCTAAACAGGGAGACAAAAATACCAACATTATACCCCCCAAAGTAGGAGGATAGAACAGGGACCATTTCTAAGCATCAACCATATACACTGTGGTTTTCTAGTGCCGTAATAGGTGAGTAAAGATACCCCCAATTGATAATTGCCAGGAGGCTAGCTCAAGAAGAGCGTAGGCAGTAGCTGAAGTGCCATGTACTGTCAGGAAATTTCTTTCTGACCACCCTAATATTTCCTTTATTAGTAAGAGTTCAATTTTTCAAATTTATTCCCCTCAGAAACCAACAAAGTATCTCCTGGTCAACTGTGCTGGGTCAATAATGCCCAGGATGGGGATTGAGCCCAGAACTCTAAGGAGAAGTCAACAGTCAGCTTATAGCTCAAAATTCAACTTAAACTACCTAATCATGTCAATTCAATCCATTCTCCTTCCAGGGTTAAACTGGGTTAGGCTTCCACCAATGTTAGTTGTTCCTTAATACGCGTCAGCTACCGTCCAAAAGATGATTGGCAGTGTGAATCCCCTGTGCCGCTCTCAAAACCACCCAGTCTATATTTGAGTCAAGCTCTGCTCTTAGTTTCCACTGGATATCAATCATATCACTGCTTAGTTATGGTTATCCTTGTGGCTCCCTTCCAGTCTCTCTCAAACTTAGATCCTATACTTAATTTTATTAAGTCTCAGGTAGAGCAACATATGATCATGGCATAACTGTTCTGTTTTAGTAGAGTTGTAAGGGAAAAAATATCTGGAAACTAGATAATAATCTTTATTGAGAGATAGTGATTATATAGTCATAGTAGATCAATGGATACCAGGAACATTATTGTTTATCACACAGTTGGATAGAAGAAGGGGGTGGCTTGATCTTGGTAATGAGTCAAGCACCAAAACAAGGCATCCAACGCAAAGGATCATCATCTGTTCATGTTGATGGATTTGGTACAGTAGTTTTAGAAGCTATGGCAATAACCAAAAATGCTTCAGATTTAAACAAAATGATTTCAGATTTGAACAGAATCCAAGTTGCACAAGATTCAGGATTCAATTAATTTATAAAATTTCAGTTAATAAATGAACTGTCAAACAAAATACAAAATTTCACTAGCCCATTATACAAAATTATATCAAACATCAAGTGGTGTAGTTCAAACCACAAACAAAATGAACTGACGCAACAAGTGAAATGGATGGATGCTATTCCAGAGTATATTATAATCCAATCAGGATTAATATGAGGCACCAACAGAAGGACTAAAAAGAAACAAAATTGGAGCAATCTAGAAGCAAGATTCCACAAGCACAAAACAAAATGAACTCACACAAGATGTGTAGTATGAGCAGCCTAAAATAGAAATATAACAGTTTAACAGCCAATCAACAGCTATCCAATTTAGGAAAAGAGGCATCTTATTCATTTTCATGGCTCCAGAATTGTATGGAATGGTTTTAAGAACCTTCCAAATATGGACTCAAGATTACAACAAAAATAAATCATTAAATTTTAAAAATTTTACTTTTAGTGATTTTATCCTAGGCTTTTTCAATAGGTTTTCAACAGCAACATCTTCAACAGCGCCAGCAGCCAAGCCAGCTTTAATGAAGGCAAGGCTCAGAACATGGAGGCACCTGTTTACACCCAAGCCTTTGAGGCAGGTAACAAGGAAGTTGACCTGACCCCTGACCCATATGGCTTTGACTTGTTCAATAGTCACTTTGCGTCTAGCTCTGCCCTGCTCCCATCCCCACACAAGATGCCTGCAAACCAACCAGTCAGGATGGTAACCTTGATTTGGAGCATCTTCCTGCCGCTAGCCAACCTGCTCACCCTACAGCCAATCAGGCTTC
Organism: Entomophthora muscae; assembly: GCA_014839935.2. Classification (NCBI taxonomy): domain Eukaryota; kingdom Fungi; phylum Entomophthoromycota; class Entomophthoromycetes; order Entomophthorales; family Entomophthoraceae; genus Entomophthora; species Entomophthora muscae. The sequence continues at coordinate 373,097 of QTSX02000762.1, read as the reverse complement.
AGCTCCCACGGCCCAGCGCTCCAAACAAAAAAATCATCACCGCCTAAATTCTCCAGGAAATTGTGGCACAAAACCTACAGGGTCTGTCATGGGACCAGATTGCCGCCCAGTTACAATTTACCTGAGCCACCATAATGTGAGAGTTCAACAACCTAATGAACAAGGGGAATATGATTGGGACAGCCAAGAAGCCAAAGAAGGCCCCCAAGTCCCAGATAACCAAGGCCTCCCAATAATGCTTGACCTCCTCCAGCAGGACCCCAAGCTCCCCCTAACCTAGGTCCCCAAACAGCTCCTGCACCATAACATGGGTCTCTGAGCGCATGGTGCAGCTCTGGATGCACAGAAAGGTGGCTTCCATACAAGTTCTTAACTATTTTGCTGGCAACCAATGGGATGGCGCTGAGGATTCCCTGTATGATATTGACATTGAGTCAACCCTGGTCTGATGCATGACAAGTTTGTCAGATGACATCATTTTTATCTCTTACTATAAGCTATTCATAGCTTTTGACAATTTTGGCGCCCAAGTAAAAGCCGCTGCCAAGAATAGAAGGAAAAACGTCAAGAAGGGGACATTCATTGGTGCATTTCTGGCTGTTTCAGCCAAGGGTTTTGTATACTATCAGACAAACCCAGATTTCACCAATGGCTACTTGTACAGCCACATCCTTAGTGGATTACTCAACTCCTGGAATGGCTCAAATTCAAAGCATCAGGTTTTCTTGAGCCACCAGATGGAGGGTAGCTCCACTGTCCTCAAGACCATTCAGGGACGTGGGCACCAGGCCTCAGTATACCCCACCAGCCACGCAGACATCTATCTGGATGATTTTGTCTTCTTTAACATTGGATCCACATTAAGGGAGCACCTCCCACCTTAGGCCACTGCCACCTACCAGCTCATCCAGCCAATGACCAATGAGGAAATTGACAAGTGTTATATGGAGGCCATCACGTGCAATCCTCCTACCCCTACTCCTGCCACTACCCCCACCTTCCAGCCCCAACCACCTAATCCCAGACCCCCCAGTCCAGCACTGCCTCTTTATCTCCCTTCCTGTGCCATTCTGCCTACTAGGCATCACTCTTCCCTGCCCCAATAAACCCCCTGTTGTCAAACATTTTCTATTTATATTATCTTTTTTTTAATTTTGATTGTTCATGTTCTCTTTGTTTATTGTTGGTTTTATTCTTTATGTTCAGCTTATTTCTATAAAATCATATATTTACTATGCCGTGTATCTAGATCCAGAACACAGTTATTTTTAGGACCCAAACACAGCCCCCTGTGAAAATATTAACAACAATTTGGTGATCATTGAAATTTGAATTAGAAAATTATAGTGTTAACTGTTTTTAGATAAAGCTGTTACTGATCCAAATTCAAAACCTTAATGATAAACTTTAAGCCAATCAGGAGCCAAGTGATAAAGTGATTATTGTGACATAAAGGGTCATTTAATAACTCTTTGGTGCATGTGCGCTAATTAATATGATTGACTGGTTGTTTGCCATTTTTGCGCCATTGCCGCTGTGGCAAGTTATTGATGGACTAGTGCTAACCCAGCAGCTGATTGGGCACTAGTTCACCAACAACTTGCCACAGCAACAATGGCACACAATAGCAAAACAACCAGCCAATCATATTAATTAGCGCACATGCATCAAAGAATTATTGAATGACCCTTTATGTCACAACAATTACTTTATCACTCAGCTCCTAATTGGCTTAAAGTTTATCATTAAGGTTTTGAATTTAGATCAGTAACAACTTTATCTAAAAAACAGTTAACCTATAATTTTCTAATTCAAATTTAGCTGATCATCAAATTTTTGTTAATATTTTCACAAGGGGCTGTGCAGAGCACCAAAAATAATATGGCAATTATGGAAACAATGCCAACACAAAGCAAGCAACACATATTGAGATGAGCGTAAAACATATACACAATGGGTAAAAAGATGAGATATTGTAGTAAATAGGAAACAGCCAAGGATAAACAAAGAGGCAAAAATATCAGAATAACACAGATTTCATTGGGGTGAAAGCTATAAAAACATATGGAAAGGTAAGTAAAAAATCAAATGAGAGAACTTGAAAAACTACTCAAAGACCTTGACTCAGTGATTGCCAAAATTAAAGATATTGGCCGCAAGATCAAGGCAAAAGTGAAGGCTGCCATCCTTACAGGGGAAAAAATTGAAAAGGTGTCTGCCAAGTCACTCATGGCCAAGATGCCAGACACCCCCAAAATAACAATTGGGCATCTTCTTAATATGAAAAAACTGTAGTTGAGGGCCTCCAGTTCAAGTTGTTTGCCCTCTCCACGCTGTCTGTCTGGGTCAACAATCCTGAGATGTATGCATATCTTAAGCCAGCCAGACAAGAAAGCAAGAACTGAGGATACAGAATTGACTGTCCAACTTCTTGTGCCAAGAATGGCCAAGCCTGTCAAAGCAGCTGGAAAAGAGGAAACACAAGAAGGTAACCTAAAAAATAAAATTTTCTAAATACTTACATTTTTTTAGAAAATGTAGACAGTGAACTCCACCCGGTTCTGGTTCCTTTTGACCTGCCCACCTTCTATTTGAATTATGTCACTCATGTGGCAAAGCAGCTCTATCTGTCTCCCCTGTCTTGCGGGAGCTTGAGGATAGGATTCACGGTACCTTCCCAATTACAGGGAAGGATTGACTGGGCTTTTACATACTGAGGGGGCACCTGAGTGGGCAGTTACTGCCTACAAGGATACCCAACTGGTCCGCCTTGACCCAGTGGTCCTCAGTGGAGTTTACTGTGTAAACTTTATTGAGCTTGTTTGGGGCGTCCTGGAGGCGCTCCCATTCAAGAATGTATTGGAGATGGGCCAGGCCCATGCGGCTGCTTGCTTCTGCTTTCTGGTAGAGCATACGCTCTCTTACCTGCTGGAGAACTTTGGGCACGCAGTAGGAAAACTGGCTGCTGCAGATGCAACAGCCGTGAAGAAGACCAAAATCCTCCTTGCTGACTTCAGACTGACCTGGAGTGCCAATAAGACGGGGGTACCTCTGGAAATGGAGCTCATGTTTGCCAATACAAAGCACAAGAAAAAGATTAGTACCATGTACAATAAGCTCTGTGAGTTTAAAGAAGCCTTTTCTGAGCAAAGACTTCACCTCATTGTTTACCTGGGGCTCCTCTTTTACTTTGGGATGGCTGCGTCTGTAGAGGACCTGGACAGGGTCCTCCTTGGGACTAACAAGGCCAGGCTCTCCCTGGATGGAAAGAAGGTCCCCCCTGATACAACTCAGTGGACCATGTTATCCAGGACGCCCTGGTCCTGGCTGGAATTTACGGGTTTGCAGCCCTGCCAGAAAATATTCTCCTGCATTCCCACCCCACCATCCTCCCTTTTGCCAGCAGGAAAGAATACTTCAATAAGGGTGTATCCAATGTTCATGGTGTGGCAGTGGAGGTTGTGTGCCACCTCCATTGCGGGGTGAGTACATACCGCTGAACCCATTATAGGGGCTCTTAATTTTTTCTCTATATTGATAAACATCTTTATACTATAGATTATTTTTATTTTAAATAATTTTTGAAGTCTTATTTAGCAAGCAAGATTTGAAGAATATATCCCAGGGAAGGTCTTAATAAAAGCATAATAATATATGTCAATAAAATCTACTTCTAATTTGTACACTTTACATTTAACTTTTTTAATTTGATTTTTATATTTATTTGAAAAAGTGATATAAATATATTTGCATAATCCAGTATCAAGCGTTTGGGATACCCTTAGATACCATAATAAAAATGATTATGAATAAATAAATTACTAACCTTCATTGATTGTCCTGCTGAATGTGATTGTGGGCTTGGAAACATCTAAATATAAAATGATAATTAATAAATCTTGAATTGTAAATTAGAGAATATAAAAAAGTTGGACACACTAAGCCTTTAATTGATTGGCTGTTTGGCAAGGCACACAGGGATGAACAAATCAGCGTGGCCATAGAATTTAGCCACAGTCACAGCTGGGAGGGTGTGGATCCTGGCCTGGAGTAAATTAAACAGGTCCTTGGTCCTAGTTGGGGTTCCTTGCTTGACAACTTGCTTGAGCTACCCAAAGACTTCCTTGATGGGATTTAGGAAGGGCAAATAGGCAGGGAGGAAGAGAAGGCACAAATTTGCTGTGCCAATTGCTGGAGGCCCACTGCAATGTTGGTGTCAATCATTGGGAATTCCTTGAAAATATCAGTCACCTTATGGAGACCAACATTGTCCAGTACAATTATGTTGGTAAAGCCCAGGATTGTGCGCCTCAGGTGCTCCTAGACCAATTAGAGAAATGATAGAAAGGTCAGGCTATTGTGAGATCCCAAAATCATTTGGTACATCTCAACCCCCTTTGTACTGAGGAAAGCCACCATTGAATAGGCTTTGGTACAGACTGCAGCAGACCAAGTGTCACAGATCCTGAATGAATTATACAAAAAGTTGTCCATCTAGGGATTAAGCAATGGAAAAATTGCACGGTTGCGCTATTGCATCCTGATTCTACTAGTGATAAAGACATTTAAAATGCCCCTAAAACAGGTGTTTGATTTGCCTTTCAAACGCGCACAAGGCACGGGCTTCACTTCTTGGATTATAAATAGAACAACAAAGTTATTTATATCTATCTCCTTAAGGAAAGCGGCAAGAAAGCAATTGTTCTCTTGCACAGGACTTTTAGCTGTGTCAACCCACTCTCCTCCATTTGGAAAGTTCTTCTGTCTGTGCCTCCCTGCCTCTGGTGGCAATTCCCCCACCTCACACTATATAAGTGCAATACTATCTAAATAAATACCAGTTTTTGTCTATACACCTTATTATTCTTCTGTCCTTCATAGGCTGCCACTATACCATCAACAGGTATAGTATTAAGAATTAAGGTCACTGACTAACTGTTTGTAGAAACTAGCAACCCTTTGCTGCAACGTTTATAACATTGGCGCTCATGTCTTACAACACCAACAGCCCCCACCCCCGCGGTCTTTTCAATGAGGAGGGAGGAATGCCCCTGGCCCAGTCTCCTGCCACTGCTTCTCCTTACCACCAGGCACCGGCCTTTACTGCTGCTAATGCCCATGCTGGGGAAAGAGCAGGCGCTCCCTATGGCCTTCCCAACCTAAGCCAATTCATGCCAGAACATCAACACCCCCAAGCTATTGTTTTTGGTCAACCACTGCTCCTACAATCCCCTGCCCCCTTGGAGATGGACGCCAACTCTTCACCTTCCAAGGACGCCATCCGTAATACCATACACGCCATGGATGCTGGTGCTGCTGGCAATGGTTCTTGATCTGAACACCTGGCCATCCAGCAGCCTTTTGCTGAAAACGCCTAGGATTGCTTTCAGAATCTCTCCTAGTTCAACCCTGACCAGCTCTGCTGTGACCTCTGTACTGTTGAACATATCAAGGACTACCTACACCAATTCACCCATCCTGCTGTATACCACAAACAAATGCACCTGGGCCGCATCCAAAGCCTAGTGCACAGCCAGGGAATACTGGTATCTAACCAACAGACATTTCTCCAGGTTCTGTACTCTGAGCTTGGCAATACTTTCACCACTGTCAATCAGTATCTTGCCAAAGTCACCAACACCCAGAACACCATGCTCCACTGGGTTGATGCCATTGAAGCAGGTATAGCTAAGCTAGTTCCAGTGCATGTGGTACAGACCCTCACCCATCAGGGTGTAGATACCAATAGGATTAGTCTAGTTACAAACCACGTGCTGGAGACTGGCCCCATGGTTTAAAACTGACTCATGAGGTGGAAGTCTTAGCCTGCCGCCTTGCCACTATCCCCTTGTTCACTCCCACTTCTGCTGCCACCAACAACTCCCCTTCCAGCGCCCTTCTTGGTTGATACATCCTTGAGCTCTTTGATCACTACAAGAAGATGCTGACAGAATTGGTCCAGCAGATTACCAATCTTGCCTTCCTGTTTGTGGGTACCACACTGTGTCAGAACTTCATGATAGTCTCAAACTCTGCCAATTGCATGACATAGCCAACAGTCAGATCCAAGTCAGGAAGGACAAGGAAGTAATAGCCTTGCTCCAAGCTGAGCTTGCCACCCATAAAAAGTGCATCACCTCTCTGGAATATGAATTGGATATCACCCGTCAGGAGAACAAGGTCTACCAAGATAAGCTGGATAAGCAACGACTTCTCCTGGACGCCTTTCAGAGCCAATTGGATAAGATGGACAGTAAGATTATGGCAGTCAACTTACAGGCTATGTCCATCAACTCCAAGAGTCACCACAGTCCACTGAGGTCCTCTAGTCCTGAGTTCTATCATAGCTACAAAAGCAATGAGGACCACACTCAGTTGGCTCCTAACGCTTTACAAGTATTAGAGCCATTACTGGAGTCTGAGGGTGACATCCTGGCCACCCCTGAAGCTTCTGGAGCTGCTCAAAACAGAGAAGGTGAACACAAATTCCAGCAAGAGGAAAATTGTTGCCACGCCTCTGAGGCTAGGTTTGCTGACTCCACTCTCAGCTGTTCCTGTCTCACCTGCTCTCCAGTGAGGATCACACCTGCTCCCCCCAACATGGATCCAACAACTTCAAGCCTGTCAATCAACCCAAGTTTGACCGCAAGAGCAAGTGGCCATGTTCTTACGTCTGTACCAGAACTCCATGTATGGCGCAGACAATGCCATGAGGGACTCCACAATCATCAACTGTCTTGATGCTGAGAATCAAACCATTATCTTGCCACGTCTCCCTGAGAATGGCTGGACTTTTGCCAACATCTCCAGAGCCTTGACAGAAGAATTTGATAGCCAAGAAGCACTCCTTGGTTGTAAGATGAACTTTGCTGACACCAAGTTAAAGGTGGGGGAAACCCTAGAAGACTTCACTTCTAGGTTCTACCTTGAAGCTCAAACTCTACTGTCTATGAGTGCGGTGCAGTTTATTGATGTGCAGTCAGCACTCCTTAATGCTGTACATGTCAACTGGGAAGTATCTCTGGCCCTTAAGTCAGGCATTTACAATGCTTGCACTGTATCAGATCTGATCCGCCTCCTACACACCTACAAGGAGTATTTTGAGGTCCCTCTTCCTGAAGGCCGCCCTTGCCAGCAATCTGAGCATAGACCCCGTGTGGCAGTCAAGATGCCCAAGCCTTCTGACAAGGTTGGGCCTGCTCTAGTCAACAATGGCCCCCGTACTTGCTTCAAATGTGGTATGACTGGCCACTTCTCTTGGGAATGTAGGAATCCACACCAAAAAATCCATTATGTAGGCATGTAGGACAATGAGGAGGACTACACCAAGGACACTGATATTGAGGAGGACAATGAGGACCATTCAAAAAACTACTAAGCAGCCAGGACAAGGAGAAATCCTTGGCTGCCTTTTTAATTTTGACACCCTCATCTCCCCCCATACCACTGCCCCCTGACAAATCAGATCAGAGGCATGATGCCTTGCCATTCTCTGGGATCAACCCTAAGGATAAACCCTCTCTGATTGACTTCAACTCCCAACCAATAAATGAGGATGTGGAGTCTGATGGAGTTCAAGAGGACCTCCTTCATTGAGTCCTCACTGTTAATATGCAAACTCATTGGACTACACTTTGCCCTGAGGTGGTTATCCCCCAAATAGCTTGGAGAACAGTATCCTTACCCTATGCTGAACAACTGGCTCAACCAGGCGTTGAAGTCACTCATGAGGAGGACAGTGCTGAATAAATAGCCAAGCTTCTCCGCACAGTAAACGTCTCAGCACCGCTAGAATCCCTCAAGGAAGTAAGCCCAGCTGTGGGAGCTGCCATGGCTACCTTCCTGGAGAATTTCAAAGGACTAAGTGTACACCAGGTCTCAAAGATTGTGGAGATCAGAGAGGACCTCCAGGATTGCACCTATATTAACCTGGTAGTCAGCAAGACTCATGTCTGGGCTATACTAGATACTGGTGCCCCTGGAAACATTATATCCTCTTGGCTGGTTAAGAAGCTTAAGCTGGCACTGGACTTGGCCTACCATGAAGAGTTTGGTACTGCAGGGCCACTGATCACTAGAGCAAAAGAAGCCTACTCTTCTCTCCCTCTTTTCTTTGGGAAGCTAATGGTCACTGCTCCTGCTATAGTTCTGTAAAACAACAGCTATGGCATTCTTATTGGGACTAGCTTCATAGTTCAGTATGGCACTGTGACTAACCATGGAGACCATACATTTGGAATATTGGGCCACTCCATACCCATGTTCTACCATGGCAATTGCCTTTCTGACCTGCCCTTACGCCGTCTGCACTACATTAATCTGGAGTACACCAATGGAGAGCTTCCAGTTGCTTATACGCTGCATAGTAAGAAGGTTTAGGTGCTACCTCTCTCAATTGGGGAAGCCAAGGGTATCCAAGTCTACGCCTCCTGTAATGTGACTATTCCACCTGGCTCTCAGGTGATCCACAATACAGGCCTCTTGCTGGCTCTACCAGCTGGCACTCATGGAGAAATCTTTGGCATCCCTAATGCCTCCAGACTAGAACCATGGGTTACACCAGGCATCCTCATGCCAAGTGAGAAGGAGGTACTCATACTCTTGGCCAACATGAGTTGTGAAGCTATGGTTATCTCAAAACACCAAATTTTGGCTTATATACAACAGGAAGAGCAAGACAACCTGCAGGAGACCGTCCCCTTTGCTGACTTCTCTGAGTTGGGTCTACCCTGTGAACAACCACTGATGCTATGGATCATAAGCCGCGACTCCTTATCTGGACTCTCCAAAGAGCAGAAGAATCAAGCTATGGATTTCTTTGCCCAGTATAAGGATGTGTTTGCCAAGAATGAATATGACCTGGGCAAGGCTGCAGATATTGCTTATCATATTGACACCCAAGGCAGTCCACCTATCCGTTCCGGACCTATACAGCGCAGTCAAGCCAATCATGCTGTGGCTAACAAGGAACTTCAGAAGCTATTGGGATCTGGATTACTGGTCCCCAGTAAAAGCCCTTGGGCTTCTCCTCTCTTGATTGTCAGAAATAGAGATGGCAGCAACCGTGTGGTGATTGACTATCATCAACTGAATGCTGTTACCAAGAAGGATTCATATTCCCTCCCTTGTATTGACAATACCTTGGACCAGCTGGGTGGCACCAAGTTATTAGCGCCATGGACCTTATCAGTGGGTACTGGCAGATTGATCTAACCCCCACTGATCAAGAAAAATGTGCAATCATCACTGACCAAGGGCTATTCCAACCCACAAGGATGCCTCAAGGTCTGTCTAATGCCCTGGCTACCGTCCAGCAGGCCATGGATGCAGTGATGGACAACCTCAAACTCACCAGTGTCTTGATCTAACTGGATGACATTAATGTGTTCTCCCAAACCTTTAATGATCATTTACAACACTTGGATGAAGTATTCCAGAGGTTACTTGCAGCTAATCTCAAGCTCAAGCCACGCAAGTGCAACTTCTTCAAGGAGCACCTTGAGTTCCTTGGGCTCATCATTAGCCAAGATGGACTCCGCCCTGTACCTCTGAATATGGAAGCCATTGAGAAAATGAAGATCCTGGCCAATAAGCAGGACTTGCAGGTCTTCCTGGGGATGATTGGGTACTACCGCTGCTTCATCCCCAACTTTGCATCCCTGGGTGACCCCCTTTTTCAGCTTCTCTGAGCTGATAAGGAATTCTTTTGGAGCCCAGCATGCCAATCTGCCTTCAATGCTCTCAAAGGAACACTGACTGCAGCTCCTGTGCTGGCCTACCCTGACTTTGCCAAGCTGTTTGTGGTTCATACAGATGCTAGTCTGACGGCAATTGGGGGTGTTCTCTCCCAACTGGACTCCAACAGACTTGAACACCCTGTTGGATACTGCTCACATACGCTTAATGTTCCCAAGAGGAACTAAACTGTCACCAAACAAGATTATCTGGCTGTGATATACTCCTACCAACAATTCAGAGTCTATCTCCATGGGGTACATTTCACAGTTGTAACAGACCATGCCTCCTTGCAATAGCTAAAGACCCTCAAGGACCCCAAAGGACGTTTGGCGCATTGGGCCATTAAACTTCAGGCTTATTACTACGAGAATATATATCAAGCCGGGGCAGTCCACCAGAATGCTGACTGTCTCTCCCGCCTTCCCACTGTTGCCTTAGTATCCCCAATGGCTGACATTCTCTATGAAAAGCTTATGGAGGATCCTTCTTTGTGAGAAGAGGAGCCAGTAGAGATACAGAGGGCTCTCAAGAAGTTAGCTGTTGATACCAAGGTCTCTAAGGGACAACTCCCAAAGCTTTGTGGAGACTCTTGGCTACTCTACATATGCCCATACCTACGCATGGACTCAGTGGTGGCCGCTCACAAGACTACTGGTCATGGTGGCATACAGAAGTCGTTAGCTATGCTACAGCAGCACTGCTTCTGGGAAGGAATGCACACTGATGTAGTAGATATGCTAGCCAGCTGTCATTACTGCAACATTGAGAGGCCTAAGGTTGCCAAGTTTCAACACAGACTGGTAAGCCCTGGGTTTGCCTTTCACACTTTAGCCATTGACATAGTGGGCCCCCTGCCAGCTATCAACAGTTGCAACAAGTTCATCATTGTGGCAGTTGACCATCTGACTAAATGGGTAGAAGCCAAGGCAATTCCCAATCAATATACACTGTTGACAGCCACATTCATCCTGGAGAATATCATATACAAACATAGTTGCCCTCAGATCCTGCTGACAGATAATGGTACCAACTTCATCAGTTATATCATCCCATGCCTCAACCAACTGATGGGAATTTGTGGGACACTATCCACCCCTTATCACCCACAGACAAATGGCATGATAGAGTGCACTAATGGGAGCCTGGTCCAGATACTCCAGAAGCTCAGTCATCAACATGAGACTGAATGGAATACCTTCCTTCCTGTGGCCACCTTTGCATACAACATTGGTTGCCATTGGGCCACTGGCAAGCTGCCCTTCAAACTGCTCTACAGCCGGCAACCAGGACTCCCCCCTTTACTATATTCCTTGGTAAAGCCCAGCATGGCTGTGTCCCCAGAGGCGTACCTCAACAAGATGATTCAAACCCTTATTTGCTTGCAATCAGAGGCCTACACCGTAAACTTAAACCATAAGTTGCAGGACCTAGAACAAGCTGCATCCAAGCGCCCCACCTTACCCACTTACCTGGTAGGAGACTCAGTCTACTTCTTCAGCAATAGAGGGTACAGCCGCAAATCCAAACTTGCCTCCCTTTGGCAAGGTCCAGTTCAAGTTATCCAGAAGACCGGCCCCAACTCCTACACCCTTAAGGAGCCTCATTCTGGGCAATTGATCACTAGAGTACATGCTCAGTATATGCGTGCTGCTCCTAGTGACTAAGAGTAAGCCCCAATGAGGACAATAACCCAAAAAAAACAAAAGCCCAATTAAAAAAATCTATGGGTTGTTGTCCTGTTTGCAATAGTGTTGCACCAAAGTATGAGGAATAAGAATAAAAGAACAAGGTGTTTATTGGAGACTGACAAGACTCTTCCAGTACTGCACCAACTGTTTTACCACCTGAATGACAGCCAAGAAACACAACTGGTTGCCTACAGATCCATAAAGCCAATGACTAAGGATTGGGCAACAAACCCCCACCAAGCAAGACACATGATTGACCCCAATGTCCACAGGAAAGGCGACCCTAAGAAGATACAGTACCACAGAAGACTCTCACAAAGGGCATACTCTACTGGGACCTGACCACCCACCCAGTAGAATAAGGATAAGGCCCACTCAAGGAAAACCCCCATGTTTTCCTCCTGCTTGGTATCACAGTGGTTGGTTCCTCAAAGAACAAGGTTGCCAGCCATCACCATTGGCACCAGATGGGCAGTCCCCTCCACTGTGTATGACTTCAACACTTCCTGGAAGGCTCGCTGAAGATGTTGCTCAAAGTTGTCAGAGGTTTTCCGACTGACTGGTTGAGCGTTGGTAACCCCAGGTGTTGCCCAAGCACAAAGGACTGACTTCACTATGTTAGATAACGTCCCCTGTTGCAAGACTGAAAGTCCTTGACCCCCAAATTGGAATTCCTTCAGCTGAGCCTCCAAGTATTCTTCTGCTGCCCGCATGGAGAACCGCCAATGGATACTATTACCCCTTTGCAACCCAGTTCCTTTCACCTCCCTAGGCTCACTCAAAGCTAGGAACAGTGCAGCAAACAATGGGTCTGTCCCCTCTAAGGCCAGCTGAGGCACCAGTAGCTGATCTAAGTGAGCCCCCAAGTCCAGGTAACTGCTGTCCACATCATGCAGGACTATCTGCTTCCCTGCTGCCTTCATCATCTTTTCTGGCCTGGTATGCTTGCGCCTCTTGGGAATTACCACTTGCACCTTCTTCAAGACTCTTCTTGTGACTCTTATAGAGGGACTGTTCACCATAGCCGTCACCTTGAGACGCCAGCCATTTTTAAACCTGTTGTCTAATCCAGTGGAGGGAAATGTTGCAGATCCTGAATAGATTAGACAAAAGGTTGTCCGTCTAGGGATTAAGCAATGGAACAATTGTGCAGTTGCGCTATTGCATCCTGATTCTACTAGTGATAAAAACGTTTAAAACGCCCTAAAAACAGGTGTTTGATTTGCCTTTCAAATGCGCACAAGGCACAAGCTTCACTTCCGGGATTATAAATAGAATAACAAAGTTATTTATATCTATCTCCTTAAGGAAAGCCGCAAGAAAGCAATTGTTCTCTTGCACAGGACTTTTAGTTGTGTCAACCCACTCTCCTCCATTTGGAAAGTTCTTCTGTCTGTGCCTCCCTGCCTCTGGTGGCAATTCCCCCACCTCACACTATATAAGTGCAATACTATCTAAATAAATACCAGTTTTTGTCTATACACCTTATTATTCTTCTGTCCTTCATAGGCTACCACTATACCATCAACAGGTATAGTATTAAGAATTAAGGTCACTGACTAACTGCTTGTAGAAACTAGCAACCCTTTGCTGCAACTTTTACAACACCAAGCCATACTGTCATTGGAGCCTTTTGGGACATACCCATACCCATTGCACATTGATAAGGCAAATGCTGATTTGTCAATAAAGTAGAATTTGACTGTTCCCTTGGCTTTGAGGGCAGTGTACACCTCAGTGTATTTTTTTCCAAGACTTGATGTTGGTTGTGCTGTTTCTATTATAGGGAGATACCCCAAGCTTTTTTCAGGAAAAGCACATTCCTTTGAGCAGAAGGTAGTAAAAGGAAATTGAGGCCTCAACCCCAAAAGTAGATTTGACCATGGCCTGTGTATTTGCCAGTTCAATATGGCAGTCCTGGGTTATCCACTGGTGGATTGCCCATTTGTTCTCCTTGGTGAGCATAGTGGAAACATGCAAGGGCTTCTCCGCGGCAAGGACTTGGCCAGTATCAATGAACTTGTTGAAGGTCTTGCTGGTGTACTTGGGATCCACTCCAACAATGGCTGCAGCTGCCTTGTAGTCATCAGATTCACACATTAGCTTAAGCAGGATGATACATTTGATGTAGGGGATACGCTTCTGGGTGGGCTTAGCAGGAGTAGTTGAATTGGGATCCTGCTCAGGGACTGGCTTGCAAGGCATGGGCACCTTGATGTAGAACACTGCAACTTTCTTTAGCACTAAATGTCCCTCATCAGTTCTGAAGAGCTCAGGCTCCTTGTCCTCTTCCTGATTGCCATCACTGACATAGGGCTTGTAGCTAGTATCAAGTACAGGCTTCACCTTCTCCATCATGGCTGATGGGACCAACTCTTGCCGGTACACAATGTCAAACACATATGAAGTAAGTTCTACCTCCTTGTTTCTAACTGTTTTTGTTGTGGTAACCTTGGTGGGCTTCCAGGTCAGCTTGGGGACCTGAGGATTTATGCTCTACACCCTAGTAGTTTGTGCTCCTCAAACCAGCTGTGTCAGTGCAGCGTCACTATCAAACTCTCCTCTCCTGTCTCCTTCCCAAGTAGGCATTTGTGTTGCACTAACTCTGTTCTTTGACCCACAGGGGCAACTGCAACTATGGCACACAACGGGTACAATGGTACTCTGTTGCCCTGTTTCTTTCATTTTAAAATTTAATAAAATATTAAATAAAGCTTAATTAAGTTACTCCTTAATTTTAATTTTTGGTTTTATCTGAATATGAATATTCAATTAATATTTTTTCACCCAATATCCCAATTATAGATTTTTTTTTCTTAATTAGTTGTTTCTGTTTTTACAACACCCATTTTTGAATACCCAAAATAATTTTCACCCATTTTTCAAGATTTTACACCAAATTAAGCACCCAACATAATTATTTTAAAATTTGTGTTTCAGATCTTGTGTTGTATTTTAGATACCTTGGTATCATTCTTGATTACAATCCATTGCACACACTGAGTGAGTGATTTTGTTTACATAGTGAGTTGCTATTGTGTTTTGTTTTTGGATTGAGTTTTGACACACTGTGCTTTGGTGTATTTTGTTACCAATTCACATAGTAAATATATGTACACCAAAAGTCAACTCACATCATTTTGTTTGTGAATCAATGTATTTTGAATTATATTTTGAATGGTTTTTCTTTGCGCATGAGCACTTCTTTGCTGTGTTGACTTATTTTGCCCATTAACGCCAAAAATCCCTGTTAAAAGAGTATATATTTTAACCTGATAGTTGGAATTTGCTCAAATCTGAAATCATTTTGTTTAAATCTGAAGTATTTTTGGTTGTTGCCATAGCTTCTAAAACTACTATAATTCAAGTTGACTTCCTAGTCTGGCTACAGGTTACTGGGAAGTCGGATTGCAGGTCTTAATCCTGCTTGGTTGGAACCTTGCTGGCAGGTTGAGCCTGTGGTTTCAACACCCCCTTCCCCTGGCTGAAGGTTGGCCTCTTCTGGGGCTAGGTTGTCAGGGAGGTTGTCAGGAGCCCAGGCACCATATGGGTCATTATTTTAAAGATTAATCTGTTTCCTATTAACTGTGCTACTTTGCACTTTAAAATTTTGTTTTAATTTTCTTATCAAAAAATTTAAACAATTACAACAATTTTAACAAAATAAATCTTATTTAATCCTTATAATATAAAAACCTATATTAAATTAAGCATTTTCTACTTACAGATAAATTAAACTGTATTAAAAGCCAGTAACAATCCTAAATCATATACCATTACTTCTTGAAAGCTGATTAGTACAAAATGACATCAATCTAAAAAGATCAACATAAAAATACAATAAAAACTGATATGATGCTTTTTGTTGGAAATTAAATGCTGCCTAAAATCTTAGCTTTTTTGCATATTTAATAAATAATTATTAAATAATTTTTGGAGCAATTTATAAAAAAATCTAGTAAAAAGTTAAAAAACTAACACTAAAATTAAAACTAAACTTTTATTGAAATTTCAGTGATTTTATTTAGCATAAGTAATTTATTATTAAGTTAAATTTTATAGAAAATATATAATAAGAACTTATAAGAGAGTAAAAGTTTTCTTTTCAAATTCTTAAGTATTTAATATCATTAAAATAACTTTATACAACTATTTAATAAAATTGTATTTTTATACTGTATGCTAGAGAAATATATATAAAATTCAAACATAAAAAATAATGTATCAAAATCTTGCTTTATTTAATTAAATTTAATAAAGGTTAAAATTTATTTAAACTTAACTGGAAATGATCTTAGTCATTGTATCTATAAAAACAAGATACAACTTTAATTATACAAGCAAATATTTATATGAGATTAAAAATAACATTTTTATTTTGATAGATTAAAGATATTTAGAGTTCATTTTTTAAGAACTGTTAAAAGTTATAATAAACTTAAGTTTATTTAAAAAAGATTTTTGAGTTGGTTACTAAAAGAAGCTAAATAATGGTTTATACTTTAAATTTAGTTTACTGATTAAAATATCATACTTTGAGAGTTAATTAGCATATTTTATTTCAAATAATAATTTTATAATCTTACATTCAAAGCCACTTCAAGATATTAAATTGTTATTGAAATATAAAGTTGCAGCTCAATTCTGAAAGATGAGATTAAGGGCTTTCTAATGATACTAGTTTGAGCAAGATTGAAGAACTATTTGCTGAGATATCAACAGTTAACCATAATGTAAAAAGGGGTAAATAAACAATGATATCAGACTTCAGGAGTGATATTGATAAATTAAGGAGATCAGTTGGGGGTCAGTTGGGGATTTATGCCTGTAGTGTAAAAGCTCAGCTAACATAGTATTTAAACAGCTCAACTTTACTGTAAATTCAGAACCTAAACATAAAAATACGGGATTGTAAAATCCTTGATCCAAATTTCAAATCACTTTTGCGGGCAACTCAGCCAAGTGAAAAATAAAATATTTAATTTGACTTTTTTGATTTATTTAAATTGGCAAATTTCAAATCTCTTGAGCAGATAACTCAACTAACAAAAGACAAAACATAGCAAACAAATGCAGGATACATGAATCAGAAATGTGGGATTCTAATGCACAATTTGAGATTTCCTGTATTTCAAATGAATCATAGACATCATGGAAAACTTAACAAATCTGAAATTGCAGAATTGTCAAATCCAAGAATCAAGTTTCAAATCATAATTGCAAGGAATTTGAAATAAATATAATTTATGGGTATCTCAAAAAGGATGCTAAAGGATCTAGAGTGGATGTGTGCTAATTCTTTTAGGAATCATAGGCATTCTCAAAAATCACCCTATTCCATTTTAGGACAGCTAAAATTTAGATGCTTGATTACAGTAGATTTTAAAAAACACTAATAATAAAATAGAATTATATATTACAATCTATTTTTACCATGTTGCCTTTTCCTTGGTGTGTGGATAGTTCATATGCTGTTGATAAGGTGTTTGCATTTAATTGGAGGTGGAAGCATCCAATTAAATGCAAACACCTTATCAACAGCAAATGAACTATCCACACACCAAGGAAAAAGCAACATGGTAAAAACAGATTGTAATATATAATTCTATTTTATTATTAGTATTTTCTGAAATCTACTGTAATCAAGTATTCTTAATAGCAGTACATAAATACATAGTGTAGTAAACTGATTGTTTATCTTTTCCTCTCCTTTCTTCCTTGAAACAAAGTTTTGTTGGCCCCTTGGTTACACCTGGGACCAAAAAACTTTTAAAAAAATTCTGCGTCATCAGAAGAGTAGCTCATAGATCATTATATGATTTTATGGTTGCTATATTAGTGATTTAGAGTCCAGAATATTGTATCATTTCCAGTTTATACAATTTTACATTTCACTTAATTTCATGTCTAAACATGGTTGTTGAGATTTTTATTTTTCATTTGATTTTAGTTGTGGTGGAGCTTCTTGATTTGGGTTGATTTGTCCTAGTTTTTTACTTTACATTCAATTTGGATTCCAGTTCCTGCAATTAATATCTGAGTTTACTAGTGGCATTCAAAAGTGATTTGAAATTTGGTTCTTGGATTTGACAATCCCGCAATTTCAAAAAACATAGTAAACTTAATGAAAATCATTGATGGATTTGAAAGCTTCAAATCTGATTCCAGTTAATTTATTTTGTCCATTGGAAATATGCAGTTTAACTTGAACTTTGCAAAGTGTCTATGAGTTCCCGCATTTTTAAAAATTCAAATAAAAATACAAAGAATTCAATTTAATTAAAAAAAGGCTATCCTGCAAAAGTGATTCAAAATTTGGACCAAGGATTTGACAATCCTGCATTTTTATGTTTAGGTTCTGAATTTACAGTACATAAATTTACTTTACAATCCACACCTTTTCTCCTTTCTGATAACTGCACATCTATTTCCAAGCAAGAACTGCCTGAACCAAGCCAAGGAACCCAACCACTATCATTATGGAACCTATCAAGTTTGCATCTCAGATGACACCCTTCTTCTCACTGGGGGCTTCTACTAAGAGATAGAATCTCTATGCTTAAACCAGCATTCCTATTTACTGCTGGCAATGATCTTAACAGCTTTGTTGAGCACTTCTTATTAAAAACAGAGTTTAGAAAAAGTACCTTCTTACCTGTCATACAAAATTCCAAGACAGATGATTTCCTTAACAACCTAAAGGAATTGATGTCAGAATCTCCTGCCAAGCACCTTCCTTCCCTAAGAGCATTGGTTACATCAAGCTACAGTTTGAAGGAGCTTTGGGATCATGGATTTAAAATGACAAAAAATGAGTATTCATATTCTAAAAAAATAAAAAATGCTAAAAAGTATCATTAAATTCAAAAAATAAAAAAGGAAAAAATGTCTCAGTAAAGAAAGAAAACATAAAAAATATTTTAAAACATATGGGTCATTATTTTAGGGATTGGGCCATTTTCTAATGCACATGCTGCTCAAGTCGCAGCATAACACAGTTCGATTTTGAAAAAGTAACTAGTTACACATTTTATATTTAAAACATTAATAACTCAATAAAAAAGTAATATTTTTTTACATTGTAAACTATCAAAATGAAGCTAAGTATCCCATCTTTCTATTGGTGTAAAAATTTTAATATGTATACTATACTCAATATTAAAGTAAAAGTAATTTAAAAGATTATAATCCAGATTTTATTACATGATTCTATCTAATGATATAAAGTAGATCACTTCAAAGCTAATAAAAACTCTTTTTTTAATATAAAAAGTTACTTTTTTTAGCTAAATTAAATATAAGATTGAGAGCTTTATTTTTGCATTTTATTTTATTTAAAAAGCTCAATTATTTAGGATTTTATGGCAGTTTGAAGTTAGGATGTTTTTATCACTGTTTAGATTAATTTTAAGATTCAAGTGAGCTTTGAACCTCAAATTAAGCATTCTTTAAATAGAACTCTTTAATATTTTATTATTTTTAAAAATATGCAGAAGAGTTACAGTTAACTGAATACATCATTTTAATTGATTTGCATTGATTACAAAGAGGATATGATGTAATAATGATGCTTAGCTGCTTCACATATATCACTTGTGCATGAAAACTGGGTATTTAATTAATTCTGCAAATATAAATTCAAGTTCAAACTATAGTAAAAGCTATCACACCATTTCTTTCAGAATGGTGTCATTTAGCTTGGTATATAAGAGCTAAAACACCACAAAGCTTCTAATCCAAAAGACCCCATTCAAAGGTCACATTCTGATCAGAACTACTCCATCATTAAGGCACATTTCAGAGATCCAACCTAATTACAGATTCAAAATACTACCATGTCCTCAGTTAAATTTACTTCTGCCATGCTACCCTTTTTTTCCTTGGGGGCTTCAACAAAAAGAGAAAGAATTGCAATGTTAAAAAAGGCATTCCTCTTTATTGCTGGTGATGATCTTGATAATTTCATCAAGCACTTCCTTACTCAAACTGAATTTGTGAGATCTCAGTTCCTGCCAACTATTCAAAATCAAAAAAGTAATGAGTTTATTGAAAACTTAAAGGATCTCATGAAATCTTCTCCCCAAAAGCATCTTCCAGCCTTACAATCTCTGGTTACTTCCAGTTACTCTTTAAAAGAGCTTAATGATATGGGGTTTAATATAACCAAAAGTGAGTTTAGATACTCAAGAAAAATATATAAAAATAAAAATGTAAGCTTAAACAAAAAAGCTAAAAAACAATAACTATTCATTAAAAAAGAAATAACTAAAAAAATAATTAAAAAATTGCTGGAAAATTCTTTTGAAACAAGCCAGTTTACAAAAAAAGTGCCTGAAAAAATTTATAAAGATATAGAAAAAGAGATGAGTAATTACTCAACTGAAATTAAATACTCTCTACTTAAAACAAAAAAAGAAATATATGAAAATATGAAAATAAAAAATGAAATTTCAGTTTCAATTTCTACTTACTATAAATTAATTCCTAAACATATAATAAAAAGTAAAAAACAAACCAATATGTGCAATATTTGTAATTTAAAAAATTCACTGGAAAAAAAGAAGGAAGAATGTGAAAGTAAAAACTTACCATTACCAGAATCTATAGGCAATGACTTAAAGACTATTAATCAGCACCAAGACTTTTATGTTCATCAAAATAGGGAATATAAAAAAGATATTTATGAATTATATGATGAGTCTTGTGTTGTAGTTATAGATTATAAGGAAAACTTGAAGGTTGGAAGTGGTCCAATTGAGACCAATAATTGTTTTTATTCAAAAAAACCTATCTCATTATTAGGGTTTGCATTAGTTTTTAAAGGAAACAATAAAACCAAATATTAATATCATGATTTTTTGTCTCAAATATTATCACATGATTTTTTATTTTCAGGTGAATGTCTAATTAGTCTTCTTAAATTAGATATATTTAAAAAAATATAAAATATAAAATGTGGACTGATAATGGAAATCATTTTAGATCATATGAATTTTTATATTACTTATTTAAAGAGGCACCTAAATATATTAAGGGTTCTATAAAATATAATTGTTTTGTTGAATGTCATGGAAAAAGCATTGTTGATGATCACTTTGGTGTAATATCAAAAATATTAAAGAAAAAAGAAAATGAGCTTTATATTAAAAATGTTAATGATCTTAAAAATATTTTTGAGCAAGAAGAAAAAAGAAAAGAATTATATAAATCAGTACTATCAGGCTCAAATATTTCTCAAAAGTCATTCTTTTATATTTATGAAAGAAAAGTTAGGCCTATAAAAAGAGAGCTTGAAGTTAAAAATCTGCGCATCAATCTTTCATATTTGATGATAGATGAGAAGTTATACACTTCACCTCTAACATTTGAAAGTTTATCAGAACATTCTGAGATAACTTATCATTTGAAATCATGTGATGATACCAGAGAAACAAAAATATCAGAATATGCTAGTGATGTATTGGGGCAAGTTCATGAAGTAGGGCAACTTACTAGAGGGTGTATTTTAAATAGAGTTATCAGTCTTTCAAAAACAACAACCTTTTTTTCTGAAACAAACTAAGAATATTTATGATTTCCAAAGATAGGGTAATAGCACTTATAGCTTTGGGGCTGCTATTACTCTCACATGCAACTCATCATAAATATTTTTGGTTTGTAGTTTGTAGTAGCACTTAAGGTATTTTCAATAATACTATAAGTTGCACTTTTTGATTCTAAAATTGATGACTTATTTTTTAAAAAAATCATTTAAGCCCAAGATCAATTAAAGTTTTGGGATTGGTTGTATTTTAAGCTTTCTGAATAATTAGAATATGAATAATGTGATTAGGTTATAAAATAATCAATCTGGCGCCTAGGTATAACAAGAAAAATAATGACCTATATATTAAAAGATTCATTTCCAACCAGCAAATTCACTAGAAAATCCCCTGGATTGATTTATGAAGAATTACAAAAAGAATTGAGTGAATACTCAACTAAAATAAAATACTCATTATTGAAAACAAAAAATAAATTTATGAAGACATGAAAATAAAAAACAACATTTATATTTCACTTTCCACTTTCTATAAGCTTGTTCCTAATAATATAATTAAAAGCAAAAAGCAAACTGATATGTGTAACATTTGCAACTTAAAAAAATCATTAGAAATGAAGAAAAAAGATTTGTGTAAAAAAAGTTGCCATTGCCTAAATCTATTAAATAAAATTTAGAATCTATTGACCTACATGATAAGTTTTATAAGCATCAAAATAAAGAATATATTAGTGATATAAATAATCTTGATAATAATTCATGTGTTATAGTAATATACTATAAAGAAAACTTTAAAATAGGTGGGGGTCCTATAGAGACAAATAATTGTTTTTATGAGAAAATACCTATTTCTTTATTAGGATTTGCAATTGCTTTTAAAGAAAATGAGAAAATTAAATATGAGTATCATGACTTTTTATCTGAAATTTTATCTCATGACTCTTTGTTTTCAGGTCAGTGCTTGATAAGTCTTCTTAAAGATAATAAATTCAAGAATATTAAAAATATTAAAGTTTGGACTGATAATGGTAATCATTTCAGATCTTATGAATTCTTTTATTATCTTTTTAAAGAGGTGCCTAAAATTATAAAAGAAACAATTAAGTTTAATAGATTTGTTGAGTGTCATGGCAAAAGCATTGTTGATGGTCATTTTGGTGTATTATCTAAAATATATCAAGCATAAGTAAAATGAGATTTATATAAAAAATATAAATGATCTCAAAATGGTTTTTGAGAGAGAGGAAGAAAGAAAGGGTTTATATGAGTCACTTGTAAATAATTCAGATGTTTCCCAAAAAACCTTTTTTACATCTATGATAGAAAATCTAGGCCTAAAAAAGGCTGGCTTGAAGTCAAAGCATTTTATGTTAATCTTTCATATTTAATGAAAGATGGTGAGCTTTATTTTTCACCTTTGACATTTGAGGATGTTAAGAAGTACTCCAAAATAAATCACTGTGAAAAGTTCTGCACAGATGACAGAGAAACAAAGAGAGCTGATACTACTAAAGGATTAGTAGGACATGTTCATGAAGTTGGACGCATAACAAAAACTTATATTTCACATAGGGTAAATAGTCTTTTAAATACAACAACTTTTTTTCTAAAAATAACTAAAAAATTAATTATATGAGCCAAAGATAGGGTAATAGCAATTATAGCTTTGGGGATGCTATTACTCTCTCATGCAACTCATATATTTGATTGTTGGCTTATTAAAATAGAAAAAAGGGGTTTAGCAAAAAATACAGTTAATAAAAATAAGATTTATTTTTATTATTTGTATATTTTACACTCTTAAACATTTCTTAAGTAAACTAGGCATTATATTAATGTTCAAAAAAATAGGTTTATGACTTAAATGATACCAAAGAAGTTAAAATGCTTTGAAATGCTTAAGCTGGCGCCTTGGCTTAATCTAACAAATAATGACCCATTTAGTGTAAAAGGCTGTCTTGGGTATGTCTTCATTCTTAATATAGATCTGATTGTATCCTGCTGTTAAGTCAATCTTGCAAAAGGCAGTTACTCCTCCCAGGGCATCAAAGAGGTCATCAATAAGTGGAAGTGGGTAACGGTTCTTGATGATAACTTTGTTTAGGGCATGGTAGTCAGTCACAAGGCAGAGGGTGCCATCCTTCTTTGCTACAAAAAATGCAGCAGCACCAAAGGGGAACTGTGAGGGGAAGATAAGTTCTTTTTCCAGCACCTCCTTGAGGTAAGCGCAGAGGGTGTTGTTCTTATTTGGAGTGAGGCGGTAAATAGGGTGCACCTTGGGTTTTGTTCCTTTGAGTTGGATAAAGTCAGTATGTGTTTCTCTGGTGACAACCCTGGTAGAGCCTCTTTGAATGTTTCTGTATGACAGGCTACAATATCTCTATCCTGAGGTGTGGTGGTATTCTGATGATCTTTGAAGTTTATGATCTTGTACTGGCAGGATTCCCAGCCAATTGCCTTGAGGTTCTCTTTTTTTTCTCAAGAGATTCTGTGATATGTACAAAGACGTGGTCTTGCAGGAGTTGGTCCACAAAGTCAGGAAGGATCTTATGATTGTCCTCTTCATGCTTGATGGTCAATACAGAGGCAAACCAGTCAACACATGGGTTATTTTTTGTATCCGGTCCAGTCCAAGCACAATATCAAACCTAGGGAAGTCAATGACAGGTCTCTGAATGATGAAGTGCAGATTTTCTAGTGTAATGGTGAAAGAGGTAGTATCTTGTCTTATGGCAATGTGATGCTCATCAGCTAGAACCACATTTTTATGCCACAAAGAATTAGTGGTCAGCTTAAAATTTTCCACAAAATTGCTGTTGATGAGTGTTTAATCTGCGCCTGAGTCCAGGAGTGCTGAACCCGTATAACTTTGGAAACAGAAAGATTAGGACATCAGTTTATTGGGATGTGTTGTAAAATATGCAGCCTAGGTGCTGATTTCTACAAATATTTAGTCTACTACTTCTTTATCTTAATACTATACCTGTTGTGGTATAGTGACAGCCTGGGTAAGGACAGAAGAATATAAGAAGATAATAAGACAAAACTTGTGCTTATTTAGATAGTATCACACTTATATAGTGTGAGGCGGGGGAATTGCCACAAGGGGCAGGGAGGCACAGACAGAAGGACTTCCCTAATGGAGGAGAGTGGATTGGCACAGCTAAAAGTCCACCGCAAAAGAACAACTGCTTCCACGCGTCTTTCCTTAGGGGGTAGATATAAATAACTTCATTGTTCTATTTATAATTGCGGAATTAAAGTCTGTACCTTGTGCACATTCAAAAGGCAAATCAAAGACCCGTTTTAAAGGCGTTTTAAACGTCTTTATCCCTAGTAAAATCAGGATGCAATAGCGTGATTGCGCAACTGTTCTTCTGCTCAATTCCTAGATAGACAACTTAATGTCTAATCCATTCAATCTGTGACATTTCTCTCCACTGGATTAGACAACAGGGTCAAGAATGGCTTGGCGTCTCTAGGTAGCAGCTATGGTGTTGTGGTCAATCATATGCCTTGTTAGGTGGGGGTTCATTGCCCAATCCTTGGCCATTGGCTTTGCGGATCTGTAGGTAACCAGTTGTGTTTCCTGGCTGTCATTCAGGTGGTAGAACAGTTAGTGTGGTACAGGAAGAGTCTTGTCAGTCTCCAATAAACACCTTGCTCTTTTATTCTTATTCCTCATACTTTGGTGCAACACTATTGCAAACAGGACAACAACCCATGGAATTTTTTAATTAGGCTTTTGTTTTTTTGGGTTGTTGTCCTCATTGGGGCTTACTCTTGGCCACTAGGAGCACCACACATATACTGAGAGTGTACTCTAGTGATCAATTGCCCAGAATGGGGCTCCTTAAGGGTGTAGGAGTTGGGGCCAGTCTTCTGGATAACTTGAACTGGGCCTTGCAAAGGGGAGCCAAGTTTGGATTCACAGCTGTACCCTCTATTGCTGAAGAAGTAGACTGAGTCTCCTACCAGGTAAGTGGGTAAGGTGGGGCATTTGGATGCAGCTTGTTCTAGGTTCTACAACTTATGGTTTAGGTTTATGGTGTAGGCCTCTGAGTGCAAGCAAATAAGAGTTTGAACCATCTTGTTGAGGTACGCCTCTGGGGAAACAGCCAGGCTGGGCTTTACCAAGGAATATAGTAAAGGGGGAAGTCCTGGTTGCTGGCTGTAGAGCAGTTGGAAGGGAAGCTTGCCAGTGACATGATGGTATCCAATGTTATATGCAAAGATAGCCGCAGGCAGGAAGGTAACCCATTCAGTCTCATGTTAGTGACTGAGCTTCTGGAGTATCTGGATCAGGCTCCCATTAGGGTGCTCTACCATGCCATTTGTCTGTGGGTGATAAGGGGTGGATATTGTCCCACAAATTCCCATCAGTTGTTTGAGGTGGGGGATGATATAACTGGTGAAGTTGGTACCATTGTCTGTCAGCAGAATCTGGGGGCAACCATGTTTGTATATGATATTCTCCAGGGTGAACGTGGCTGTCACTAGTGCAGATTGTTTAGGAATTGCTTTTGCTTCTCCCATTAAGTCAGATGATCAACAGCCACAATGATGAACTTGTTGCAACTGTTGGTGGCTGACAGGGGGGCCACTAGATCAATGGCTACAGTGTGGAAGGCAAACCCAGGGTGTACAAGTCTGTGTTTGAGCTTAGCAACCTTAGGACTCTCAATGTTGCAGTCATGACAGATGGATAGCATATCTACTAAATCAGTGTGCATTCCTTCCCAGAAGCAGTGTTGCTGTAGCAGAGCTAAAGTCTTCTGTATGCCATCATGGTCAGTAGTCTTGTGAGCTGCCATCACTGAGTCTATGTGTAGGGATGGGCGTATGTAGGGTAGCCAAGAGTCTCCACAAAGCTTCAGGAGTTGTCCCTTAGAGACCTTGGTATCAACAGCTAACTTCTTGAGAGCCCTCTGTATCTCTACTGGCTCCTCTTCCCATAAAGAAGGATCCTCCATAAGCTTTTCATAGAGAATTTCAGCCATGGGGGATACTAAGGCAACAGTGGGAAGATGGGAGAGACAGTCAGCATTATGATGGGCTTCTCTGGCTTGATGAATGATTTTGTAGTCATAAGCCTGAAGTTTAACAGCCCAACACGCCAGACGTCCTTTGGGGCCCTGAGGGTCTTCAGCCATTGCAAGGAGGCATGGTCTGTTACAACTGTGAAATGTACCCCATGAAGATAGACTCTGAATTGTTGGTAGGAGTATATCACAGCCAGAAACTCTTGCTTGGTGATAGTGTAGTTCCTCTTGTGAAAGTTAAGCATATGCAAGCAGTATCCAACAGGGTGTTTAAGTTCTTTGGAGTCCAGTTGGGAGAGAACACCCCCAATTGCAGTCAGACTAGCATCTATATGAACCACAAACTGCTGGAAAAGTCAGGGTAGGCCAGTATGGGGGCTGCAGTCAGTGTTCCCTTGAGAGTATTGAAGGCAGATTGGCATGCTGGGCTCCAGAAGAATTCCTTATCAGCTTGGCAAAGCTAAAAAAGGGGTTTGCCCAGGGATGCAAAGTTGAAGATGAAGCGGCAATAGTACCCAATCATCCCCAGGAAGACCTGCATGTTCCGCTTATTGGCCAGGATCTGTGTTTTCTCAATGGCTTCCACCTTCAGAGGTACAGGGCGGAGTCCATCTTAGCTAATGATGAAGCCCAAGAACTCAAGGTGCTCCTTGAAGAAGTTGCACTTGCATGGCTTGAGCTTGAGCTTGGCTGCAAGTAACCTCTGGAAGACTTTCTCCAAGTGCTGTAGGTGATCATTAAAGGTTTGGGAGAACACATTAATGTCATCCAGGTAGACCAAGACACTGGTGAGTTTGAGGTCGCCCATCACTGCATCCATGGCCTGATGGACGGTAGCCAGGGCATTGGATAGATCTTGAGGCATCCTTGTGGGTTGGAATAGCCCTTGGTCAGTGATGATTGCACATTTTTCTTGATTGGCAGGGGGTAGGTCAATCTGCAAGTACCCACTGATAAGTTCCATGGAGCTGAAGAACTTGACGCCACCTAGTTGGTCCAAGGTATTGTCAATACAAGGGAGGGGATATGAATCCTTCTTGGTAACAGCATTCAGTTGACAGTAGTTAATCACCACACTGTTGCTTCCATCCTTCTTTTTGACAATCAGGAGAGGGGAAGCCCAAGGGCTTTTACTGGGGATCAGTAAGCCAGATCTCAATAGCTTCTGAAGCTCCTTGTTAGCCACAACATGATTGGCTTGACTGCGCCGTATAGGTCTGGAGCGGATAAGTGGACTGCCTCTGGTGTCAATATGATGAGAAACATCTGCAGCCTTGCCCAGGTCATAATCATCCTTGGCAAACACATCTTTATACTGGGCAAAGAGATCCATAGCTTGATCCTTCTGCTCTTTAGAGAGGCTGGATAGAGAGTTGCGGCTTATGACCAATAGCACCAGTGGTTGCTCACAGGGCAGACCCAACTCAGAGAAGTCAGCAAAGGGGGCAGTCTCCTGCAGGTTGTCATGCTCTTCCAGTTGTATATAAGCCAAAGTTGGTGTTTGGAGACAACCATAGCTTAACAACTCATGTTGGCCAAGAGTATGAGTACCTCCTTCTCACTTGGCATGAGGATGCCTGGTGCAACCCATGGTTCTAGTCTGGACGCATTAGGGATGCCAAAGATTTCTCCATGAGTGCCAGCCAGTAGAGCCAGCAAGAGTCCTGTATTGTAGATCACCTGAGAGCCAGGTGGGATAGTCACATTACAGGAGGCGTAGACTGGGATACCCTTGGCTTCCCCAATTGAGAGAGGTAGCACCTTGACCTTCTTACTACACAGTGTATAAGCTCTTGGAAGCTCTCCATCAGTGTACTCCAGATTGATGTAGTGCAGACGTTTTAACACTTCTTCCAGGGGTTCCAGGTGATTGTTACAGATGCAAGAGGATACGTTAATGTCATCCAGATAGATCAGGGCTCATGAGGGCTTGAGGTTCCCCATCACAGCGTCCATAGCTTGTTGGAAGGTGGCTAGGGCATTAGAGAGACCCTGAGACATCCTGGTAGGTTTGAACAGCCTTTGGTTAGCAAGGATGGCACACTCTCTGGGTCTTCTGGAGGGAGATCAATCTTCCAGTAGCCAGGTATCAGGTCCATGTCCAAGAAGAACTTGGATGTGGGGACCCAGTAGGCAAGATCATCTTGCATTCTCACAGTGAAAGAATCCAACGTTTCTGATTAAGAGGCAAAGTTAACCAACAGAGGGGCATCAGAAAGCTCTATTGTAAAGGAACAACAAGTTTCAGGGTCAGGGTCTGGCACAGGCTTGTCAGGGGGTAGAGGAATGGGGTGAGAGGAGGGAGGTGAAACCACAAATGCAGCCAAGGATTTCTCCTTGTCTTGGCTGCTTAGTAGTTTTTTGAGTGATCCTCATTGTACTTCTCAATGCCAGAATCATCAGTAAACTCTTCCTTGCTCTGACTAGCCTGAGGTTTAGTTGCTTCATAACCATCAGGAGTGATAAAGGGATTGCTATCAGGTTCCCAGGGAGACTCCATGATGCCTGCTGAAGGTGCAATGAAGGAGACATCCTCTTCATTGCTTCTGTGACAGTGTTGGTAATTAGGAAGGGGCACGTAGTATTGATCTTCTAAGAGGGGGAACTATCAGCTTTAGCATTACCATACAATCCCATTAGAGTATCAGGGGTACTAATTTCTGAGGCATCTTCAAGGTGCTTGCTTAGTTGGTCATGAAGGGAGTCAAGGAGAGCACACTGAGCATCCAACTCATCTAGCCACTCTTTCTTTTCCTGAAAGGCCAGAAGTAATCCCTCTTCATGAAATCCCATCTGTCTCTCTTGAGCCTTTATAGTACCCTGAAGAGCAGCAAATCCCATGGTGCAGCTGTTATGGCTGTCTTCCAGCTTAGGAGTTTTCTGTTGATGATCATAGAACTCCAGGGCAACATGCTGATTCATCTGGGTGGGTACCAAGGAAGAAAGTACATGTTCTATCTTGCTCATCCATAGAGCCATTCCAGAGTGGGAGTGAATAGCTTCTGATATATTTTGAGCAAGGTTTGGGGGGCCAGAGCAGGGTCCAGAGCAGCTAACAATTTTGAGGGGGCCAGAATTAAGGGAGATTCTATCAGGAGAACAACCAGAAGAAGAAGGAGGAGAATATTGACAGCATACTTCCTTCACCAAGGCAGGCTCCAAGGAGAGGGAGACGCGGTTCATGCCAGCTGCTTCAGCCATGGGGTCAGGCTGGACTGGTATCAAGGAGGTAAGGGCCTTTTCAATGGAGTTCATCCAGGAGATCATACTTGACTGGGAGCTGGCAATTTCTGAAAGTTGTTGGCAGTTAGGCAACCACTGGCTTAGTCCTGGTTGACCATAGGAAGAGCCTTGGAGTCTACCAGATAGAGAGCCAGAAGCAGTGAAGGTTGATCCTGAAGTGGGTTGGGCAGAAGGAGCTGCAGGTATAGGCAAGGACATCTCTCCCTCCACAAAAACAGGGCCGCGGGGGTAGGAAGAGAGGCAGCTGTGGTTTGTAGAAGCCATGAGCATCAATGTTGTAAAATATGCAGCCTGGGTGCTGATTTCTACAAATAGTTAGTCTACTACTTCTTTATCTTAATACTATACCTGTTGTGGTATAGTGACAGCCTGGGTAAGGACAGAAGAATATAAGAAGATAATAAGACAAAACTGGTGTTTATTTAGATAGTATCACACTTATATAGTGTGAGGCAGGGGAATTGCCACCAGGGGCAGGGAGGCACAGACAGAAGGACTTCCCTAATGGAGAAGAGTGGATTGGCACAGCTAAAAGTCAACTGCAAGAGAACAACCACTTTCACGCGGCTCTCCTTAAGGAGGTAGATATAAATAACTTCATTTTTCTATTTATAATTGCAGAAGTAAAGCCTGTGCCTTGTGCACATTCAAAAGGCAAATCAAACACCCATTTTAGAGGCGTTTTAAACATCTTTATCCCTAGTGAAATCAGGATGCAATAGCGCAATTAAGCAACTGTTCTGTTACTCAATTCCTAGATAGACAACTTAATGTCTAATCCATTCAATCTGCGACAGGATGTCTGGCAATGGTGTAAAGGATGGGTCCCCTGAGGGCACCTTGATCATTAGGCATTGGTCCACGTCCTTGAGTTGATATTCAGCACTGGACAAGTCAGGGAAAGTTCAGGGAGAGCTTGGCTTGCTTAATGCTCTCCTTGAGCCTTTTCCTTGTCTTGATTATTCTGGGTAGTGGTGACTCTGAAGTGCTTATGGTTTGACTGTCCATTGTTTCCGTTCTCATGACCATTTGAACTTTCAGGGTTATGGTTTGAGCTATTATTGTTATTATTGTTGCTATGAGGGGTGCATTTGGCATATCAAACTGGGTGAGAGTCATTGGGTATCTCTCTCTTTCCATTCTGCAACTTATAGAAGGCGTTGGACATTTGTTTTGCTTTCTTTGCCTTGAATACAGGCTTTGTAGATTGGTCACTTGGTCCAGGTTGTCCTGTCTCATTACATGCAAATTGAGAGTGTCATAGTACATGAGGTGTTGTGACGGATCCAGGTCCAACCAGTCAAACTTACTGTTATCTTGCCCTTGACTCTTGTTACTGTTACCTTCCTGTGACAAAGCTTTGAGGAACTTTGCCTCCAGGGAGGCAATTTTGTGATACAACACTTTATTGTCATCTTGCCAATGAGCCATAATTTTGATACTCTTTTCCTCTCTATTTCTTAACGCCTCAACTTCACAATTGGCTCTGTCCTTCACCTGTTGCAAAATTTCATCAAACCCTAACAGCAAGTTCCAGGAGTCCCAAGCATAAACTTGATTCCCTTGTGCTGGGGTTCCCTCTTTGGCAAAATAGTTGGCATATAGTTCCACAAAAGCCACTTTCACTTCTATCAAAGATTCCTCAGGTGCTATCTTAGAGACCTTCAGACTCGCCCAAGCCTCCTCAAATGAGCTGGTAGGAACTTTCTTCCTTGCAGCAGCGGTCTCTACACAAAGCACTCTGAATTTTGCTCTTTCAAATAGTAATAAAGAAGACATGACAAATAAAAGTGATTTGAGGAGAAAGCGTTGAAATTGACAATATATCTTTATTTAAAATTAGCTGTTTTTGCTTATATACCATTCAGGGCATATTTGGCTGAAAACCCCACCAGTTCCTGAATCAACCTATGATTCATATCACGTGGTCTATGAAATTTGAGTCATTTAAACCTAGATCTTTATCTAAAAGATCACCAATAATTCTCAACCTATGAAAACCAACCTATAATGTAAAAAAGTCACCTGACTCCATTCATCCCAATGCACCAGTTCAGCATGGAGCTTCCCCAGCTCCCAGCACCAAAACCCTATGGAATATACCCATTTCAAAACTCAGCTATCAATGTTCCAACTGGGAACCAGCTGATCAATCCTGAATGCATAGACATCCTTGCCTTTATTTAGTTTACGTTACATTCAATGGGTTTCTTGCGTTTTAAAAACCCGTTAAAACACTTCAAACCTCAAACAAGACACCACCATGGTGTTTTTTAACCCAAATTTGGGGGTTTACCTATGATTAAACTTAACCATACCTCTTGATACAGTAAAGGAAATTAACCAATATAATTAAATTCTCATTAATTATATTCCCATGTATTTATTAATTAATCTTCCCAGTTAATCAAATTGTTTTTGATATGCCTAGTCTCCAAGATTGATTCAGCCAATCTTGCATTCTGTTTCTTTTATTGAATATAGATACTAAGTTTTCTTGAACCTTTATCTGAAGAATTTCAGCCAAACCTATCTATATAAAACAAACAGCAAAAACAGAGCAACTTTATATCTTGGAGTATTTATTTGGCTAAATACTTCACAGTGACTATTGTACGGTCACAGGTGTGTGGCTGGAGTGTCAAATTTCATATATGAGGGGGTGCACAAGCAGAGTTCCTTGTAGACACATGTGAGCTCTTTTACTGTGCCTGTTTGCGTCAGATTTTTCATCTGGCATATGATCATGAAGACAGTATCCTTCAGCACAAATCTTGCCAAAAAGTCCTGCTTAAAGGTGACCCAATCTTTTATGATATGCTCCTTGTGCCACTTATTGCACCAGGTGCCTGTATCATGTGTGAGTTAGATAGATAGATATATCTGCAGTCCAGAAATTTTGTGGGCATTTTATCTCTGGTAGTTTTCTTTGGGCAGATTGGATCCAAGCCACTGTGTTGTTGTTGTTAGCTCCAGCAAATAGTTCCAAGGTGGTGCTTTGAAGTTGTTGAGCTACGTAGGCAGGCATGGTGTTTTTTTCAGCTGGTTGCAGCATTGAGGAAGGGGCCTGAAAGAAACCTTGTGCAGAATGGTGTTGAAGGCGGGTAGCTGGATCACCATGTTCTGGTACAGGACAAATCCTTCTGGTATTTTGGTACCCGGTGTGTATGGCGTCCAGCCCACTGGGAGGCCAGACATGATTTTTTTGTAAATTTGTTGACCACAGCAAGTATGGACAACAGGTGGGATTTTGAGGGATAAATTAGGATAAAACCCCTACTTCTACCAATGTTGTAACTGTGCTGTTTTAGCAGAGTTACAAGAGGAAAATATTTAGAAGCTAGATAACAATCTTTATTGAGATATAGTGATTATATAGTCATTGTAAATCAAGGATAACAGGAACATGATTGTGTTGATCACACAGTTGAATGCTGAAGGGTTTGCCTGATCCTGGTAATGAGTCAAGCTCCAAAACAAGAAATCCACAGTAAAGGATCTTTATTTGTTCATGTTGATGGATTTGATAATTTGAGTTGACTTCCTAGTTTGGCTACAGGTCACTGGAAGTTTTAGTTGCAGGTCACAAACCCGCTTAGTCAGAACCTTGCTGGAAGGTTGAGTCTGCTATTTTTGACATGGGTATTTTTTTGGATTGGAGGTGGATTCAGGATTCCACAAGTAGTGAGAAGGTTGTAGTGTTTGGTAGGGATAAGGACATTGTTGAAGACAACAAATCTTGCAGGGACGTTATGTCTTTCTTCATAGTCTCTCCAGCCATTAGGGAGTACCATTACTTGGGTCATTTTCTTAGGAGGAATTTTTCCTTTAAGTTGGGTAGGTATGGATAGCCTATCTGTGCTACTACTATTGAGTATATACTTCTGAGAAGTATAATAAATGATATAAAGGGGAAAACTAAAAAGAGAATGATACTTTATTTGATATGATTATAAAGTTTTTATATAGTATCATGGAAAGCCACATACTGTCCATGTACATCATGGCAGTCATGGGGCTTATCTGAGTAATGTTCCATCTAAGCCACAAAGCTTGTCCCAGTGCTGTTCCAGCTAGGGCTCAAAAGGTTTGATCCCTGTAATAGATGATCAAATGATATTAGTGCCACTGAGCTATTGATTGGTCAGGAAATCATTCAGAAGGATACTTGGGGAAATAGTTTCCTGAGAGGGAGTAATCAAAATGTTGCAACACCAGTAATACTGATCTGATGATATCACTGGATATCCAATATCAGATAACCTATCATGCTCCTTTATAAGCCCACATCTTATCCAAAAAAGCTTATCTTTTGCCCAATATCTGATATTTGTATATCAGCATTACAGAATTTTGGAGGTCACTCCCTACTTTGTACTCTGGTTTTGTTGTTATTGTTGTGCTATGGTTGAATTGGCACCTGTCCCCGCTCCTGCTCCCCCTTCCCAACTTGTTCCCTCCTAGTTCATGAAAGGTTGTGCTTTCCTTAAGTTTTGGGTGTCTCAGTCTGTGAGTTTTTATAAGGGTGATGGGTTTTGCTCCTTGTTGTGTTCTGAGGCGCAATACAGACAAATAACAGGAAATCCTAACCTTAGGATTGTATTTGTACTAAGTCCTGGTTAGATGACAGGGAAGGCTATGTGATTACCTTGTGGCCCTGGAAGAATAATCTCTACTAGTTGTGGCTAGAGAGAGGCGCAGAAGTACTTGGAGACACAAAGACAAAAATGTGAATAGAACTTAATTTTATTGGTGAATTAGGAAAAAGAATATATAGTGGTTGTTGATACCACAAAACACTACCAGGACAGTAGGATCACTTGCCACAAGCATGAGTGGGGCAAATGAGATGCACAGAGTCAAGAAACCAAACAATTGTATTTCCTGATTCAGTCATCAACTCATTTTCAAGAGACAAAAGAAAAAGTGACTGATTTGTCCTCAAAATGGCCCACTGAAGGCAAAATTACACATGGTGAATAGCAGTATTCACAAAATTGCCCCCCCTAGATTGGCCTTAGGGGGGTGGTACTTGAAGAGGAATTTGGCATGAACTCAAGCAAAGGGACAACCACCAGAGAGGAGCTTTACAGTGTATTCAGACCCTTGTTTAAAGGTCATTTCCAAAGAGCCAATCCACAGAGTGTTCAATTTATGCGCGTGCTCACCCACTCTGTGTTGGTAGTAAAGAAAACAGTCACCAACATCAGACTCAGGCAAGGGGGAGCATCCAGCATTATTGGGAGAAAGCTCAAGCATCTTAGTTTTGTATGCAGAAGTGTAGGCAGTGGCCTGTATATCATTTATGCGGTTGACTAGATCCCTTATGAGGTTCTTAGGATTCATGGCCTTATCAGAGGAAAGCAGGGGGGCCCCCAAGAGCAATGGGGTAGTAGCCTCTTGCCCATACAGCATATCAAAAGGGGAGTCCCCAGTGACACAATGTTTGCTAAGTCAATACACAAAGAGAGCAGCAGGTAAGTATAGGTCACAGTTGGCAGCGTCAGAGTAGGTGAGCTTCCTCATGATGGAGACCAGTATTGAATTTGCATGCTCAACTGCCCCATTGGTAGAAGGATTTTAGGGGGCAGAGAAAGACTGATAAGACCCCAAAGCTTTGACAACAGAGGTTACCAGCTTGGCGTTGAAGTTAGTCCCATTATCTGAGAGCAACACTTGAGGACAGCCATGGCGGTAGAAAAAATCTTGTAGCAGGAGGCAGCAGTTGTCTTAGCCGTGATGTCTTTTGTTGGGTAAGCCTCTACCCACTTGCTGAAGTGATCAACAGCAATCAGGATAAAGCAACACCCAGAACGTGAGCGGGGGAGAGGACCTACTGCGTCAATGCTGACAGTGTGAAAGGCATGTTGTGGGGGAACTAATTTAAACTCATGGGCAGCAGCTCAAGGCCTCTGCAGCTGGCAGTTGTGGCAACTACTATGACGTCTGGGATCAGCAGGAAAAGGTTCTCCCAGAAGTAATTCTTCTGAAGCCAGTCAAAAGTCTTGGCAATGCCTCTATGCCCAGCCTCTTTATGAGCTTGCAACACCAACAAGAGGCAAAGACTGGGTTGTACATAAGGCAGATATTGATCCTGTACTTTCTTTTAGAGCTGATTGTTGTGTATGAGGGTACCTTTGGATAGCTTGGACAAGGCCAGTTGGACCTCTTCTGTCTTGCTTTCCCAAGAAAAAGGGTATCAAATTAGTTTGTACAAC
Organism: Entomophthora muscae; assembly: GCA_014839935.2. Classification (NCBI taxonomy): domain Eukaryota; kingdom Fungi; phylum Entomophthoromycota; class Entomophthoromycetes; order Entomophthorales; family Entomophthoraceae; genus Entomophthora; species Entomophthora muscae. The sequence goes on along the minus strand of QTSX02000762.1, from coordinate 337,627 downwards.
TGGTCAGCCTCCACAGGATGCAAAGCAAGAATGGGCATTCTGGATAGCCCATCAGCATTCTGATGTTAAATTCCAGGGCAATGGAACACACAGAAGTCATATCCTTGCAGACGTAAGGCCCATCTAGCTAGGCGCCCTTATGGCTCCTTAAGTTGTTATAACCATTTAAGCAAAGTGTGGTCAGTGATAACTGTGAAATGGGTACCATACACGTAGTAGCAGAACTGTTTGACTGCATGCAACACAGCAAGACACTCCTTCTCTGTGACACTATAATTCTTCTCATGCTTGTTTAGCACGCAGGAAGTGTAAACCACAGGATGGTCTACACCCTCATTGTCTAGTTGGGCCAGAATAGCCCCAATAGCAAGATCACTAGTGTCACTGTATAGGATGAACTCCTATCATAGTCAGGATACACTAGGATTGGCGCCTCTTTGAGTTTTTGCTTAAGGGTTTCAAAGGCTTGCTGCTGACTGGTGGTCTATTCAAAAGGGACATTATGTAACAGCTGGACTAGATGTTCACTAGTATTGGCAAAGTCAGGGATAAACTGTCTGTAGTAGCCCATCATCCCTAGGAAGACTTGTACCTCTCGCAGGTTGGTGGGCGGAAGCATCTTGTCAATGGCTTCAAACTTCTTTGAAATTGGGAGAATCCCTATCTGGGTTACTTAATGTCCCAAGAATTCAAGACACTCTTTGAAGAGAGCGCACTTGAAAGGTTTTAGTTTGAGGCCAGCTTCTCAAATCTTTATGAACACCTCTTTGAGGTGAGCCAGGTGATTGGTGAAGGTAGCGCTGAAAACTGTTATATCATCTAAGTATACTAGGACACATGACAGCTTCAAGTTGCGGAGAATGGAGTCCATGGCCCTTTGGAAGGTGGCTGGGGCATTGAAGAGTCCCTGCGGCATGCAAGTAGGCTCAAAAAGCCCTTTAGATGTAATGAGCACAGCTTTTTGGCAATCCTCAGGCAATAGGCAACTTGCCAGTATCCAGATGCCAGGTACATTGCAGAGAAAAACTTAGAGCCTCCAAGACGTCAGAGAGCATCATCAATACACGGCAAGGGGTACAAGTTCTTCTTGGTCAAAGAGTTCAATTAGAGGTAATCCATCACAATACAATGACCTCCATCTTTCCTCTTTAAGATGAGTAGCAGGGATGCCCAAGGACTTTGGGAAGGTGCCAGAAGCCCAGCATTCAACAGTTGTTTGAGCTCTTTAGATACCTGGGTGTCCTCCACACGGCTGCGGCAATATGGTTTAGCACAGAAGGGGGGGTTGCCAGTGTCAATCTGATGAATGACACCTTTGGCTAACCCATAGTTGGTACTGTCCTTAGCAAAGATGTCGGGAAATCGGTCTAGCAAGTCAAGCACCTCTTTCTGTTGAACCAGGGACAGCTGTGGAAATTCTTGCGCAGTGAACCAGGATAGGACTTGGGGTTCATACTCAGGTAGGTTAAAGTCTTGGAACGTGCCAAAGGGATGAAGAGACAGGACATCAGGAGTGCTCAACAACTTGCCATATCTAACAACCTGCCCCCTAGGCACAGTCATGGGGAGAGCAGTCAGGTTAGCTACCAAAAATTGAACAGGGTCCTTATGGGAGACATCTAGGATTCCAGGACAGAGAAAATGTTCATTGCACCCTAATGAGAGGGGAGAGTACAACTCCAAGAAGGTTAGTTCAGGTAGCTCATATGATATCTGGGAGTCTAGGATGGCCTGGGAGCCAGGGGGGATGGTGACAGCAGACGTGGCTAGGAGAGGAATCCCCTCAGACGCATGACAAGCAATGGGTGTACATTTCATGTTTGAAGAGTGGGTGCAATATTTGAGGTTGAAAACACTAGTGGGGTATTCCAAAGTGCACGTCTTCAGGTGCTTCCCGGGAACTTTAACCGGCTCTTCAAAGATTAGAGGGAGTTTGTATCCCAGAATAGAGAGGTATCCATCTTTCAAGTTGATTATCCCATTATATTCCCTAAGGAACTGAGTGCCAACTAAGAGATTGTAACTCTTGTTTTCCAAGACAACTGCTGGCACAGCTAGGAGAAGCTTGCCAAACTGCATGTGTAGAGTGGAGTACGCCCCTATGGCGGGGGTCATAGACAGTCCAGCTGTGCCATACAACTGGTGATAATTAAGATCAGGGGCAAATTTGAGTTTCTTCACAAGTTCGGAGGAGACAATGTTGACCGGTGAGTCAGTGTCTAAAACAGCCTTGATCACTACTTTTTGAATGAATATCTCTACTCAAGTGGTAGTGCAACCAAAGGGTGGAAGGACAGCCAAGATATCTTGAGCCTCTGCTAGTTCCCTATCCCACTTCTCAATCATGCATCTTAATCCTGGGAACTCCTTATAAACAGTTTAGATAGGGAGCAAAACAGATACATTCTTGAAGACAACATCAGAGACCTCAGCAGCTTCTTCTGACAACTCCACTAGCACAGGGGACCTCTTAGCTTGAGTGAGGTAAGGGCAAAAGACAACTTCTTTGGCTTCAGGCAAAGGCTTAGCGGTAGTTGTAGCCTTTACTGATTGCAATTTATAGGGGACTGTAATGGTTTTGGGAGTAGCCAGAACAGAGTACCTATATGCATTGGCATTGTCTGTATCAGAGTCATCCAGGTCAGAGTTGTCAGAGATATTGTGGAATAATAGGAGGATAGGAGGAGCCTCATTATTGGCAGGCTTGGAGTCAGATATAGAGGGAGGGATTGAAAGAGACTGGGAAGAATTGTCAACCAAAAGTGTCTCTGACTCTAGGTTGACTGCTCTTTTCCTGCCTGCTCTTTTGGATCAGCTCCTTCAACCCGTGGGTTGGTGCAGATTCAAGAATTGTGACCTATCTGACCACATTTGTGGCAACCTTGTTGTTGAGGAGGATTTTGCAAGTTCATGGTAAGAATGCAAGGACCACGGGAAGACAAACAAGAGTTAGAAGCAGCTCAACTTTCCCTAACAAATGCTCCAGAATGGGTAAGTTGCATGTCCTGCAATAGCGTCTTTATGCTTTTCATAGAGGAAAGCATAGCTTTATGGGCTTTGAAGTGAAGACACAGAAGCTGGTTAACTTTGAGGGCTTGAGCACAAGCCATGTAAGCTTCATGTGCAGTCAACTGGTGGCTTTTAATCAGTTGTTGTCCTTCCATGTAGAACCTATCTGCAAACTCAGATAGCATCTCTTTAGGCTTGAAAGCAATTTGCATAAAAGCGTCCTTTTTTGCTTTCAGGCTAAGTTCACCACCAAACTCTTCAATCAGAAGCTGCTTCATATCTTCCCACGTCTCAATGATGGGTAGTTCAGGCACCACCATCTCCTGGAAAGTTGGATGTAGACAGGTCAAAATATGTTCCTTCTTAACCTCATCTGATGCTTGTCTCATGGCAGTTTCATAGATAGTTAGAAAAGCTGCAATGGTTGAGGTTTTGGGATCAAAAATTTGCTTAAAGGTAGGCTTGAAGTGTGCTTTGGGAGTTGAACCATCATTGTTGCTATTGAGTACATTTATACGCGGGGAAAAATCTGCTTTGAATTCAGAGGGGGACTGTTTAGCCCACAGCTGACAAACACTTTCTTCAAGGGTAGTCAGGGTCTCAACAGAACAGGCACCCGTGTTGATAGCTTGAGTGGTCTATTGTTCAGTAACATCTAGGTGTTGACCTTGGGAGGTTACTACTGTGGAGAGCTCAGCCAGTTGAGAGGTAAGGGATGGCCCCACTGAGAGGCAAGGGGCAAACCTGTTGTTCACAGAGCCAATCAATTCACTCATCTCTTGTACATCTCTATCCAGCTCAGTATGATCCTGCTTCAAAGAATCCACCTTGTTAGCTAGGACAATTAGTTCCCTAGCACATTGGATTCAAGGGGCTCCTGGTAAGCCAGGGCAGCAACCATCTTTTTCAACAACCCCAACTAGACTAGCAACAGTTGCCATTGTCTTGCGTAAGACAGCAAGTTCTTGCTGTACCTCAGCAGCTTGAGCAGTCAACTCAAGCACCTGGGGGTCAGGTTGAGGAGCCTCAGTAGGGCGGCCTTGACTGCAAGTAGTTGTACGTAGCTCTTGAATAGCATCCTATATTTTCTGCTCTCTATCCACCAAGTCATCAGAAGGGGGAGAGGGCGGTACATCAGGCTTGGGCGTAGATAATTTTTTCACTTGACTCTGGAGTTTGGCTATAGCAGCAACAGTGGCAGCTCTCTCTTGACCAAACGCTGCACTGAGTTTATTAATGCTGTTAGCAGCAAAGTTTGCTACCTGCTGTAGTTGCTCAAGTGAATACATGCTAAATGCATTGAGCTGCTACACAAGTTGTTCAAAGTCAGAGAGATAAGCATTCAAGGTGGAATCTACTTGAGTTTGTCAGGGTTGTTCTAGCTGGTGAAACTTGTGTAGACGCTTCCTGACGTATTCAGGGATGGACTGGCGCATTTGTTCAATAGAATTAACCAAACGGGTCTGGGAGGTAACAGAGTTGCGCTGATTGTCAGATATCAAGGAAAACAGGGAATGGATCCACTGTTGGTAGGCAGCAAACTGGTCCCAGTGATGAGTAATCACTGCCTGTAGAGACAAGATTTCTTGAACGTGGAGCCCCAACACCATCTGATTGTGGGCCAAAGCAGGCTACTGTCAGGGACCCACTTGGCAGAAAACAATTTCCCTAGCTGATGGGCCTAAGCCCCTAAATTCAATCCTGCTATTACTGAGCCAATAGGAACCGTGACCATTGCAAGGTGTCCTAGGTGTCCTAGGTAGGCAAATCTTCTGAACATAAAACTATAAAAACCAAGTAGATAGTAACCCATCAAGTACGTCAAGAGGTAAAAGGAGGTGCAAGGTCTAACCAGAGAAGGTTTGGTAAGAGGTGGAGTAAACAAACAACCATATTAGAATTTACGTCTTTAGTGGCCGGAAGGGTATTTGAACCATCCATGGGCAAGGAATTCCTTTTGATGGGCATCATATGGAGAAGAGTTGTACCAGTCAGTTGTAGGTATTGGGTTTTCCAAGGTTGATACCACTGGCAAAAAGTAAGCTAGAAACCAGGATAGGAATAGAATTCCTCTCATGGCTTCAAAAATATGTTTATCAGAAAATGAAGGAGTAGCAGAAGTAGGATAAAATCTTTATTGTTGGAACAAGTAATAATAGTAATTTTTGATCACTTAAATACCTTCAAATTTGAGGCTGGAGCAAAATAAGGAGATCATTGAAAATGAGGGGATTTTTCAGAAAATTTCATTGATTTCATGACTGAAATTAATACCTGTTTTAAATGTACATCAATAATTGGCAGGATACTATATATAATTATATAGTTGAACAAATAAAATGCAGGCACAGCCACAAGTGAAAGTACAATTAAGCAGTGGATCAAGGAATTAAGAGGGAAGATCAAGTACAACGCTTGACACTGAAGTGTTAAGAGTGGTCCAAGAGCGTAAACCAGGATGGCTGCAGCCAATCATTGTTTAAGCAGTAAGTGACGTCTCTAGGTAGCTTATTAACATTTTCAGAAGCAAAACCAAAGTTGGAAATCATTGTTGAATGAATCCATTTGTTATAGATAGGTAATTTAACTCAAACTATCTTCATTAAACTAACCGTTAAATTAACCTTAGGGTTTCAGGTTTGATCCCCGTCTGGGTCAATCCCAGAACTAAACTTAGTGTCCAAAAATTGATTGCAGGCTTTCTTTGTTTTGGTGTTTGTTTCCAAGGCTTTTATACAATTAACATAGTCAGGGAAAAATTCCCTGACAGCTGCACAAAGGACAATAGTAAGTGCTCAGCAGAGCCAGCCGCTGAGAGGAGATGCTGGGGAATTTGAGAAGCCACAATTAATTTGTAATATTCAGCCCAACTGGACTGCAGCTAAAGGTAAGAGATGGCTCCTTCACAGGCTATTCCAAGGGCTACCGTCATGACTTGTTCTAAGTCAGGGGTACCCATGGGATAAGCAACTAGGCAGGGAGCATTTCCAAGGTTCAGTACAGTAGGGATAATAGGCAGGTCAGCAATATCTTCCTCAATAGAAGGGCTAGTAATTTCAGGTAAAGTTGGCTCTTGTATAGGCAAAGGCAAAGGACCTGAAAACGTGGATGCAAAAGAGATAACCAAGGGGCTTACAGCCCCTGTAGTGAGCATCATTTTTGTTGTGTTCTGAGGTGCGGCACAGACACACAACAGGAAGTCCTAACCTTAGGATTATATTTGTATTAAGTCTCAGTTAAATGACAGGAAAGGCTATACAATTACCTTGTGGCCCTAGAAGAATAATCTCTACTAGTTGTGGCTAGAGAGAGACGCTAAAGTACTTGGAGACACAAAGACAAAAATGTGAATAGAACTTAATTTTATTGGTGAATTAGGAAAGGGAATATATAGTGGTTGTTGATATCACAAAACACTACCAGAACGGTAGGATCACTTGTCACAAGCATGAGTGGGGCAAGTGAGATGCGCAAAGTCAAAAAACCAAACAATTGTATTTCCTGATTCAGTCATTAACTCATTTTGAGAGGCAAAAGCAAAAGCAAGAGATTTGTCTTTGAAATGGCCCACCAAAGGCAAAATTGACACATGGTGAATACGGTATTCACAGCACTCCTGGCTTTGTAGTTTTGAGGACTACTACAACCAGTTTTCTCTAACTGAACTTGAACACCTGTCAGAAAATCTTGATTTATTAGGGTTGAATGATCCATATCCCTATCACTGAAGCTGTGGGTTGACATTGTACGGACCACAGCCAGAGTGACACAGCTATTTCAGAATACGGAAAAACTATAATAAGATTGATATAGTTTCCAAGTCAGAAGACACCTGAGACATTCTGGGTCTCAGGTCACAGGCCAAGTCAGAAGCTTCTATAATTAGATACTAAGGATTTTGAATTCTGAATAGGGACGCAGACCCAACCCAGAGAGTGAAACAGGGAATTACAACATCCTGTTTCACTGAGAAGTGAGACAGAAGACTGCCTGTGCAAAATTTGCACATATTACCAAGCACAAGAGAGGGTCAGCTGAATTGGGTGTCAACTTAGTTTGCCGTAACTAAGTCAAGGTATATCTAGGCTGAAGAGAAAAAATCAGCAGCCTAGAATATTATCTCACCTCAAATCTTATTCAGCTTTTGGGATCTAACTCTAGGGGGTGAAACTAGTAGCTTGGGGATAATAGGCTAGTTAGTAAGAGTTGTCTGCAGCTAGACGCCAGTTTGGCCGCTAGCTGTCAACTATAAAGGGTCCTTCCAAGATCACTTGGAAGGCAGACAATTAATACCCATCAACATTACTACTAGTCCAAATAGTAGTAGTGTCAAGTACAATAAGAGCAACTTATTAATACTTTCAGAACCCTGCCAAACCACCATAGACGGTGTTGCATCTCCAAAGGACCACAGGACCCTCCCATCACTTGGCACGAGCAGCAACGGAACACAGCCTGTTGCCGCAAAAATACACACTAATTGGAAACACATCTGTCTTCATACAGATATCCTGTCCCAACATGATTAACTCACTTAATAAAAATAATCTCTCTTCTTCTTCAAAAACCAGAAATCTTGACAACACCTTAAGGAGGTGGTGTCTTTTTTACATGATAAGATGTATACTTGGAATCAGGACATGCCACTTGAGTCTTGGGAGAAATGAAAAGCTGAGGCAAAGAAACAGTTCATTGGCTATGAACCCAATCCTCCCAAGACTTGAGAGGCATGTCCTGATGCCAAGTATGTGCCTAATCATGCAAAAGAGATGCCACTTTCTTGAGGCATTCAGGTTTAGTTAGAGCAAACAGGTCGTTGTAGTCCTCAAAACTACAGAGCCAGGAGCAAAACCCATCACCCTTATAAAAACTCACAGACTGGGACACCCAAAACTTAAGGAAAGTGCAACCCTTCATGGACTAGGAGGGAACAAGTTGGGAAGGGGGAGCAGGAGCGGGGACAGGTGCCAATTCAACCATAGCACAACAATAACAACAAAACCAGAGTACAAAGTAGGGAGTGGCCTCCAAAAAATTGTAATGGTGAATTACAAATATCAGATATTTAGATAATCTTCAGCCTACAGGGGAACTGGCTCAGTCAAGTCATCAATAACATTAACGCCAGTCAGGTAGAACTCAAGCCAACAACAGTTAAAGAAACTAAAATTAGAATCAAAAACAAGTTACAGATTAGAGATATTTTATTGATCAGGAGACAGGCACAATTTAAAGCTCACTGATAAGCGTTATCTTTTATCAGATTTGGAGCTGATAGTGAGATCGCTATGACAATGCTATTCGTTATCGGGTTTTTATTTTGTCGTTCAAAAATTGAGCAATGCATAAAATTTCAATTAAGTATTGTGATGGGGATTTGGTGATATTGATGAGTAACTGACATTAGATTATCCATCATAGCTCCATATACCCTCAAATCTTTGCCAATAGACTACACCTTTTTTACTCGATATATTCTATTTGTAATTCCCCACTACGCTATTTTAACCCTTGAAGTGTAATATCAGTTTATTGGCTCCCCTTGTATTTATTTTTCTTAATAAACCACTCTGGTGCTTGAAACATATGGGATCTTACTTTTTGTAAACTAAATAAATAAAATAATAGAATCATGTCGCTTCAAAGATCAGCTAATGGTGCGTCTGAAACTGGTAATACTTCAGATGCAAGTGAAAGATCTCTTGATTATCTGGAAGGGGAAGGTGGGTCCTCAGATTCTGAAGATGCCCAGACTGAAGAGACTCAACTTCTCGCTATTGTTTTTGATGTCAATCCCACTGGGTGGGGAGCAGGTGAAAGTGATTTACCAGATTTCAAGAGTTCTTTGGAGCAACTGATGGTATTTATCAATGCATATTTGGCAAATACACATCATAACTATCTTACTCTGATCGCTGCACACTCCAATTCATGGTAATTTATCTTATATAGTGTTCCAATAAATATTAATGGTCTCCCTAAGCTTTAGTCTTTTCCTTGTAATTTTTTTAAAAAAAGTGATGAAACTAGAATCTTGAATATTAGTTGCCTATTAAACCAATCTGAATGATTTTTCATCTTCGAGTTAAAAGCTTATGTGTTAAAGACTTGTTCTTAAAAGCACGTTTTATCATCTCAGATTGTTCGGAATAAACTGAGCCGAATTGATTGTATGCTTGATTTTATTCTCTCGGACACCACTTACAAAGCTGATTTTTCTTTCTGTGGATCTGGTTTAACTAAGAATAACCATGTTTAGTGAATTTATCTACCCATCAGATTTACCGCTGGATGTTCCGGATAGTCCTTCAGCCGAAGACTTAGAGGAATCAGAAAGAATTATGAAAAAGGCTGGATTACCCTTTCAGTTTCGAGATGCAAATTTGCAAATTAAGCTTGGGATTGATCAGTTTCTTGAAACAGCCGAATCTGCCTCGACTACAGTGGCTGGTAAGGTCTAGATATGGCCTGCTCTAACGCTTAGTTCACTCCTCTATTTCGGCGGCGATTTCAAAGGCTATCTGCTGTAAAGAGTCAGTTTTATTGCTAACCCTTCAGACATTCATCAAACCACCAAACAAGCTGAATTTGAGAAAATTTCGCCTCGCATCCTTGTCATCAGCGCTTCCCCAGATGCTCCTCACCATTATATTCCAATGATGAATAGTATCTTCTCTGCTCAGCGCCTGGTAAATCAGCTTCAAATGCATTAACAGTCAGGGTTTCCCCATAGATACCATCAAAATTTCTGGTGGTGACTCCATGTTCTTGCAGCAAGCCTCTCATATTACTGGCGGTCGCTTTGTTGACTTCCGGAAGTCTGCAAATGATCCTTCTGGATCTCTCATTCAATATCTTATTTTTGGGTTTCTTCCAGGCTCAAGTACAAGGAATATGTTAATATCTCCTGGCGAGCCTGGAGTCGACTTTCGAGCTGCGTGTTTTTGCCATAAAACAGTTATTGACGTCGGTTACGTTTGTTCTGTTTGCTTATCAAGTATAAGAGTCACTATTCTCGCTTTAACATTCAACTTAGTTTTCTGCAAATCTTATGAAGTCTGTTCAACATGCCGGTATCATCTTTATTCTTTCCGTTCCTTACAATTTTAGCTCCAAGTTTTCAATTGACTCAGAAGGTGTCCAGACTCATTAGAGAGGTTCCGCTGGCGATATATTGCTTCACTGTAAAGCTGCAAAAAAATATTTTTAATTCACTGCAACCAGTAATATAACAAGAGTAGAAATTCCAGGCAATTTAAGAGTACCAATAAAATATATAACTGGCAACCAAAGTATAAAAATAGGAGCTACAAATAAAATCAAAGGTGGCTATCGTGCCTTTATAGTTTCAAAAAACTGTTTTCCAAAGCAGATCTTTTCAACAAAATGTTTTCTGAAGAGAAAACCGGCATTTTACATTTTTTAAAATGACTAAAATGTATGCAAATATTAAACACTATTAGACTTAGCAAACTATGCCTCTATTTGAATCAGCACTTCAAGCGAACTATTTTTACCAGCTTAACAATCTCAACGCCCAATTACAAAAAAGGTAATTTTTCATTTAAAACGAGTTAAATAGTTTGAAATCAGGGTTTTTGGAACAATAGGACCGGAAGCTGATTCAACCAAGCTCCAAGAACCAAATAACTTGATTTGAGTCCCTTGGGATTAGAAGTGATCCTATTTGGACTAGGTGTAGCATATAAACTGAAGTGAGGTAAATACAAGATACATTAACAAAACCGAACATACTTTTATTGGATCATATCCTGTTATACATTAGATAATTTACATTGTAAAAATATATGAAAGCTGCTACTTTATCACATTTGATCATCTGGAGTTACTACTTAAAAGATAACCTTCTAGTGCTTATTGAAATAAAAGTTTCAGCTTGTTTTTAAAGTTTGAACCAAAAAATAAAGCGAATAAAAATCTAGCTTAGATAGCCAGGATGGTTTTTTTAAAGGCCTTCTCTTTTTCAAACACAATACAGTTCGATAGAAGATTTAATTTAAATTACTCAGGTATGCTAAGAAAGTACCATTGATTTTTTTAATATGGCAAAAGCTAAGCCAGAATAAATCTACCTGTTGCACCATCTTCAATTACTCCCTCTTGGGAAACTAATTCCCCAACTAATCATTAAGTTGGTGGTGCTACTATCATTCGACCATCTATTACGGGGATCAAACATTTTGAGTCCTAAGAGGAACACTACTTGGACAAACCTCATGATCTAAGAGGAACAATTACTTGGATAAGCCCCATGACTACCATGATGTACATGGACAGTATGTGGCTTCTCATGATACTATATAATACTCTAAACTCAAATCAAATAACATATCATTCTCTTCTTAATTTTCCTCTTTATCTTGTTTATTATACTTCCTAGAAGTATATACTTGACATACCTATCTCATTTTTTCAAGGATGTTACACCCATTAGCTCAGTTAAACTTTTTGAGCTTCAAAAACTAATAACTAAATTTTTTAATTATATCTTTGTGCTATATAATTTATCATAATCCTCAAAATTATTTTAAGATGGCCTCATTTCATATTATAGTCTTGATAATTTCATCTATCAAGCTTAACTAAATTTAATGTAATTATGATTTACCACAATATATTGTCATAACTGTGCTGTATTAGCAGAGTTACACAAGGAAAAATGATTTGAAACTAGATAATAGCATTACTGAGATGTGTGCAATTATATAGTTTGCTTGAATCATTTTAGAATGAACAAGATTGAGATGATCAATCAATTGAATTGGCTAGGGGGTTGTTTTATCCTTATAATGAGTCAAGCGCCAAATTGAGCTATCATTGGGATGAGGTCAACATTAGTTCTTGTGTCCTGTTTTGATAATTTGAGTTGACTTCCTAGTCTGGCTTCAAGTGACTGGATAATTGGATCACAGATCACAAACCTGCTTACTCAGAACCTTGCTGGCAGGTTGAGCCTGCTGTTTTGACATTGCTCTTAATAGGGCCAAGATCTCTGTGGTAGTGTATGATTATGTACACTTTTTGGTGTGTAGGCACATAGGGAATAGTTATCCTGTCTGACATCTTACAGTGCGACATTCCATAGACGTTGGTGAACAAGTGTTCATTCTTGATGATGATATCATGTGTTATGTCTGTGGTGCCCAGGAAAAGCCTTTGTCCCTGATTAGTAACACCAGGAGTAGCCAATAAGGGTACAATCTGTTCTGCCCTCTTGAGGCTTGCACATAGAGTTGTTATGAGGTGTCAGCAGTAACTAATTCTGGACCTGGCTTGTATTGGATGTTCATATTGAATCTCTCAAGGAATACCATCCAGTGTGCTTGTCTGCGGAAGAGGTTTGCTTGTGTCTTGAAATAGATAAAGGACTTGAGGCCTGTAAAAGCTGTAAACTTATCCTGTCTTTTGAGGTAGCAGCGCCATTCAACTAGACAGTGTATGATAGCATGGAGTTTTTTTGTCATGGCTGGGATAGTGGCACTTGCTGTCTGTTAACTTGCGGGACTTGTACACCACTAGTAGGAATTCTCCAGAGTCTGTCTTGATCAAAGTACACCTCCTATGAATGTGTCTGAGGTGTTGGTTTTCATCTGGTAGTCCTGTGAGGTTCCTGTCCACCAGTCCCCAAAGTGTGTCCTGGGTTGTAGCCAGGGACCAGCTGGAAGGGGTTGTCATTCTCTAGTAAGGGAAAACGTATCTCATAAATATGTATAGGGGTCAAAATGGGCTTTTATTCACTCTCAGAAGGAAGATCCCCTTAGAAACCTTCTGGTATACGGCCCGGGGGGTCAGGGAAATAATATGAGTTTGCCAATACTTGGAGTCCTCCAACAATATCTTGGACTCCTTGTACTTGATCTTGTACTTCTGCACCTTAGTATTGGATGTCTGCTCCTTAAACTTGGACTCCTGAACCTTAGAATCAGACTCCTGCGCTGCACTTAGGATTCAGCTCCTTAATCTTGGACTCCTGCTTCTTTATCTTGGGCTTCAGCTCTCTGTATAGCTCTAGTGGACTTGGTATTCCACTTGCATCAGTCCAACCAAGCTCTTTATGAAAATCAAAAGGCTTCCAAAAACCTTTTGGCAGAAACTTAAAAGACCCAGAAAGACTCAGAAAGACTTGGAAAGACCTTGTAACTTTCCAGCTAGCCTCCTTCTTATAGTGTTCTTTTATCAACTTTCCCTCCTTCAGAATGGATTTTTTCAAAAGCTTAAACAATTGGTACTCACTTTTTTATATTAAATTAAGCTTACACACTTACTTTTGTCAAAACCACAGACTTGACCCGCCAGCAAGGTTCCAACCAAGCAGGTTTGTGACCCGCAATCTGATTACCTGGTCACTCAAAGCCAGACTAGGAAGTCAACTCAAATTACCAAATCCAACAACATGAACAGATGATGATCCTTTATGGTGGATACCTTGTTTTGGCACTTGACTCATTACCAGGATCAAGCCACCCCCCTCTTCCATCTAACTGTGTGATCACCAATCATGTTCCTGTTATCCTTGATTCACATTAACTATATAATCACTATCTCACAATAAAGATTATTATCTAGCTTCTAAATATTTTTTCCCCTTGTAACTCTGCTAAAACAGCACAGTTACAACACTTTCTCAAACGCTTAAAGTATTAATTCACTATTTCCTTGCTTATACTTTAAGCTTTTGGTTTCCAACCAATCATATTTATCAGAAAACATGTCAGAACTCAACCAATGATTGTAGAGCGCAGAAATAGACCATTTCTGAAGTTCCACTGGGATCCAACTAGCAAATCAATTTCCATCGCTCAAACCACTCAAATTGACAACTCTTGATGCACCAAAGCGTTAACTGGTCCATTTTTCCAGCACCAGTCTTCCCTGCATTCAACCTAAAGCAATTTAAATAGTAGAATACTATTAAAATTGTTTTTTTGACCTCTTCAACGTTTCCCCCATATCTTTACAAATATTGTAAAATCCAAGGAAAATGTCCCACCAAAACAACTTTGTATCCAGCTCTCATAGCAACATACCTTCATCTATCCTAGGAGCTTAATAAATAAATCTCTTACCCACATTTATATCCACATTCCTTCATGAGTTTACTAATCAACCAAGGCAAAACATTCCACATTTTACCACCTTGGCAAATCAATTCAGCAAAATCTTGGCTCATTTCTCCGGATCACCAGTTCTTCACCATCATCTTCTGGTCCTTCAGCTGGCAACAGCTCCCATGTCAACAATAATAATGTCAACAGTGGCCATGTCAACTCAAAACTCTAAATCTCCTATGTTTTTTGCTAGTTGCGCTAGCTTAGTTTTTTTAAAGTGTTCAGGGGTGCAAACCCAGAAAACACGTCAAAATTGTGGCCATCTCAACACAATTTAATATTAAGCTTAATAAAAAACTTGATTTAGCTATATTTTTCCTTTACTTTTACTAATAAAAATTAGTTTATTTTTCTATTTGTTTTCACAACGTAAAAGTGTCAATGTCAACACTTTTTAAGCTGAACTTATTTTTAATAACAAAACTGAAACACTACAGTAAAAAAATAAGTGTGCATTTAAAAATATTTTTATTGAATTATTATATTGAAAAAGACAGTGCACATACATTTGATTGTTGGAATGTTCATGTTACAAATATATATGGCACTTATTATGGCTTTAATATATTGAGTAGATTGGTGGCTAACGGCAATCCAATAATTTAAGTGTGGGTTACTATGTAAGTTACTATAGAATTTATTATTAAAAATAATGTCAACACTTGTAAATGTTGTTTATTTGCTTGTGATCACCCCCTGGGGTGAAGTTAAGCAAATTAGAGTGGCGCAATTAAGCCTAGATTAATGTTACCTCATATAAAGAATGTTATAAGTGACATTGTTGACATGTTATCCTTTTCAATATCTTAGCCAACATTTTAATAACTTCACATATATGCAATGGTAAAATATCATATTACCACTACCCAAATATAATTTTTAATAAAGAAATAAAGAACCTTGATACTTTTTTTACTTATTTTCATATGTTTTTTTTAATTTTTATGTGAACAAAAATACACAGAAAACAGTTAATTTTTGCTAGTCCGCGTAAATTTAATTAAGCGTACTATAAAAAAACAGTGAATTTTTAAAAAAATGTTGATAGTGACAATGTTGTCAAAAATAATGTCTACAATTTTTGTAATTGACAGTGATAATTCAGCTTTTTTTACTGATCTTCACTCATAATGTTGACGCTTTTCAGCTCTCACATATAAAACTTTATGTTTTACATAATAAAAACTTCTCATTTTTTGATATGTTGCATTTTTGACTTTTCTCTTTCATATTTTATAATTTTTAAAATAAAATCTACATATAGATATAATACTTTTGCATTTCCTCTTAACTTTTAACTTGTTATTTAAAACTATAATAAAAGAAAAACTATACAAGTATTTTTTAACTTTTAAATGCCAATAAAAACCATCTAGGATTTAATTTTTATATATTATGCTTTTTAAGTTGTTTTGTTTGTTTTTTTACATACATTGCTTTATTTTAAATCTTTTTACTTATTATTTTAGGACAAAAATACTTCCAAACAGCCCAAAGGAACCAAGAGTCCTTCAAAGCCAACCAACCTCACCAAAAAGAAGCCTGTCTCATCAAAGAAGGCCACTCCAAAACCATCCCCAAAGCTCTCACCAAAGCCCTCCCCTGAGCCCTCTCCTAAGAAGAGCCCTGCTCACTCCACTGGGGGAGAGGAATCTGACAGCTCCCTTACAGAGCACAGTTTTTACAACTCGGCTTCTGACAAGGAGCCAACTAAGAAGAAGCGCTCAGCCCAAAAGTCCCCACCCAAGGATAAGTCTCCTGCACATGAGGAGCACCACAATAAGCCCCCTTATGCTTCCCCACCACCACCAAACTTCCCCCCTTCAAGCTCATCTGGGGATGATTCAAAGCCCCACCTCAATTACTTCCCTGGCTTCTGTCATGCTCCTGCTGGCCCCTGGGACCCTCTGTTGGCTCACAACATCTGCAACGTTGACAGCAAGTTTAAGGTTCCCTCTTCCTTGCCCAAATACTTCCCAATCATGAGTGTAAAGGGTAAACCAGCCATGGTGACCAATGGGTATATTTTCTCTTGCAACAATGCCAACTGGGGCTTCAAGAGCCAGCATTACACCTGCGAGGACCGCTTCTGCCCAGTGCGGCTCAACACTGAGTGCTGAGACTTGGTCCAAACCATCAAGGGCAAGCATACCTGCATCATGCCAAATACCACCATTGCCTGCCTCCTCAAGTGGTATCTTGTCCAGGTGATGCCCACCTCCAAAGATCTTTCTGCCACCCAGCTGGCCGTGCTTGCTTGCAAGTACCTCTCCCCAACCAACTTGAAGAGGGTGCCAACCCACAATCAGTTGGTCAAGTTTGTAAGTGATAGGCGCCAAACCTCAAACCCCCTGGGTAAGAGCGCCACTAAAATTGAAGACCTGGTCCTCACAGATGCCCTCAAGATGACAGAGGATGGTGAGATATTCCTGCTCCATGACAATGGACAGGAAGTGGAGGATAGGATTATAGCCTACATCACAACCCAAAACCTGGAGCAGCTGAGTACTGCTACCACCTGGATGTACAACAGCACATTTGCTACTTTCTCCTCTCTTTTTAAGCAGCTTTGGGTCCTGCATGGGCAGTTTAATGACCAGGTTATCCCCCTTATCTTCTTTCTCCTTCCTGGTGCCAAGACTGAAGTCTACACCAGAGCCTTCAAGATTGTCCGGGATGCTTTGAGCTCTCTTCCCACCAACCAGCTCCCCCCTCCCACTCATGCTACAAGGGAAGATCCCTCCTCCGCTGAGAAGGATGAGTTGACCCTAGCCGCTGAGCAGCTAGCTCATGCGCGCTCACTTGGGTTGAAGGTTATCATAATGGACTTTGAGCAAGCTCAGTTCAGAGCTTTTAAGGCCACCTTCAATGGAGAAGTCCAGGGCTGCTTCTTCCATTTTAGGCAGGCCCTCATCAATAATCTCAAGAGTGAGAAGGACCTTTTTGAGAAGTATCTTAACAATGGTAAGGGGAAGTGCTACTTTGCCTTGAATCAGTTTGCTGCCTTGGCTTTTGTGCTCCTGGAGCATACTGGGCTTGGCTTTGAGGCCCTCCTGGAGGATTCTTATATCAAAAAGCACTCCATCATCTTCAAAGATTACTTGGATTACTTTGAGCACCAATGGGTGGGCAAGAAGGTGACTTCCTGGAGAGGTAAGAGCGGGGCTACTGCCCCTTGGAATTTTCAGGGCGTCTGCCTAAAGGGGGAGATGAAGACCACCTCTAGCCTTGAGGTTTGGCACAAGCACCTGAAGGTGAAGTTTGGGTCAAACCCCAAATATAACAAGTTCTTCCAGAAGCTTCAGGAGGAGCAGGCCCAGACTGTCTCCAAGTTTTGCGACCTGGCCAACCAGTTGGCCCCCAAGAAGCAAAAGTCCAAGGAGCAGGACTACCAGGAGGACGTTCAGAAGGTGTTAAAAAAAAGTACAAGGTGGCAGAGATTAAGAAGTACCTTGAGGATGTTGCCACAACTCTTGCTGGTGGCTTTAATTAGCTTAATAAACCTTGCTTTGCCTGTATATTTTTTACTTTTAAACTTTTAATTTTTTAGTTTATTTATAGTGTACTAATCCTTTTATGTATAAATGGTAAGTTTCAGATACAGTTTTAATGTGGTTTAGTAAGAAATATCTTATATTTTGTTAAGTTATCTTTAAGGTATGAGATATTTTCAGTTATGCTTATATAAAGTATAATAAATTAAGATTAGAATTTTCTTTTTATTTTGTAGTTATTATGATATATAAAATATCTTTATTTTTTGGTTCATTGGAAATTTAATTTTTATGGGAATAAAAAATAATTCTATAATAAAGAGTGTAATTTACATAGTAAACTGAAAAATATTTGCTTATATCTCCTTATTCTTATTACATATAGTAATTTTTTATTGCAGTTTTGAACTTTCTGGTGTCATTTAGTATAATAATGTAATTTAAGATATTTTTTTATATTAAGAATGTTCAGGGTAAAGTGTTTTGTTAATTAAAAAAGTGTCAACATCCAGGAAATAACATTAAGTAAAACTGGGTTGTCACTTTACTATAGTGTTGACATTAAAAGTGTTGACATGGGCGCTGTTGCCCTTTGGCCAGCTCCTGTATCATGATCAGCTAATCTTGCATCATGATCTTCAACCACATCTTCCAGATCTTCAGCTTAATCAGCAATCAGTCCATCTTAGTCCACCAACAGCTACTTTTAGTCCTCAAACAGTTTCTTCATCATGATCTTTCAGTCCTTCAACTTATCCTCACTAGGAACCACCTTGGTTTCATCTGCACAATGAACCATTTTTGGTTCTAAACTTTAATATACACCAACAGTCCCTCAACTAGTCTTCACTGTGATCAAACAGTCCTTTTTACTAGTCTTCTCTGCTGATTCCATGAACCACCTTGGTTCTTTATCTCAGTCCCTGTTATCAGAACCTGTAGACCCAGGCATGAGTCACATTTAGCTGGCATTTGACTGGGCCCTTGCAAGTGGCAATCCACTTAGGCCATTCAACCATAGATCAATGTCTATGCATTGTTTTTACTCACCCAGGTGATTAAATCAGGGCTTTCAGTTGCAAAGTAATCAGCTTTACTTCCCAGAGGCCTGATCACACCAAGTTCTGCAGCTGCTTCCCCAAGAAAACTGCCTTGGTGACACCCATGAGAAAATCTATGCCCTCCAATGCTCACTTTGGGTTCTCCCCAAAGCTCCTATAGGGACATAAACAAGGACACTCTAAGAGTCTTTTAGGTAGAATTCTTGCTCACAGACCTCCTGTAAGCGTATCAGGGTACGTAGAGCCCTTAGAGCTCTTCCCTTTCCTGGCAGCCCGCGCTACCCGCCAGGGGTCCAAAACTCACAGCCCTGGTAGAAAAGTCCCCTACCATGCTGGCATACACTTCTACCCTGGCAGCCTGCGTTACCTGCCAGGTTCTAAACATCCTCCAGCCTGAGCAGCATACACTACCCATCAGGCTGGATCACTCCTCACCCCAAGAAGCTAAAGTTCCATGCTGAGCTATCTCATTCCTCACCCCAAGCAGCCACAGTTCCCAGCTGGGTGAGGACCTCTAGCCCACAGCAGCCAATATCTCCTACCAGTTGGAGACAAAATCTGCCCCTAGTAGTCTTTACACCTACTAGCTAGGCCTTACCTTTCCTAGCAGCCATCATTCCCTACTAGGCCTCTACCTTAAACAATCAACCAAATCTTTATGTGGTCAACATTAGCCCCGCCTGCAAACCACCAAACATGTGGACTGTCACAAGTCCCCATCTTTCTTGGGGTACTGCAGCATGAGGGCTAACACTAACTTCTCCTTAAGGTGGCAGAAACAGAGGTCTTGCTGAGGATTTCAGACAAACTTGGACTTGGCCCCAGTTATGGCAAATAGGGGTGCTGTCAGGACGCTGAAGTCTGGAATGAATCAATTTATGTAGGCTATCATGCCCAATAATGTCCTGAGTTCCCCTTTGTTTGTAGGGGAGGCATCCAACATATGTCTTGAATATTTTTCTCATTGGGCTTGATGCTATCCTTGAACATTATATGTGATAGGAAGGGTAGCTGTTTGCGTTAAAACTGGCATTTTAATGGTTTGGCTAGCAGTTTGTGCTGTACCAGGGTGGCAAACACTGCTTTCAGGTCTTATGATGTTGTTTTAAGGTTAATCTGTAGGCAATAATGTTGTCTAGGTATACAAGGGCATGTTTTCTGATGTGAGGAGCAAACACCTCAATCACAAATGTGACAAAAATTGATGGTGGATTGGTCATTACTAAATCAAGAACAGCACACTCATGTTATTCATACTTAGTTTGGAATTGTTTTTGGGGATATCTTCCTCTTTGATTCAGATCTGGTTTATCCAGCTGTCAAGTCAATCTTGGAGAATAAGGCTGCGCCACCCAGCCTGTTAAAAAAATTGTAGATGAGTGATAATGAATAGTGGTTTATTATAGCAACTTTGTTCAGGGCCCTGTAATCAGTGACTAATCTCAGGGACCCATCCTTCTTTGTCACTAAGAATATGGAAGCCCTAAAAGGGGACTGTAACATTCTGATGAGGCCCTTTTCTAAGGCCTTCTTGAGGTAAGCAACTGCCAGAATTAACTCATTCTGCAAGCCAACTTACTGTATGTTGAAAGTCAAAATTAAAAATAATCTAATGATGATAGCATTGAAAAGTAAGAATTAAGTTTTTACTCATGAAGACCACTAAATGTTAACACTTGCTTAATAAGCAGAAAACTGTTTCCTGATCATTTTACTTAATTAAAATTAAGTTTATAAGCTCTTTTAGGGTAATGTGACTATGTAGATTTAAAAAAGACTATAAAAATGATACAAGACAACTGAAAAAATTAATGAAAATACACTTTTATTTTATTTTACTATGAAGTTAGTTATATTTACTATGATAGATATCAAACCTGTTGAGATAAATGTATATTGGCTGTTGTGTTTGGCTCCTGGGGACAACATCCAGAAGGACACAGCGGGAAATCTTTATAACAAAAGATTTGAGGTTCAAAGCTAGCCTTGGGTTAGCCTTCAGGGCAAAATTAAGGACATGTACCTTAATTTCCTGGAATACAAGATGAGAAATTCCTTTTGGCAAAAAGGAAAGGAAAAAGCTTGAAGAATATTAAAGCCAACACTAATGTGGATAAACTTGTCTTTATTAGAAGAAATGATTCTACTTAAATAGTAGACAAGGGTCAATGATCACTCATTAGGTAGACAGAGTGGCAGAGGGGGTCACATTGGGGTGAAGTCATACCAGGATCAGTCAAGGGAAGGAATGGTAATCTGGAATAGGTGGACATTGGAACAGACCCATTTGCGGAAGGCAAGGAATTTCTGCAGTCAAATGCAAACCCAGCCAAATCTTTGCAACTATCACAATTCAAAAGCGATATCAAAATAGCATTAATGGTGCAATTTCTAACATCTCCCCCTCAAGATTAGAGACAGGGAGTTTGTTGTAAGCTAGCAGCAAAGGGTTGCTAATTTCTACAAACAGTTAGTCAGGGACCTAATTCTTATTACTGTACCTGTTGATGGTATAGTGGCAGCCTGTAAAAGAACAGAAGAATATAAAGGTGTAAAGACAAAACTAGTGTTTATTGTGATAGTGTTTCACTTATATAGTGGGAGGCGGGGGAACTTCCACCAGGGGAAGGAAGGCAAAGTAAGAATGATCTTCCTAATGGAGGATAGTGGATTAGCACAGCAGAAAGTCCTACGCAAGAGAACAACTGGTTTCACGCGGCTTTCCTTAAGGAGACAGGTGGCAATAACTTTGTTGTTTTATTATTAACCTCAGAAGTAAATCCTGTGTCTTATGCGCATTTAGAAGGCGCTTTAAACACCTATTTTAGGGCGTTTTAAACGTCTTTATCCTTAGTAAAACCAGGATGCAATAAAGCAATTGCGCAACCGTTCTGTCTCTCAATCCCTAGATGGACAACTTAATTTCTAATACATTCAATCTGCAACATTTCTCTCCGCTGGATTAGACAACAGGATCAAGAATGGCTTGGCATCTCTAGGTGGCGGCTATGGTGTTGGGGTCAATTATGTGTCTCATTAGGTGAGGGTTTGTTGCCCTATCCTTGGTCATTGGCTTTGGGATCTGTAGGCAACCAGTTGTGTTTCTTGGCTGCCATTCAGGTGGTAGAACAGTTGGTGCAGTACTGGAAGAGTCTTGTCAGTCTCTAATAAACACCTTGTTCTTTTATTCTTATTCCTCATACTTTGGTGCAACACTATTGCAAACAGGACAACAACCCATGGAATTTTTTAATAAGGCTTTTGTTTTTTTGGGTTATTTTCCTCGTTGGGGCTTACTCTTGATCACTAGGAGCAGCATGCATATACTGAGCATGTACTCTAGTGATCAATTGCCCAGAATGGGGCTCCTTAAGGGTGTAGGAGTCAGGGCTGGTCTTCTGGATAATTTGAACTGGGCCTTGCTAAAGGGAGGCAAGTTTGGATTTGCGGCTGTACACTCTATTGCTGAAGATTTAGACTGAGTCTCCTACCAGGTAAGTGGGTAAGGCGGGGCGTTTGGATGCAGCTTCATCTAGGTCCTGCAACTTATGGTTTAAGTTTACAGTGTAGGCCTATGATTGCAAACAAATAAGGGTTTGAACCAGCTTGTTGAGGTATGCCTCTGAGGACACAGCCAGGCTGGGCTTTACTGAGGAATATAGTAAAGGCTTGTCTTGGTTGCTGGCCGTAGAGCAGTTGAAAGGGCGGCTTGCCAGTGGCCTGATGGTCCCCAATGTTATATTCAAAGGTGGCTAAAGATAGGAAGGTATCCCATTCAGTCTCATGTTGGTTACTGAGCTTTCAGAGTATCTGGACCAGGCTCCCATTAGTGCGCTCTACCATGCCATTTTTCTGTGGGTGATAAGGGGTGGATAGTGTCTCACAAATTTCCATAAGTTGGTTGAGGCGGGGGATGATATAACTGGTGAAATTGGTACCATTGTCTGTCAGCAGAATCTGGGGCAACCATGTTTGTATATGATATTCTCTAGGATGAATGTGGCTGTCACCAGTGCAGATTGGTTAGGAATTGCCTTGGCTTCTACCCATTTAGTCAGATGGTCAACAGCCACAATGATGAACTTGTTGCAACTGTTGGTAGCTGGAAGGGGGGCCACTACGTCAATGGCTACAGTGTGGAAGGAAAACCAAGGGCGTACAATTCTGTGTTGGAACTTAGCAACCTTAGGTCTCTCAATATTGCAGTCATGACAGGTGGCTAGCATATCTACTATGTCAGTGTGCATTCCTTCCCAGAAGCAGTGCTGCTGTAGCATAGCTAACGTCTTCTGTATGCCACCATGACCAGTAGTCTTGTGAGCGGCCACCACTGAGTCCATGTGTAGGGATGGGCGTATGTAGGGTAGCCAAGAGTCTCCACAAAGCTTCAGGAGTTGTCCCTTAGAGACCTTGGTATCAACAGCTAACTTCTTGAGAGCCCTCTGTATCTCTACTGGCTCCTCTCCCCACAAAGAAGGATCCTCCATAAGCTTGTCATAGAGAATGTCAGCTATGGGGGATACTAAGGCAACAGTGGGAAGATGGGAGAGACAGTCAGCATTCTGATGGGCTTCTCTGGCTTGATTAATGATTTTGTAGTCATAAGCCTGAAGTTTAATGGACCAACACACCAGACATCCTTCAGGGTCTTTGAGGGTCTTCAGCCATTGCAAGGAGGTATGATCTGTTACAACCGTGAAATGTACCCCATGGAGATAGACTTCAAATTGTTGGTAGGAGTATATCACAGCCAGACACTCTTGTTTGGTGAAAGTGTAGTTCCTCTTGTGAACATTAAGCGTACATAAGCAGTATCTAGCAGGGTTTAAGTCCTTTGGAGTCCAGTAGGGAGAGAACACCCCCAATTGTAGTCAGACTAGCATCTGTATGAACCACAAACGGCTTGGCAAAGTCAGGGTAGGCCAGTACAGGGGCTGCAGTCAGTGTTCCCTTGAGAGAATTGAAGGAAGATTGGCACGCCAGGCTCCAGAAGAATTCCTTATCAGCTCAGAGAAGCTGAAAAAGGGGGTCGCCTAGGGATGCAAAGTTGGGGATGAAGCAACAGTAGTATCCAATCATCCATAGGAAGACCTGCACGTCCTGCTTATTGGCCGGTATCTGCATTTATCAATGGCTTCCACCTTCAGAGATACAGGGCAGAGTCCATCTTGGCTAATGATGAACCCCAAGAACTCAAGGTGCTCCTTGAAGAAGTTGCCCTTGCGTGGCTTGAGCTTAAGATTGGCTGCAAGTAACCTCTGGAATACTTCATCCAAGTGTTGTAAATGATCATTAAAGGTTTGGGAGAACACATTAATGTCATCCAGTTAGATCAAGACACTGGTGAGTTTGAGGTTGCCCATCACTGCATCCATGGCCTGCTGGACGGTAGCCAGGGCATTAGACAGACCTTGAGGCATCCTTGTGGGTTGGAATAGCCCTTGGTCAGTGATGATTGCACATTTTTCTTGATCAGTGGGGGTTAGATCAATCTGCCAGTACCCACTGATAAGGTCCATGGCGCTAATAACTTGGTGCCACCCAGCTGGTCCAAGGTATTGTCAATACAAGGGAGGGAATATGAATCCTTCTTGGTAACAGCATTCAGTTGATGATAGTCAATCACCACACGGTTGCTGCCATCTCTATTTCTGACAATCAAGAGAGGAGAAGCCCAAGGGCTTTTACTGGGGACCAGTAATCCAGATCCCAATAGCTTCTGAAGTTCCTTGTTAGCCACAGCATGATTGGCTTGACTGCGCTGTATAGGTCCGGAACGGATTGGTGGACTGCCTTGGGTGTCAATATGATAAGCAATATCTGCAGCCTTGCCCAGGTCATATTCATTCTTGGCAAACACATCCTTATACTGGGCAAAGAAATCCATAGCTTGATTCTTCTGCTCTTTGGAGAGGCCAGATAAGGAGTCGCGGCTTATGATCCATAGCATCAGTGGTTGTTCACAGGGTAGACCCAACTCAGAGAAGTCAGCAAAGGGGGCGGTCTCCTGCAGGTTGTCTTGCTCTTCCTGTTGTATATAAGCCAAAATTTGGTGTTTAGAGACAACCATAGCTTCACAACTCATGTTGGCCAAGAGTATGAGTACCTCCTTCTCACTTGGCATGAGGATGCCTGGTGCAACCCATGGTTCTAGTCTGGAGGTATTAGGGATGCCAAAGATTTCTCCATGAGTGCCAGCTGGTAGAGCCAGAAAGAGGCCTTTATTGTGGATCACCTGAGAGCCAGGTGGAATAGTCACATTACAGGAGGCGTAGACTTGGATACCCTTGGCTTCCCCAATTGAGAGAGGTAGCACCTAAACCTTCTTACTATACAGCATATAAGCAACTGGAAGCTCTCCATTGGTGTACTCCAGATTAATGTAGTGCAGACGGCTTAAGGGCAGGTCAGACAGGAAATTGCCATGGTAGAACATGGGTATGGAGTGGCCCAATATTCCAAATGTATGGTCTCCATGGTTAGTCACAGTGCCATACTGAACTATGAAGCTAGTCCCAATAAGAATGTCATAGCTGTTGTTTTACAGAACTATAGCAGGAGCAGTGACCATTAGCTTCCCAAAGCAAAGAGGGAGAGAAGAATAGGCTTCTTTTGCTCTAGTAGTCTGTGGCCCAGAAGTACCAAACTCTTCATGATAGGCCAAGTCCAGCGCCAGCTTAAGCCTCTTAACCAGCCGTGAAGACATAATGTTCCCAGAAGCACCAGTATCCAGTATGGTCCGGGTATGAGTCTTGTTCACTACCAGGTTGATATAGGTACAATCCTGGTGGTCCTCTATGATCTCCACAATCTTATAGACCTGGTGTACGCTTAGTCCTTTGAACTTGTCCAGGAAGGTAGCCATGGCAGCTCCCACAGCTGGGCTTACTTCCTTGAGGGATTCTAGTGGTGCTGAGATGTTTACTGTACAGAGCAGCTTGGCCAGTTGTTCAGTGCTGTCCTCCTCATGGGTGACTTCAACGCCTGGTTAAGCCAGTTGTTCAGCATGTGTAAGGATACTGTTCTCTGAGCTATTTGGGGGATAACCACCTCAGGGCAAAGTGTAGTCCAATGAGTTCAAGTGTTAACAGTGAGGACTCAATGTAGGAGGTCTTCTTGAACTCCTTTGGATTCAGCATCCTTGTGTATTGGTTAGGAGTTGAAGTTAATCAGAGAGGGTTCATCTTTAGGGTTAGCCTCAGAGGATGGCAAGGCAGCAGACTTCTGATCTGGTTTGTTGGGGGCAGTGGTATGGGGGGAGATGAGGGTGTCAAAATTACAAAGGCAGCCAAGGATTTCTCCTTGTCCTGGCTGCTTAGTATTTTTTGACTGGTCCTTATTGTCCTCCCCAATATCAGCGTCCTTGGCGTAGTCTTCCTCAGTGTTCTCCATGCCTACATGGTGGACCTTTTGGCATGGATTCTTACATTCCCAAGAGAGGTGGCCAGCAATACCACATTTGAAGCAAGTACAGGGTGCGTTGTTGACTGGAGCAGGCCCAACCTTATCAGAAAGCTTGGGCATCTCAACAGCCAGGCAAGGTCTATGCTCAGATTGCTGGCAAGGGCGGCCTTCAGGAAGAGGGACTTTGAACTCCTCCTTGTAGGTGTGTAGGAGGTGGATCAGATCTGGTACAGTGCAAGTGTTGTAAATGCCTGACTTAAGAGCCAGAGATAGTTCCTGGTTGACACGTACAGCATTGAGGAGTGCTGACTGCACATCAATAAACTGCATAGCACTCATAGACAATAGGGTTTGAGCTTCAAGGTAAAACCTAGAAGTGAAGTCTTCTAGGTTTTCCCCCACCTTTAGCTTGGTGTCAGCAAAGCCCATCTTGCAACCAAGGAGTGCTTCTTGGCTACCAAATTCTTCTGTCAAGGCTCTGGAGACATTGGCAAAAGTCCAGCCATTCTCAGGGAGACGTGATAAAATAATGGTTTGAGTCTCAGCATCCAGACAGTTGATGATTGTGGAGTCCCTTATGGTATTGTCTGCACCATAAATGGAGTTCTGGTACAGACATAAGAACATGGTCATATTGCTCTTGCGGTCAAACTTGGGTAGATTGACGGGCTTGAAGTTATTGGAGCCACGTTGGAGGGGGGCAGGTGTGATCCTCACTGGAGAGCGGGTGAGACGGGAACAGTTAAGGGTAGAGGCGGCAAACCTAGCCTCAGAGGTGCAACAGTAATTTTCCTCTTGCTGGGCTTTATATTCACCTTCTCTGTCTTGAGCATCTCCAGAAGCTTCAGGGATGGCCAGGACATTATCCTCAGACTCCAGTACTGGCTCTAATACTTGTACAGTGTTGGGAGCCAACCAAGTGTGGTCACTATTGCTTTTGTAGCTATGCCAGAACTCAGGACTAGAGGACCTCTGTGGGCTGTATGACTCTTTGGTTGATGGACATAGCCTGTAAGTTGACAGCCATAATCTTACTGTCCATCCTATCCAATTGGCTCTGGAAGACGTCCAGGAGAAGTTACTGCTCATCCAGCTCATCTTGATAGACCTTTTTCTCCTGACAGGTGATATCCAAGTCATCTTCCAGAGAGGTGATGCGCTTTTCATGGGTGGCAAGATCAGCTTGGAGCAAGGCTATCACTTCCTTGTCCTTCCTGGCTTGGGTCTGGCTATTGGCTCTGTCATGTGATTGGCAAAGTTTGAGACAATCCTGAAGCTCTAACACAGTGTG
Source organism: Entomophthora muscae (assembly GCA_014839935.2). Classification (NCBI taxonomy): domain Eukaryota; kingdom Fungi; phylum Entomophthoromycota; class Entomophthoromycetes; order Entomophthorales; family Entomophthoraceae; genus Entomophthora; species Entomophthora muscae. The sequence continues at coordinate 310,239 of QTSX02000762.1, read as the reverse complement.
GTAGCAATCAAATAGGAAGGCAAGATTGGCGCTCTGCTGGACCAATTCTGCCTGGATCTTCTTGTAGTGATTGAAGAGCTCAAGGATGTCTCAACCAAGAAGGTGGCTGGAGGGGGAGTTTTCTGTGGCAGTAGACGTGGGGGTGAACAAGGGGATGGTGGTAAGGCGGCAGGCTAATACTTTCACCTCATGAGTCAGGCTTCAAACCATGGGGCCAGACTCAAGCACGTGGGTAGTAACCACACTAATCCAATTGCCATCTACACCCTGATGAATGAGGGTCTGTACCACATGCACTGGAACTAGCTTAGCTATACCATTTTTGAGGGAATCAACCCAATGAAGCATGGTGTTCTGGGTGTTGGTAACTTTGGCAAAATACTGATTGACAATGTTGAAAGTATTGTCAAGCTAAGAGTAAAGGACCTGGAGGAACGTCTGTTGGTTGGATACCAGTATTCCCTGGTCATGCACTAGGCTTTGGATGAAACCCAGGTGCATTTGGTTGTGGCATACGGCAGGATGTATGAATTGTTGTAGGTAGTTCTTGATATAATTAACAGTACGGAGGTCACAACGGAGCTGGTCAGGGTTGACATGGGAGAGATTCTGAAAGCAAACCAAGGGGTTTTCAGTAGAAGGCTGCTGAATGGCCAGGTGTTTGGAGCAAGAACCATTGCCAGCAGCCTAGCATCCATGGCTTGTATGGCACTACAAATGGCGTCCTTGGAAGGTGAAGAGTTGGTGTCCATCTCCAAGGGGGCAGGGGCTTGTAGAAGCAGTGGTTGGCCAAAAACAATAGCCTGGGGGCGTTGATGTTCTGGCATGAAGTGGATAAGGTTGAGCAGGCCATAGGGAGCTCCTTCTTTTTCTCCAGCATGAGCATTAGCAGCAGTAAAGGCTGGTGCCTGGTGGTAAGGAGAAGCAGTGGCATGAGACTGGTCCAGGGGCATTCCTCCCTCCTCATTGAAAAGACCGCGGGGGTGGGGGCTGGTGGTGTTGAAAGACATGAGCGCCAATGTTTTTAAGCTAGAAGCAAAGGGTTGCTAATTTCTACAAAAAGTATGTCAGGTACCTAATTCTTATTACTATACCTGTTGATGATATAGTGGCAGCCTGTAAAAGGACAGAATAATATAAAGGTGTAAAGACAAAACCAGTGTTTATTGTGATAGTGTTGCTTTTATATGGTGGGAGGTGGGGGAATTTCCACCAGGGGAAGGGAGGCACAGTAAGAATGACCTTCCTAATGGAGGAGAGTGGTTTGGCATAGCAGAAAGTTCCGTGCAAGAGAACAACTGGGTTTATGTGGTTTTCCTTAAGGAGGTAGGTGGCAATAACTTTGTTGTTCTATTATTAATCTTGGAAGTAAAGCCTGTGTCTTATGCGCATTTGAAAGTCTCTTCAAACACCTGTTTTAAGGGCGTTTCAAAAGTTTTTATCCTTAGTAAAACCAAAATGCAATAAATCAATTATGCAACTGTTCTGTTGCTCAATCCCTAGATAGACGACTTAATGTCTAATCCATTCAATCTGCAACAGAGTTAATATTTGCAGAGAATTTTGGAATGAACTTGGGCAAAAGAACGTCCAGAGGACGGAAGTTTCACAGTATACTCAACGCCCTTCTTGAAAGTGAATTCACAGGGCCCAACCCAGAGGGAGTCAAGCTTATGAGCTCTGCCTCTAGTATAATTCTGGTAGTAGAGAACCAGGTCGCCTACTTGATACTCAGGGAGGGGGGCTCAAGAAGCATTGGACAGTTTTAGTTCTAAAGTCTTGACCTTATAGGCAGTTGAATATGCTGTTGCCTGAATGTCAATGATTCAATTGGTTATGTCCTTGAAATGGGCTTCAGGATTGGCAGACACATCAACTTGGATCAAAGGGGGCCCCAAGATTGAGGGAGTTGTGGCTTCACGCCCATACAGTATAGAAGAGGATGATTGGCTAGTCACTCAGTGTCTGCTGAGTTAATAAGCAACGAGAGCAGCAGGGAGGAACACATCCCATTGGCGGCATCAGAGAGGGTGAGTTTCCTCATTATGGACACCAGGGAGGAATTTGCACATTCAACAGTTCCATTGGTCAACGGGTTATACGGCGCAGAGAAATATTGGTGGGCCTCCATAGCCTCAACAATAGATGTGATGAGGCAAGAATTAAAGTTAGTACCATTGTCAGAAAGCAGTACTTGAGGGCAGCCATGTCAATAGAAGATGTCTTGCAGCAAGAAAGTAGCCGTGATTTTGGCAGTTATATCTTTTGTTGCTCTGGCTTCAACCAATTTGCTAAAATGGTCTATGGCAACTAAGATAAATCAACACCCCAACCTAGACCAATGGAAAGACCCAAAAGCATCAATACTCACAGTGTGGTAAAGCATGCTTAGGAGGCATGAGCTTGAATTGGTGTTGGGACAGGCGAGGACGTTGGAGTTGACACAAATGACAGGAGGTAAGAACATCAGGGATCAGAATGCGCACGTTCTCCCAGTAGAAGTTCTTGCATAGCCAGTCATGAGTTTTGGATATACCCCCATGCCTAGTGTCAATGTTAGCTTGGAGGATAATGGCTATCCTCATGCTAGGGCAAATGTAGGGTAGATAGGCATTGTTGACCTTTTTGAAGAGCTGCCTATCTCAAATTACAGTGTCCTTGGATAGAGTTTGTAGCGCCAGGCAAATGTCTTCTGGCTCAGTGGTCCAAGAGTCAGGGTACCCTATTAATTTTTATAGGCAGTCAGCATCAGCGGGGTGGATAGCTAGAATAGGCATCCTTGACAAGCCATCAGTGTTCTATTGTTGGGCCCCAGGACGGTATATCACAGTGAAATTGTACCCTTGTAGACGCAGATCCCAACAAGCTAGTTGACCTTCAGGCTCCTTTAGTTGTTGCAGCCATTTGAGGGAGTAGTGATCTGTGACCACTGTTGTCAGGAACTCATCTGCTTGGAAAATACCACCAAGCAGTTGTATGGCTGTGGAAGGGTTCAAACCTGTGACATGAAACCAACAGGGATGGATACCATTCCCATATGGAATAGCTCCCCAAGCAAACAATATTGCCCAAGGAGGGGATTAAATCTACCAAGGAGGAAGTATCCTTCTAGGTAGCTTAGAAGGAAGGCCAAAGCCTGTTGTGAATCCTGCTATTCACTGTATTTCAATTTTGCCTTTGGTGGGCCATTTCAAAGACAAATCTCTTGCTTTTGCTTATGCCTCTAAAAATGAGTCAATAGCTGGATTGGGAAATACAACTGTTCAGGTTCTTGACTCTGCAAACTCACTTGCCCCACTCATGCTTGTGGCAAGTGATCCTACCGTCCTGGTAGTATTTTTGTGATACCACCAACCACTAATATTCCATTTTCCTATTCACCAATAAAATTGAGTTCTATTCCCATTTTTGTCTTTGTGTCTTCTGTACTTCTGCGCCTCTCTCTAGCCACAACTAGTAGAGATTATTCTTGCAGGGCCACAAGGTAAACACATAGCCTTCCCTATCATCTAACCAAGACTTAGTACAAATCCAATCCTAAGGTTAGGATTTCCCGTTGTGTGTCTGTGCTGCGCCTCAGAACACAACAAAAAAGGTGCTCACTACAGGGGCTTTAAACCCCTTGGTTATCCCTTCTGCATCAACGTTTTCAGGTCCTTTGCCTCCGCCTATACAAGAGCCAACTTAACCTGAAATTACTAGCCCTCCTATTGAGGAAGATATTGCCAACCCGCCTATTGTCCCCGCTGTACTGAACCTTGGGAATGGTCCCTGCCTAGTTGCTTACCCCATGGGTACCCCTGACTTAGAACAAGTCATGGTGTAGCCCTTGGGAATGCCTGCAAAGGAGCCATCCCTTGCCTTCAGCTGCAGTTCAGTCAAGTAGAATGCTATGAATTGATTGTGGTTCCTCAAATTCCACAACATCTCCTCTCAGCAGCTGGCTCTGCTGAGCACTTGCTATTGTCCTTTGTGCAGCCTGCCTTGGCCCACCATCAAATGGTGTTGGGGCTCCACGTCCAAGAAATCTTGTCTTTACAAGCAGCTGTTACTCATCACTGGAACCAGTTTGGTGCCTACCAACAGTGGATTCATTCCCTGTTTTCCTTGGTATCTGACAATCAGCACAACTCTGTTACCTCCCAGACCTGTTTGGTTAATTCTATCAAACAAATTCGCCAGTACATCCCCAAATATGTGAAAGAGCATCTACACAAGTTTCACCAGCTAGAACAACCCTGGCAAACTCAAGTAGATTCCACTTTAAACACTTATCTCACCAACTTCAAATGACTTGTACAACAGCTCAATGCATTCAGCACATATTCCTTCAAGCAACTACAGCAGATAGCGGACTTTGCTGGTAATGGCCTTAATGAACTCAGTGTGGGGTTTGATCAAGAAAGAGCTGCCACCGCTGCTGCTATAGCCAAACTCCAGAGTCAAGTGAATGAATTAGCTACGCCCAAGCCAGATGTTCCGCCCTCTCCCCCTTCTAATGATTTGGCAGATCAAGAACAAAGAATATGGGATGCTATTTGAGAGCTACTTACAACTACTTGCAGTCAAGGACGTTCTGCTAAAGCTCCTCAACCTGACCCCCAGGTGCTTGAATTGACTGCTCAAGTTGCAGAGCTACAGCAATAACTTGCCGCCCTACGTGAAATGATGGCAACAGCTGCTGTCCAGTTGGGGTTGTCAATGAAGATGGTTGCTGCCCTGGCTTACCAGGAGCTCTTTAATCCAATGCGCTAGGGAACTAATTGCCCTAGCTAATGAGGTGGATCAATTGAAGCAGGACCATACTGAACTGGATAGAGACGTACAAGAGATGAATGACGTGATAAACTCTGTGAATGATAGGTTTACCCCTTGCCTCTCAGTGGGGCCATCTCTTACTTCTTGACTGGCTTAGCTCTCCACAATAGGGACCATCCAAGGTCAACGCTTAGATGCTACTGCACAACAGACCACTCAAGCTTTTGATACGGGTGCTCGCGCTGTTGAGACCCTGACTACCCTTGAAGAAAGTGTTTGTCAGCTATGGGCTAGACAGCCTCCTCTGAATCTGAGGCAGAGTTTTCCCCATGTATAACCATACTCAATAGCAAAAATGATGGCCCAACTCCTGAAACACACTTCAAGCCTACCTTTAACCAAGTCTTTGATCCCAAAACCTCAACCATTCCAGCTTTCCTAACTATCTACAAAACTGCCATGAGACAAGCTTCAGACAAAGTTAAGAAAGAACATATTCTGACCTGTCTACATCCAACTTGCCAAGAGGTGGTGGTGCCTGAGCTGCCCTTCATTGAGATGTGGGAAGAAGTGAACACCTTCTGATTGACAAGTTTGGTGGTGACTTTAGCCTGGAAGTAAAGAAGGACGCCTTCATGCATATTGCTTTCAAGCCTAAAGAGATGCTAGCTAAGATTGCAGACAGATTCTACATGGAAGGACAGCAACTGATAACGAGCAGACAGTTGACAGCCCATGAAGCCTAAATGGGTTGCGCTCAAGCCCTCAAGGTTAACAAACTTCTGTGCCTTCAGTTCAAAGCCCATAAGGCTATGCTTTTCTTCATGAAGAGCATAAAGATGTTGTTGCAGGATATGCACCACACCCATTCTGGAGCAGTTGTTAGGGAAGGTTGAGCTACTTCTAACTCTGGTTCATCTTCCTGTTACCCCGCATTCTTACCATGAACTTGCAAAATCCTCCTCAACGCCAAGATTGCCACAACTATGGTCAGATAGGTCATCATTCTTGAGTCTGCACCAACCCTCAGGTTGAAGGAGCTGATCTGAAAGAGCAGGCGGGAAAAGAACAGTCAACCTAGAGGCAGAGACGCTCTTGGTTGATAATTCTTCCCAGTCTCTTTCAATCCCGCCCTCTATATCTGAGGCCAAGCCTGCTGATAATGAGGCCCCTCTTATCCTCCTCTTGTTTCACAATATCTCTGATAACTCTGACCTGGATGACTCTGATACTGACAACACTGATGCATATGGGTACTCTGTTCTGGCTGTTCCTGAAACCATTACAGTCCTCTATAAAATACGCTCAGGAAATACTACATCTACTGCTAAGCCTTTGCCTGAAGCCAAAGAAATTGTCTCTTGCCCTTACCTCACTCAAGCAAAAGAGGTCCCCTGTGCTAATGGATTTGTCAGAAAAAGCTGATGAGGTTGCTGACGCTGTCTTCAAAAATGTATCTGTTTTGCTCCCTCTCCAGACTGTTTATAAGGAGTTTCCAGGGCTAAGATGCATGATTTAGAAGTGGGATAAAAAAGCAGAGGCTCAAGATATCTTGTCTGTCCTTTTCCCTAATGGTTGCATTATCACTTGAGTAGAGATATCCATTCAAAAAGTGAAGATCAAGGCTGTTCTAGACACTGGCTTACCAGTCAACATTTTCTCCTCCAAGCTTGTGAAAAAACTCAAACTTGCCCCTGACCTTAATTATCACCAGTCATATGGCACAGCTGGACTGTCTATGACCCGCGCCATAGAGGCATAATCTGCTCTACCCATGCGGTTTGGCAAGCTTCTCCTAGCTGCGCCAGCAGTTGTTTTGGAAAAAACAAGAGTTATGATCTCTCAGTTGGCATCCAGTTCCTTAGGGAATAAATGGGATAATCAACATAAAAGATGGTTACCTCTCTATTATGGGGTATGAAGTCCCTCTGATCTTTGAAGAGCTGGTTAAAGTTCCCAGGAAACAACTCAAGACATGTGCCTTGGAATATACCACTGGGGTCTTCAACCTCAAATATTGCACCCACTCCTCAAACATGAAATGTCCACCCATGGCTTGTCCTACGTCTGAAGGGATCCCTCTCCTAGCCACGTCTGCTGTCACCATTCCACCTGGCTCCCAGGCCATCCTAGACTCCCAGATATCATATGAACTACCTGTACAAACCTTCTTGGAGTTGTACTCTCTCCCCTTGTTAGGACGCAACAAACCTTATCTCTGTCCTGGGATCCTGGATGTCTCCCATAAGGACCCTGTTCAATTGTTGGTAACCAACCTGACTGCTCTCCCCATGACCATGCCTAGAGGGCAGGTTTTTGGATATGGCAAATTGTTGAGCGCTTCTGATGTCCTGTCTCTTCATCCCTTTGGCACGTTCCAAGACTTTAATCTACCTGAGGATGAGCCCCAAGTCCTATCCTTGTTCACTGTGCAATACTTCTCACAACTGTCACGGTTCAACAGAAAGAGGTTCTAGACTTGCTAGACCAATTTTCTGACATCTTTGCTAAGGACAGTACCAACTATGGGTTAGCCAAAGGCGTTATCTATCAGACAGACACTGGTGACGCTCCTCCCTTCTGTGCTAAACCGTATTGCCGCAGCCATGTAGAGGACGCCCAGGTATCTAAAGAGCTCAAACAACTGTTGGACGCTGGGCTGCTGGCGCCTTCCCAAAGTCCTTGGACACCCTGCTACTCATCTTAAAGAAGAATGATGGGGGTCATTGTATTGTGATGGACTATTGCTGATTGAACTCTTTGACCAAGAAGGACTCATACCCCTTGCCGTGTATTAATGATGCCCTCTGATGTCTTGGAGGCTCTAAGTTCTTCTCTGCAATGGATCTGGCATCTGGATACTGGCAAGTTGACCTATTGCCCAAGGATTGTCAAAAAGCCGTTCTCATTACCTCTGAAGGGCTTTTTGAGCCTACTCACATGCCACAAGGACTCTGCAATGCCCCAGCCACCTTTCAAAGGGCCATGGACTTCATTCTCCACGACTTGAAGCTGGCATGTGTCCTAGTATACTTAGATGCTATAACAGTTTTCAGCGCTACCTTCACCAATCACCTGACTCACCTCAAAGAGGTTTTTATAAAGATTTGAGAAGCTGGCCTCAAACTAAACCTTCCAAGTGCGCTTTCTTCAAAGAGTGTCTTGAATTCTTGGGCCATTAAGTAACCCAGACAGGGATTTGCCCAATGTTTAAGAAGGTTGAAGCCATTGACAAGATGCTTCCGCCCACCAACCTGCAAGAGGTACAAATCTTCCTAGGGATTATGGGCTACTACAGACAGTTTATCCCTGACTTTTCTGATACTAGTGAACCGCTAGTCCAGCTTTTACGTAATGTCCCTTTTGAATGGACCGCCATTCAACAGCAAGCCTTTGAGACCCTTAAGCAAAACTCAAAGAGGTGTCAATCCTAGTGTATTCTGACTATGATAAGGAGTTCCTCCTGTACACTGACTGTGGTGAAACTCATCACCAGTTGGCCGCTAGAATCCTGATTGTTGTTGAGTGCTTCCTGACTGAATAGGATCCAGATTTTCTTCTCAATAGGGCCATCATTCCGGATGTATATGATAAACAACTAGCTTCTGGATGGTTTAACCCCAACAACTTGATTCCAGATTGAAAGTACATCAATTCACAGTTAAATTACTTCACCAAACCTTTCATCAACTGTTGTTGTATATTGACTACCCCAATCTTCAGCCTCATCAAAAACCTTGTGCTGCTGGGGCTGTTCCACCTTCTCCTGATTGTTGGGCTGATCTTTCATGTTCACATTCATTTCCCCCTCCTTCAACCCCCAAGAAATAACCAACTTACCTTGAGCTATCAAGTGAGTTTTAGTATTTAAACCCCTTCTCTTCTTCTCAATAAATATAAGTTATACCCCCCTTATATTAAGCTACACCACTAATTACTTTGTTGAGTGTATAATCTAAGGACTACAAAGGCTAGTCTCATCCCTTTGACTAAACTGCCAACTAAGCTTGACTATAAGTCACTAGTTGAGAATTTGCTTTTGAGTAATTGCTGTTGCTATTACTCTAAACCCTTTGTTGTTCTTCAGGCCAACCACTTTTTATTATCTCCACTTGTCTGGTATTTGACTAGTCCAATACCAAGTGTACCAACTGACACTAGATTATCCTGCAATCTTACTATCAGAAACCTAGACTGTTGACCAACCAACAGACTTTCCCTAATAATTGTAGTAAGAGTACCACATCTTGGTGCTCACTACAGGGGCCATTTTGGCTGCCTTTGCAACGTCCATTATGTCCCCCATTAGAGCTGGCTTACCTGTGTACCCCTCATATCATTAGTTATTCTTTTCCTAAGAACTTTACTATTATAAATCCCTAAAATCACTCTCATGTGATTCATGCTGCTTCCTTGTATACTCCAGAGATCCCACTTGACTCCTGTTGTTTTCCTGTAGATGCAAGTTTTCCACTTTGACTCCTTTAGTTTTAATGATTATTCAAGCCATCTTCCCTTTATTCCTGTTGGTTTAATGCATCACCAAGATGCTTCCTTTGATTCCTGTTGCTTTACAGTTGAGCCAAGATCTCCAATTGATTCCTTTTACTCTTATACTGTTGATATATAGTCTGAAGAATTTATTGTTATAAGAATTGGCTTAGATTGCTTTTTAACGCTAAATCATATGATATCACACTCCAAGACCGGTTTCAGTATGATTACTGACTTCCTATCCAATCATACTAGTGTTTATTCATTGCCTTATCTCCTTGTTCCAAATAAGTGTTTCCCCAAGCTTGCCTGTCAATCTCTGATGTCATTCTGTCAATTACAATGCCAAAAATTCAATGATGCATCCATATATTTGACCACTTGCTCCAAAACCTGTTCAATAACTGACTATGGTACCAGATAACCGTTATATATCATACCCTTGAGATATGACGTTACAGAAAATCCCTATGATCATTCCCAATCAAATGTACTGGCTATTTCATGTTACCTCATCTCCACATCATTTTTATATTGATTATGATGTCTATTCACGTGAGGGGATGTGTAGTGAAATAGCTATGAGCTATGACGCTATTTACCAGCTTCTATTGGCCAGACTAGAATATAGGCATTATCTGTTGTTCATATAAAGCTTTAGGCATTATCTGTTGGCCATAGAAGTCCATGGGCCATACCTGTTGGTCATAGGAGTCTATAGGCCTTATCTGTTGGCCATAAGATTCTATAGGCTTCATCTGTCAGCCATACAATGCTATAGGCATTTTCTGTTGTCCATATAAAGCTTTATGCTTTTTTCTGTCAGCCAGACAAGTCTAAGGATCAAAGATGTTGGCCAGACCATTCAACATGTCACATCTGTTGCTCAGATGAATTACATTTGATCTGTTAAACTGTCTGTTCCATAATCTGTCCAGATTATGCCCAATTTGCCACAATTGCCTTTGTAACAACCAGTTGCCAAATGACGCTGATGATCTAACTTACAACCACTCTGGTAGTTGAAATCTCCACATGAAACTGTAGCAACTAACTTTATTGATCATCAATATTCCATATTGTTGATCAAAATTTCAGTTGGCTATCATCTCACAAATGCCTATATAATCTTCACTTGACTTATGTAATAAATTAGAGACTTTTATTGTAAACCAAATACTGTTGGTTCTCCTTTAACTTGGATAAGTTACTTGTCAACTGCCTTTGCAGAGGTGCAGACCTTGGGTCTGTACAACCATGATAGCTCCTGTAAGCTACAAACAGATGTTGAGCTCATGTTTTCAGCACTGTTAATATAGAGACACCTAGGAATCATAAGTCTGGTGTATGCCACTTATCAATTCTGAATCCTCTCTTTCCCCTTCCCCAGTATCCATTGTCTGTCTGGATTCCAACTGATTAACATACATCCATTCCTCTGCCAGCCCTGTTCTGACTCCTTTGTCTTGTTGCCAACCAACATTTGAATCCTTCCCAAAGTATATATTGTCTATCTGGTATCCGGCTGACTATTATACACCAACTCTGTATCCTGTCCTGTTGCTCTGTTGCCAACCAGCTCCTGAACCTCTTCTGCTGTTGATAATACTATGATCTTCATATATTGACCATAGTTGACATCTCCTCAGTTTTATGCTGACAAGGCATATTCTGTTGTACTCCACCTTGCCTGGTACTCACATATCCAAGTACTGCTTAAGCCTGACAACCTTTTAGAGCAGTCACCACACTGATGCTATCAATCTTGCTATTGGAGTCATTCTGGCCCAACTAGACAAAGAGAATGTAGACCATCCTGTGGCTTACACTTCCTGCATGCTAAACAAACATGAGAAGAACTATAGTGTCACAGAGAAGGAGTGTCTTGCCGTGTTGCATGCAGTCAAGCAGTTTTGTCACTATGTATATGGTACCCACTTCACAGTTGTCACTGACCACGCTTTGCTTAAGTGGTTACAACGGCTTAAGGAGCCTGAAGGGCGCCTAGCTAGATGGGTACTACTTCTACAAGGATACAACTTCACTGTGCTCCATTGCCCTGGGATTCAACACCAGAACAATGATGGGCTCTCCAGAATGCCTATTCTTGCTTTGCATCCTGCAGAGGCTGATTGGTTATACAAACTAATTGGGTACCCTTCTTCTTGGGAAAGTAAGACAGAAGAGGTACAAATAAACTTGTCCAAGCTATCCAAAGATACCCTCATACTCACCAATCAGCTCTTCAAGAAGATACAAGGCCAGTATCTGCCTTATGTACGACCCAGTCTTTGTCTCTTGTTGGTGTCAAAAACTCATAAGGAGACTGGGCATGGAGGCATTGCCAAGACCTATGACTGGCTTCAAAAGAATTACTTCTGGGAGAACCTTTGCCTGCTGATCCCAGATGTCATAGCTAGTTGCCACAACTGCCAGCTGCAGAGGCCTTGAGCTGATGCTCATGAGTTCAAATTAGTTCCCCCACAACATGCCTTTCACACTGTCAGCATTGACGCAGTAGGACCTCTCCCCCAGTCATGTTCTGGGTGTTGCTTTATTCTGATTGCTGTTGATCACTTCAGCAAGTGGGTAGAGGCTTGCCCAACAAAAGACATCACGGCTAAGACAACTGCTGCCTTCCTGCTACAAGATGTTTTTTACTGCCATGGCTGTCCTCAAGTGTTGCTCTCTGATAATGGGACTAACTTCAACAACAAGCTGGTAACCTCTGTTTTCAAAGCTTTGGGGTCTCATCAGTCTTTCTCTGCCCCCTAAAATCCTTCTACCAATGGGGCAGTTGAGCATGCAAATTCAATACTGGTCTCCATCATGAGGAAGCTCACCTACTCTGATGCTGCCAACTGTGACCTATACTTACCTGCTGCTCTCTTTGTGTATTGACTTAGCAAACATTGTGTCACTGGGGACTCCCCTTTTGATATGCTGTATGGGCAAGAGGCTACTACCCCATTGCTCTTTGGGGCCCCCCTGCTTACCTCTGATAAGGCCATGAATCCTGACAGCCACATCAAGGACCTATTCAACCTCATAATTGATATGCAGGCCACTGCCTACACTTCTGCATACAAGACTAAGATGCTTGAGCTCTCTCCCAATAATGCTGGACGCTCCCCCCTGCCTGAATTTGATATTGGTGGCCATGCACTTTACTACTAACACAGAATATGTGGTTGCGCAGATAAGTTAACTCTCTGTGGATTTGCCCTTTAGAAGTGGCCTTTAAACAAGGGTCTGAATACACTATAAAGCTCCTCTCCAGTGGCCGCCCTTTTGTTTGAGTGCACGCAAAGTTCCTTTGTAAATTCCATCCCCCTAAGGCCAATCTAGGGGAGGGCAATGTTGTGAATACCGCTATTCACCATGTGTCAATTTTGCTTTTGGTGGGCCATTTTGAAGACAGATCTCTTGCTTTTGCTTTTGCCTCTCAAAATGAGCTGATGACTGAATCAGGAAATGCAATTGTTTGGTTTCTTGACTCTGTGTAACTCACTTGCCCAACTCATGCTTGTGGTAAGTGATCCTACCTTCCTGGTAGTGTTTTGTGATACTGCCAACCACTATATATTACATTTTCCTATTCACCAATAAAATTATGCTCTATTCTCATTTTTGTCTTTGTGTCTTCTGTACTTGCTTTCCTCTCTCTAGCCACAACTAGTATAGATTATTCTTCCAGGGCAGCAAGGAAAACGCATAGCCTTCCCTGTCATCTGATCAAGACTTAGTACAAATACATCCTAAGGTTTGGATTTATTGTTGTGTGTCTGTGCCGCCCCTCAGAACATGGCAAAGCCAAAGGGTGGAACAAGGAAGGGGTAGCAGGCTGACTTTTGCCCATCACATGTTGTTTCTCTGTAACAGGAGGATTGGTGGACAAGGGCGTGGTGGTGTACCAAACGCCGGGTATCACTCAGTGCCACAATTTACCAAGATAGGGAGGGGCAGAAAAACCAGAATCTGCTCTGATTCCAAGGGATACACTTGCTACCAAGGCCTGTATCAGCAGCAGCCAAACCAACCATTTATACCCAAATGGCCCCCTTGGGATTACTTGGGTAGTATCATGGTGTTGGATATCAAGAAGAACACAAGCAAAATAAAATCAACTAGCTTTGAAGAAATTGAATTTATTAACTGAACAACTATCAGCTTTGAAAAATGAAGCCATATATAGGCTCTTCAAGACTCTTAAATTGTAGTATTAAGAGGAGACTGGGGAAAAATGTTGGGGAATTTGAGGAGAGACTTGACATAGAAAATCCTTAAAAATCACATTTAAGTAATCTTTTTAAAATATAGAATATCCCCTGCTTGCCCCCAAACAGCTAGGTATTATTTACCCCAGCTGTTGAAGAACACAAGCTGGGGGGACTCCTGGTTGTTAATACAACAACCAGAAGTAGATAACCTGGTGTTATAGGTTTCAACGCCAAGTACGGCGCTTGGCAGTTTGACTTTTTCATCCAACCACAAAGTGAAAGCAGGTTCAAAGCAGGAAGACCCAAGCATAAACTCTGATTGGCTGCATAGCCTGATCTCAGTTATGTGTAAAGATAAGTTTGAATTGAAACTAATAACTTTGAATAGGGATTTGAACAACAAAAGAGTGGCCCTGGGTTATATTCCGGCTGTGTGACAGAGGCAGGGCTCCAGAAATGAATTTCCACAATACTCAGGTAATGAATTCACCATACTACCCACTAATAAATCATTTCTAGGAGCTAAAGAAACACCCATTTCAGGAGGAGAACACCATAGCCCTGGTAAAACTAAGGATTCCTTATTATTGTTGTCAGGAATGAATAAAACACTGTTCCTGAAAACTGTGAAGAGGGGTTTCATAAATGTAGTGCCTAAACTGTTTTACAGTATGCAGCACCGCCATACATTCCTTCTCAGTGACGCTGTAGTTCTTCTTGTGCTTATTGAGGACCCGTGAAGAGTAGGCTACAGGTTGACCCACGCCTTTGTCGTCAAGATGGGCTAAGATGGCACCCACAGCTACTCCACTAGTGTCAGTATACAAGATGAACTCTTTATCATATTCAGGATAGACCAAGGTAGTAGCCCCTTTAAGCTTGGCCTTCAGCGCTTTGAATTCTTGTTGTTGGCTGTCAATCCACTCAAAGGGGACGTTTCAAAGCAGTTAGACAAGGGGTTCACTCAGCTCAGCAAAATTGGGTATAAACTGTTGGTAGTAGCCCATCATACCAAGGAATACTTGAGCCTCTTGAAGATTTGTGGGAGGTAGCATCTTGTTGATGGCTTCCACCTTATTATTCATGGGGCAGATTCCAGTTTGAGTGACCTCATGACCTAAGAACTCAAGGCGTTCTTTAAAGAAGGAGCACTTGGAGAGTTTGAGTTTCAAGCCAGCTTTGCAGATCTTGATGAAGACAGCCTTGAGGTGTTCCAAGTGGTTGTTAAAGGTAGCACTGAATACGGTGATGTCATTAAGGTACACGAGGACACAAGAGAGCTTTAGGTCTTGTAGGATGGAGTCCATAGCCCGTTAAAATGTAGCAGGGGCATTGCAGAGTCCTTGGGGCATACAAGTGGGTTCAAAAAGGCCTTCTGAGGTAATAGCGCAGTCTTTTCTCTATCTTCAGGAGATAATTCAACTTGCCAGTATCCAGAGGCTAAGTCCATGGCTAAGAAAAACTTGGAAGCACCCAGCCATCTGAGAGCATTATCAATTCTGGGCAAGGGTATGAGTCTTTCTTAGTGAGAGAGTTCAAGCGGCAATAGTCCATTACAATGCAATGTCCTCCATCCTTCTTCTTGAGGATCAATAACAGGAAAGCCCAAGGACTTTGGGAAGGAGCCAGTAACCCAGTGTCTAGTAGTTTTTTTTAGTTCTTTGGACACCTGATCATCCCCTACCCTATTATGGTGGTATAGTTTGGAACAAAAATGGGGTGCATCCCCAGTATCAATCTGATGGATGACTCCTTTAGCCAGGCCATAGTCTGTGAGTCTAGAGGCAAAGATGTTGCTAAACCAATTTAGTAGGTCCAACACGTCTTTTTGTTGGATGGGAGACAATTGGGGGAAATCAGCAGCAGTGAACAAGGAGAGAACTTGAGGATTGTCTTCAGGTAGATTGAAATCACTAAAAGTTCCAAAGGGGTAGAGTGAGGCCACTTTTTCTGCTCCCAATATATGACTATGCCCTATAACCTGGCCTTGGGTCACCTGCATGGGCAGGGCTGTCAGGTTGGCAAGCAGTATTGTACAGGCTCTTTGTGGTTTTGATCTAACATCCAAGGACACAGGTAGGGTTCTTTACAGCTTAGGGATTCAGGTGAGTAGAGTTCCAAGAACAATTTTTCATATAGTTTGTAAGAAATTTGAGAATCAATCACCACTTGAGAGCCCAGGGGAATGATGAGCCGCGGGGGCAAGAAGAGGTACCCCTTCTTCTGCAGGGCAGGAAGGAAGAGGGGTGCACATGTTAGAGGATTGAGTCCTATACTTGAGAGAGAAGATACCTGTAGGGTACTCAAGCACGCAAGTTTTAAGACGTTTCCCTGTGAGGCACAGAGGTTCCTCAAAAATTAAAGGGACCTTATATCCTAATAGTGAAAGATATCCATCTTGTAAGTTCACAATCCTGCTATACTCTTGGAGGAATTTTTTACCAACTAAGAGGTCATATCTTTTGTTCTCAAGGACAACAGCGGGGGAAGCAATGAGGAGTTTCCCAAACTTCATGGATGAGCAGAGTAGGCACCAATGGCTCGAGTTTGTGCCATGCCAGCTGTGCCATACAATTAAGTATAGTTGAGGTCAGGAGCCAGCTTAAGTTTCTTCATTAGTTTTGAAGATGCTACGTTGACTGGAGAACCCGTGTCCAGGATGGCTTTTATTTTAACCTTTTGAATTGATACTTCCACATGGGTTGTATCTTTCCCAAAGGGAGGCAAGACTGCCAGTACATCTTGTGCAGCCTCTATCTCCTTTTCCCATTTATCCAACATGCACCTTAAGGCAGGAATTTCCTTATATACAGTCTGTAGTGGGAGAGATACATTTACGTTTTGGAAGAGCGCTTTGGCTAGCTTGGCTGCTTCCTCAGAAGAATCAACCAAGACGGGAGGTCAATGGGCTTGAGCTAGGTAAGGGCAAGCCACCATGGCTTTAGATTCACTTTCAGGTACTCAGGAAGTGGTGGTGGTCTTCCCAGAGTGAAGCTTGTATGGGACAGAGATAGTTTCCAGAACAGCCAGGACAGAATAACCATAACTATCAGAATCTTCACTATCAGAATCTTCAGGGTCTGAATCACTGGAGAGATTGTGGAATAGGTGAAGAATAGTTGGGCCAGAGGAGGACAGAGCTTCCTCATCAGAAGGAGGATCAGGGGGATATGGGGGATATTGGTCAGCAGAGAGTGTCTCTATCTCTAAGCTGACCTCTCTTTTCCCACCTGTTCCCTGGGGTCACAACCTTCCCCTTGGGGATTAGTGCAAGTACATGAGTGGTGCCCTATTTGGCCACAGTTATGACAACCTTGCCTCTTAGTCTGTCCACCTGCACCCAGTGTCATAATGTACGGCATACAAGAGGTAGTCCCAGCGTTACTGTCTCTATTTTTATGTACCATCATACCCCCATGAGTCAAATGCATGTCTTGCAAGAGCGGCTTAATACTCTTCATGAAACTGAGCAAAGACTTGTGTGTCTTAAAGTGTAGGAATAGAAGCTGGTTTACTTTCAAAGCATTTGAAAAAGCTGTGTAAGCTTCCCGGGAGGTTAACTGTCAACTGGTGATTAACTGTTGGCCTTCAATATAGAAGCAATCCACAAACTCAGCCAGGGTTTCATTGGACTTAAAGGTAATGTGCATAAATGCATCCTTCTTGATCTTCTAGCTAGGATCTCCTCCAAACTCCTCAATAAGGAGGCACTTCATGTCCTCCCAAGTGACAATGGAGGGGAGCTTGGGGACCACTACTTCTTGGTAGGTGGGATGGAGACAGGTGAGGATATGTTCTTTTTTGAGTTCATCAGTAGCCCTACACATTGCAATCTTGTAAATTGTTAGAAAGGCAGCAATGGTAGAAGTTTTAGGACCAAATATCTGTTTGAAGGTTGATTTATAATTTGGGTTGATGAACAAGGACAAGGACTGACTGTTTTCACCTTGGTTGACAATGTTAATATGAGAGTTGCCTTCAAACTTGGATTCAGCAGCAGGTTGTCTAGCCCAGAGCAGTCAAAGGCTTTCCTCTAGGGTATCCAAGCTAGAGCTGTTCTGTCCACTAATATCCCTAGAAGTGGCAGCAGCAGCTCTAAATTTGTCAATTTTAATTTTTTTCACTGCCAAGGTGCCAGTAATCCCATTGAGGCGGGTGGTCAGGAAAGTGGTCTGAGCAACCAAGGGGACAACTTGTCCATTCAGTGTCTTGGTAAAGAAGGAGAGGTTTTGTAACTCCCTTTACAATGCATCTTGCCTATCAGCTACATCATTTGTTACTTCTTCAAGCTGATCTAGTGCATGTGCGCAGTTGACCTTGGGTTGGCCTTCCAAACCAGGGCAGCAACCATGATTACCATGAACAGGAGTATTAGAGACTTCCTCTTCATCTTCAGATTCAGATGATTAGTCCTCAGAATTAGAGAGGTGTTGCCTCAAATACTCAATTTTGCTTTGCAAAGTAGCTACTTGATCAGTGAGCAAGGCAATGCAAGGGTCAGTCATAGGTTCAACTGGAGAGGGGTTCTGAACAGAAGATTGACGCCAAGTGGTAGCCCTAAGCTTGGCTATAGCTTCCCATACCTTGGCCTCAAAGTCAGAGGGGGCTTCAACAGGAGGAGCAGGAGGATTCACCTTGATAGACGCTACTCTATTGTCCACATAATGTTGTACTTGATATAGAGTGTCACCTAATGAAGCCTTATCCAGACCATATTGATGCTGCAGATGGCGGCCCCACGTATCAACATGAGCTCCCACCAATTCAAGTTGCAATTTGACATGTTCTCTGAATTAATTAAGTTCACTAACCAGAGTCTCAAAATCTTGGCAATGATTTATCAGAAAGGCCTCAACTTGTTCACGCCACGCTTCCTGATGCTCATCCAAAATACATAGTTACCCTTGATGTTTCCAGGGAGTAAGGAACAAAAGGGATTTAGGGAGGAGGTTAAGTACTTTTTAGAGGCCAGAAAGTTGCGCTATTTATTTGAAATACACGCAAAGAGACTGTGGGACCATTCTTGATATGCATATTCTGAGCATGGTTGTTTGAGACGGCAGTGGCTACAGCATTTAATAGTTGATTCTTGGATCCTAATGCAAGTTGATGATAAACCAAGGCGGGTTGGATGAACTGGTTGACCAACACGCCAATTGTATCAATGGACTCCATCAACGCAGGGGGAACCAAAGTCCAAAAGGAAGGAGTACAGGTCTTGGAAGTGTACCTGGGACAGAGACCAGGAATAGTGTGCATTGCCACAGTGCCAGAATGGAGAAGAGAGTAGGTGGCAGCACAAGCTTGCTTGTAATTGAGAGAGAAAGTTAGAAGGGGGCCCACGCGGGCCCGGGACAGAACCAATACCATGGGAGTTGAGGGGGCATTGATGATGTCTTCTTCTAGAGGGGGACTAGAAACTTTAGGTTGCTTGGGTACTTCAGAAACAAAGAGAAAAGGACCAGAGAATGCGCGTGGGAACAGGGTAACCAAGGGGCTTGCAGCCCCTGTAGTGAGCATCATTTTGTTGTGTTTGGCTCCTGGGGACAACATCCAGGAGGACACAACGGGAAATCTTTATAACAAAAGATTTGAGGTTTGAAGCTAGCCTTGGGTTAGCCTTCAGGGCAAAATTAAGGGCATGTATCTTAATTTTCTGGAATACAAAATGTGAAATTCATTTTGGAAAATTGAAAGGAAAAAGCTTGAAGAATATTAAAGTCAACGCAAATGTGGATAAACTTGTCTTTATTAGGAGAAATGATTCTACTTAAATAGTAGACAAGGGAAAGTGATTACTAATTAGATAGACAGTGTGGCCAAGGGAGTCACGTTGGGATAAGGTCATACCAGGATCATTCACAGACAGTTATGATAATCCAGAATGGGTGGATATTGAACCAGACCCATTTGCAGAAGGCAAGGAATTTCTGTTCTCAAAAGCAAACCCAGCCAAATCTTTGCAGCTATCAATATTTGAAGGCCATATTGAAACAGCATTAATGGTGCAATTTCCAACAAGCATCTGCAGGATGGATAGCTAGTATAGGCATCCTTGACAATCTATTGGCATTCTGATGCTGAACCCCAGGTTGGTGTACCACATTGAAATCATATCCTTGTAAGCGCAGGGCCCAATAATCCAGTTGACCTTCAGGCTTTTTTAGTTGTTGTAGCCACTTGAGGGACAATTGGTTGGTGACTATGGTAAAGTGGGTTCTGTAGATGTAGTGTAAAACTGCTTTACAGTATATAGGACTATATGCATTCCTTTTCAGTGACACTATGATTATTCTTGTGTTTGTTGAGGACACATGAAGAATAGGCCACTGATTGATCTACAACCTCATCATTGAGCTGGGCTAAGATGGCACCCATAGCTACTCCACTAGCATCAGTTTACAAGATGAACTCCTTGTTTTAATCAGGATTGACTAAAATGGGAGCCTCTTTAAGTTTAGTTGTCAGATCTCCAAAGGACTGCTGTTGGCTATCAGTCTATTCAAAGGGTACATTCTGGAGGAGCTGGACAAGTGGTTTGCTTAATTCAGCAAAATCAGGGATGAACTGTCTATAGTACCCCATCATACCAAGAAATACTTAGACCTCCTGTAGATTTGTGGGAGGCAACATCTTGTCAATGTCTTTCACCTTATTATTTATGGGGCAGATTCCAGTTTGGGTGACCTCATGACCCAGGAATTTGAGTTGCTCTTTAAAGAACGGTCATTGGAAGGTTTGAGTTTCAAGCCAGCTTCTCAAATCTTAATGAAGACAGACTTGAGATGTTCTAAGTGGTTGGTAAAGGGGGCACTGAACACAGTGATATCATCAAGATATAAGAGGACACAAGAGAGCTTTAAGTCTTGTAGGATGGAATCAATGGCCTGTTGAAACGTAGACGGGGCATTGCACAGTCATTGGGGCATTTGAGTAGGTTCATAGAGCCCCTCATAGGTGATGAAAGCAACCTTTTCTTGGTCTTCTGGTGACAATTCAACCTTCTGGTATCCAGAGGCTAAATTCATAGCAGAGAAGAACTTTGAACCATACATTTGTCTGAGAGCATCATCAGTTCTAGGCAAGTGGTATGAGTCTTTCTTTGTGAGTAAGTTTAGGCGGCAGTAATCCATCACAATGTGGTAGCTCCCATCTTTTTTCTTAAGAATCAATATGGGGGAGGCCCACAGGCTTTGAGAGGGAGCTAAGAGTCCAGCATTTAAGAGTTGTTTAAGCTCTTTGGAAACCTGGGCATCCTCTACCCTACTACAGCGGATTGGCCTGGCACAAAAAGGCGGTGCATCACCAGTATTGATCTGATGGATGACCCCTTTGGCTAGGCCATAGTCTGTAGGTCTAGAGGCAAAGATATGGCTAAAAAAGTATAGTAGATCCAGCACTGCTTTTTTTGAATGGGCAACAATTGAGGGAAGTTGTCAGCTGTGAACAGGGAGAGAACCGGAGGTCTTTTTTCAGGGAGATTGAAGTTGCTGAAGATTCTAAAAGGGTAGAGGGACGCCACCTGTTCTGCCCCTAATATGTGGCTGTGCCCTAAAACTTGGCCCTGTGATACTTGCATAGTCAAAGCAGTCAGGTTAGCTAGCAGCAACTGCACAGGCTCCTTATGGGTTCAGTCTAATATCCCTGGGCATAATTGAGGCGCTTTGCAGCTGAGAGACTCAGGGAAGCACAATTCCAAGAATGATTTCTCAGGCAGTTCATAAGTTATCTGAGAGTTTATAATCACTTTGGAGCCTTGAGGAATGGTAATAAGTGTGGGGCAAGAAGAAGTTCACCTTCCTCTGCAGGACAGGAAGGAGGAGGGGAACACAAATTGGAGGAGTGAGTTCTGTACTTGAGCAAGAAGATTCCTGTGGGGTACTCAAGCACACACGTTTTAAGACGTTTCCCTGAGAGGCGCAGAGGTTCCTCAAAAATCAAAGGGACTTTGTATCTTAATAGTAAAAGATATCCATCTTATAAGCTCACAACCCTGTTATATTCTTGGAGGAATTGTGTACCAACTAAGAGGTCATAGGTTTTGTTTTCAAGGACAACAGCAGGAGAAGCAATGAGGAGTTTCCCAAACTTCATGGATGAGCAGAGTAGGCACCAATGGCTCGAGTTTGTGCCATGCCAGCTGTGCCATACAATTAAGTATAGTTGAGGTCAGGAGCCAGCTTAAGTTTCTTTGTTAGTTTTGAAGATGCTACGTTGACTGGAGAACCCATGTCCAGGATGGCTTTTATTTTAACCTTTTGAATTGATACTTCCACATGGGTTGTATCTTTCCCAAAGGGAGGCAAGACTGCCAGTACATTTTGTGCATCCTCTATCTCCTTTTCTCATTTAGCCAACATGCACCTTAAGGCAGGAATTTCCTTATATACAGTCTGTAGTGGGAGAGATACCGTTACATTTTGGAAGAGCGCTTTGGCTAGCTTGGCTGCTTCCTCAGAAGAATCAACCAAGACAGGAGGTCAATGGGCTTGAGCTAGGTAAGGGCAAGCCATCATGGCTTTAGCTTCACTTTCAGGTACTCAGGAAGTGGTGGTGGTCTTCCCAGAGCAAAGCTTGTACAGGACAGAGATAGTTTCCGGAACAGCCAGGACAGAATAGCCATAACTATCAGAATCTTCACTATCAGAATCTTCAGGGTCTGAATCACTGGAGAGATTGTGGAATAGGTGAAGAATAGTTGATCCAGAGGAGGACAGAGCTTCCTCATCAGAAGGAGGATCAGGGGGATATGGGGGATATTGGTCAGCAGAGAGTGTCTCTGTCTCTAAGCTGACCTCTTTTTTCCCACCTGTTCCCTGGGGTCACAACCTTCCACTTGGGGATTAGTGCAAGTACGTGAGTGGTGCCCTATTTAGCCACAGTTATGACAACCTTGCCTCTTAGTCTGTCCACCTGCACCCAGTGTCATAATGTGCGGTGTACAAGAGGTAGTCCCAGCATTACTGGCTTTATTTTCACGTACCACAGTACCCCTGTGGGTCAAATGCATGTCTTGTAAGAGAGTCTTAATACTCTTCATGGACGTAAGAGAGGCTTTGTGTGCCTTAAAGTGCAGGCAAAGGAGCCGATTCACCTTTAAAGCGTTTGAGCATGCAGTGTAGGCTTCATGGGGGGGTTAACTGTCATTTAGTGATTAACTATTATCCTTCAATGTAGAAGCAGTCAGCAAGCTCAGCCAGGGTTTCCTTGGGAATAAAGGCAATGTGCATAAATACATCTTTCTTGACCTCCAAGCTGAGATCTCCTCCAAATTCCTCAATAAGGAGATGTTTCATGTCTTCTCAAGTGACAATGGATGAAAGCTTGGGGACCACAACTTCTTGGCACATAGGATGGGGGCAGGTAAGAATGTGCTTCTTTTTAAGCTTGTCAGTAGCCCTACACATTGCAGTCTTGTAGATTGTCAGAAAGGCTATAATAGTAGAGGGTTTAGGGCCAAATATCTTCTTGAAGGTTGGCTTGTAGTTTGGGTCAATGAATAAGGAAGTGGATTGGCTGTTGTCACATAGGTTGAGAACGTTGATGTGTAGATTGCCCTCAAACTCAGATTCAGCAGCAGGTTGTCTAGACCAGAAAAGTCTAAGGCTCTCTTCTAGGGTGTCTATGGTAGAGCTGTTCTGTCCACTGATATCCTGGGCTTAAGTGGCAGCAGCTCCAAATTTATCAATCTTGATTTGTTGGACTGCCAATGTTCCCGCAACTTCATTGATATGAGTAACCAGAGAAGTTTTTTAAGCGGCCAGGGGGTAACTTGTCCATTTATTGTTTCAGTTAGACAAGAGAGGTTCTGCACTTTGCGCTCCAGAGCATCTTGTTGATCTGCAACATCATCTGTTACTGTTTCTAGATGGTCCAAGGCAAAAGCACAGTAGACACGGGGTTGACCTTCCAGTCCAGGGCAACACCCCTGATCAGGGTGTTTAGGAGTACCAGTGACCTCAGTCTCCCCTTTGCCATCAGATTCAGAGGAAAGATCCTCAGGTTCAGAGATGTGTTGTCTCAAATATTCAATCTTGCCTTGAAAAGTAGCTACTTGGTTGGTTTGCATGGCAATTTAAGGATCAGGTGTAGGCTTAAAAGGCAGAGGGTTTGGGACAGAGGCTTGACATTGAGTAGTGGCTTTGAGTTTGGATATGGCGTCCCACACCTTAGCTTCAAAGGTGGACGGGCCATCAACCAAAGGAGCAGGCAGAGTCACTTCAAAGGAAGCCACCCTATTGTCAACATAGCTTTGAACCTGACACAGAGTATTTTCTAACTTGGCCTTATCCAAACCATACTGTAAATTCAGATGCTGACCCCAATTATTAATGTGGGTCCCAATCAACTCAAGCTGGAAACTGACATGCTCTCAAAACTGATTGAGTTTGACAACTAAGGTCTCAAAGTCTTGACAATACTTTAGAAGAGTTGACACAATCTGGCCACACCAGGTAGCTTGGTGATCATCCAGTTTGCACAGTCAATCCTTGATATAACCCAGCAGCCAGCTGCAAAGAGAGTTTAGGGACAAGGTCAAATACTTTTGTGAAGCTAGAGAGTTGCGCTGATTATCTGAAAAGCAAGTAAATAGACTATGGGATCATTCTTGATGGGCCATATTTTGCACATGACTGTTGGAAATAGCAGTGGCAGCAGCAGTCAAGAGCTGATTTTGCAACCCCAACACCAACTGATTATGAACCAGCACAGGTTGAATGAATTGGTTAACCAATACGCTAATAGTCTCCATTAATTCCATCAGCGCAGGGGGAAGACCAAAGTCCAAAAGGAAGGAATACAGATCTTTGGAAGCATACCCAGGACAGAGACCAGGGATAGTGTGCATGGCCACAGTGCCTGTGTGGAGGAGGGAGAGGACAGCAGCACAAGCTTGCTCATAGTTGAGTGAGAAAGCTAGAAGGGGGCCCAAGTGGGCCCGGGAGACATCACCAATACCATGGGAGTTGAGGGGGCATTGGTCATATCTTCTTCTAGAGGAGGACTAGAAACTTTATATTGCTCAGTTACTTCAGAAACAAAGGGGGAAGAACCAGAAAATGCACTTGGGAACAGGATAACCAAAGGGATTTCAGCCCCTATAGTGAGCACCATTTTGTTGTGTTTGGCTTCTGGGGACATTATCCAGGAGGACACAGCAGTAAATCTTTATAACAAAAGATTTGAGTTTTGAAGCTAGCCTTGGGTTAGCCTTCAGGGCAAAATTAAGGGCATGTACCTTAATTTCCTGGAATACAAGATGAGGAATTCCTTTTGGAAAAAAGGAAAGAAAAAAGCTCGAAGAATATTAAAGCCAACGCAAATGTGGATAAACTTGTCTTTATTAGGAGAAATGATTCTACTTAAATAGTAGGCAAGGGATGGTGATCACTCATTAGAAAGACAGAGTGTCTGAGGGGGTCATGTTGGGGTGAAGTCATACCAGGATCAGTCAAGGGCTGGTATGATAATCTGGAATGGGTGGACATTGGAACAAATCTATTTACAGAAGGCAAGGAATTTCCAAAGTCAAAAGCAAAATCAACCAAATCTTTGCATTTATCACTATTTGAAGGCCATATCAAAATAGCACTAATGGCGCAATTTCCTACATTAGTCAGTTTAGAATGCATAGGTTCAGTCACAAACAAATTTTCAACTTTATAGATCTAAATAGAAGATAATTCCACAGAAAATGTGTGCTATTTGGAAAATAAATCCAGTCATATAACAATCTACTCAAACTGGGGATAAATATAAAATGATTCAACAAAAAGTGTACCAAACAATAAAACACATGATTTTCAATCACAGAACACATCTACTATGTTTACTATGTTTTTGTGAACGCGTGAAACTCAGTCACAAAAGTTACAAACTTGATCAAACAATGAGCCCCAATATCAAAAAGAAACAAACAACAAAAATATCAAATATCAAAACAAATGAGTGAATCTATAATACAGCAACCTCCAGAATTAACTCATACAGAATTGAACAATCTCCATGTTGACAATTTCAAAAAAAATTTGCTTTATCTTTTACAATTTCAATTAAAAGCTCAAAATAGAAATCAAACATTGCTTCTATTATCAGTGTCAATTATTTAATCAAGAAAAATATTCTTTAATATTGAAAATACAGAAAAATATTTTTGAGAATTGTTGACATGGAGGATGTTCCATTCTGTATGAGTTAATTCTGGAGGTTGCTTATAATACTGTTACCAAAATGTCCTAATTAAGAATAAAATTTATAATACAGAAAGGAAATAAATGTTCTGATTGTCTTTTTTGGGATTAAAATTAATAAATATCAAATTTATCTAAACATACATTTAACAGTGCACATTTACAACCAAAAATAATTAATATAGAAATCTAAAGCCTAATTTGAAATAAACGGTAGTGCCTACAAGCTTTCATGCTACTATATACTTTAAATTAAGAACCTAAACTTAAAAATGTGGGATTGTCAAATTCTTGGTCTAACTTTTAAATCACTTTTGCAGGCAATTCAGCTGAGTGAAAATTAAAATATTTAATAAAATCAACCATTTAATTTGATTTTTTTTTGGTTTATTTAAATTAGCAAATTTTGAATCTCTTGGGCAGATAACTCAACTAACAAAAGACAAAACACAGCAAGCAAATATGGGATACATGAATCAGAAATGTAGGCTTATAATGTACAATTTAATATTTCCTGTATTTCAAACAAATCATAGGCATCATGTAAAAATTAATGAATCCAAAATTGTGGGATTTTCAAATCCAAGAACCAAATTTCAAATCAAAAATGAGGTGAATTCAAAATAAATATAATTTATGGGTGTCTCAAAAAGGATGTTAAAAGATCTAGAGTGAATTTGTGCTAATTCTTTTAGGAATTATAGGCATTCTTAAAAATCACCCTATTCCATTTTAGGACAGCTAAAATTTAGATCCTAATATTCACCAATTTAACATACTTAACAGTAAAGTTTATTAAAATATACACTTCTCTTTTTGAGTTTATTTTTTTAATATAAAATTTATTATGCCTTCTTTTAATAACAACCAAATAAACAAGCTGTTCCTGGCCTTGACAAAATTATGCAGGGCTACGCTGGGTCTCTTAACAGTGAAGCCTCTGTCTATAGCCACTCCCAACCCGCAGGCCCCTCTGCAAGCACCACCCAGGAGTGTGTTCTTTCCCCTGAAACTTTCAGCATGTCCCTGTTTGCCCATCATGCACAGGCAGCTGCCAACCCAGATTGTGTATCAACACTGGCATCCAGAATTTGCCAAGTAAGCCATGGGGTCACCCAGGGAAACCAGAATCCAGAAACAGCCAATCAGATGGCAACATCCAGTTCCCAAGACAGGCACATCCCACCTCCAGCCAATCAGCCTGCAAGACGCAGAAGAAATTGACCACCCCAAAAATTGTTCTCAAAATGGTTGAAAAGCAAGGGATGCTTATGTCCCTTGGGAAAACTGCGGCTGTGATGGGTTTTGCAAAATCCACTCTGGCTGCAACCCTGCAAGCCCACGTCAATTTTGGCCCCTGTTGTGAATGCCGTCATTCACCATGTTTTGATTTTGCCTTTGTTGAGTTATTTCAAGGACAAATCTCGTTCTTTTGCTTTTGCCCTTTGAATTGAGGCTGGCTCCAAATTGGGAAATACAATTGTTCAGTTTCCTGATCCTGCACAACTCACTTGCCCCACTCATGCTTGTGGCAAGTGATTATACTGTCCTGGTATTGTTTTGTGATACTGCCAACCACTATATAATACATTTCCTATTTTCCAATAAAATTGAGTTCTATTCACATTTTTGTCTTTGTGTCTCCACGTACTTTGGCGCCTCTCTAGCCATGTCTAGTAGATATTATTCATTCAGGGCCACAAGGTAATTGCATAGCTTTCCCTGTCAATCTAACCAAGACTTAGTACAAATCCAATTCTAAGGTTAGGACTTCCTGTTGTGACTCTGTGCTGCACCTCAGATCACAACAGCTCCTCTCCCAAGAAGACCCCTACTGGAGCCTGTAAATTGACTGATAGCGAAAAATCCCATCCCATCAAGATAGCCATCATTGAATGTGACCCACAGATGCCCCTTGTCCAGGTTCATCTCCAACTGGGACTCCACGGCATTTTCACAAATAAAAGAACAGTCAATTTGTAGATGCACAGAGTTGTGTTTGCTGCTAGAATCTTGTACAATCAAGTTCTCACTGGCCCCAGTTTGGTGGATACTAACCCATACAATTCAAACATTTTTAATTTTATTAAAGGGAGGGCAATGAGGACATGCAATAACACCATCTTATTGTTGTATGTCAAGATTTCTGCAAGCATCCAAGATTATGGAGAAAAGTGTATCCAATCTGACGTCTACAAGCGTGGCCCAATCTTGTATCAATTTGTTGGAGTTTTGTTGGCAGTTTCCCCATTGGGTGTCTATTTTTACTCAGCAATATCAAACACCACAGATGGTTATGCCTACCATACAGAGCTCAAGGACATGCTGGAGGAGTGGGCTACCCAACACGCTGTGTACACAGTTTTACTGAGTGCAGGGATGAAGCAGCAAGAATGGACAACCAAGGAAATTAGGGCTGTGGGGCATACCTGTTGGTCCTACCCCATCAACCACACTGACATAAATCTTGCAGATGTATTTCTTTACAATTTTGGTTCAGCTCTTGGCGCTTAAAACCGGCCACATACAATGAACTGTGCACCCAAATTGAGAAGGGTTATGAGCTTTTACTGTCTATATTTTTCCAGGATTTATCTGATCTTGTCATATTCTATGCAAGTGATAGTGATAAGCCCAGAAAGGACTCCTGCCTGTCCCCACACCCATCCATTTGGTTTGTCAAGCCCACATATGTGACAGAAAAAAAATTTGAGCAATTGAATCAATCAGCTCTTGCTGCCTCTTCCCAGTCAAAAATCAAGCCTCCTCAACTCCCCCATCAAGACCAAGCCACCTGCCTTCCAGCCCTGACTCCCAAGCCAACACATATTCCCTCCCCACTACCTCTGATGCTGTCCCTTTCACTGGCTCAGATGATGGAGATGTACATTCTGCCCATTACCTCCCCTGCTTATCCTTTGATGAGTAAAATAAAATCTTTCTTTATGACAACTTATTAAAATTGATATTATTTCTTTTGATTTATAATTAATAACATATTTCTTTTACATTATTGACATTCTCATAATCAATAAAATGTTGTACATTTTATGAATAACATATAATTATTTGCATGAATTTTTTTCATTAACAATAATAAATTAAGAACATCAAATATAAACTTTGCATTAGAATATTGCAATTAGATATCAACTCTTGATATTTTGATATTATGTGCATAACTCAATGCATTTTGTTTAATAAAATTCATTTTAAACAAGGCTTTTTTCATTATAATTTATATAAATGGACTGTGTTTGTATTAGAGAGCCATTAGTGCTTAGTATAAATATTGATACATAGTGCATTTTACAGCCTGTATATTTACCTATTGGTAATAATTCTGTAAGCTTTTTAGTCAGATTTTGCAAGGTAATAATAATGTAATGGGTTAATAAATTAATGTTTATTACTATTAATTAGCTGATTTTATTTGCTGTGGCAATTGTGCATTTTATGATAGTTATGTGCTGGTATCCAATTGGTTAGTTTCACATCCTATTGCACAGGCAATAGGAAACATGGTCACCACCCCAACAGCATCTGGTCTTGGGGAGGCAACCACATTTCTTATTGCCTGTGCAATAGGATGTGAAACTAACCAATTAGATACCAGCACATAACTATCATAAAATGCACAATTGCCACAGCAAATAAAATCAGCTAATTAATAGTAATAAACATTAATTTATTAACCCATTACATTATTATTACCTTGCAAAATCTGACTAAAAAGCTTACAGAATTATTACCAATAGGTAAATATACAGGCTGTAAAATGCACTATGTATCAATATTTATACTAAGCACTAATGGCTCTCTAATACAAACACAGTCCATTTATATAAATTATAATGAAAAAAGCCTTGTTTAAAATGAATTTTATTAAACAAAATGCATTGAGTTATGCACATAATATCAAAATGTAAAGAGTTGACATCTAATTGCAATATTCTAATACAAAATTTACATTTAAGGTCCATAATTTATTATCGATGATGAAAAATATTCATGTGTTGAAGGTAGTACTATAAAAACCAGTTTTTTGATGTAATTCAAACAAAATTTCAAATATCTGTAACTTGATAAATGAATTAGAAGCACACCTGCAAAAGATTGTTGAAATAGAAAAATAACAGGTAAATAGTAACAGGAAAGCTGGGTAACAGGGGCCAGCCACTGATCCAGCCAAAGGAAGATGCTCTGGATAAACTGGGAAATATTATAGATGAAAAGAACAAAAAAGTGGTACTCAATCTACAGGGAACAATCTTATCAAGTCTGAAGTTCAATGACAGCCTACAATTTGTGGGAGTTCTGGCAAGGGGTCAAAGAAAACAACAAGAAAATCAAACTGATTTAACTAACTGAAATCTCAAAGGAAATAACCACTAATGAAGAGGAAACTAATCAAATGGAAATAGATGAAAACAAAGCACAATCAAGAAGCAGAAGCGCCACAAGAAAAAATGAAAATTCAACAAATGAAAATCAAGAGGAAACACAAGTAGCACAGAAAATAAGGAAGATCAAGACCAGGAAATCAAATGATGAGCAGCCAACGCTCATGAAGTTTGCTGAAGGAGTGCCTGTGGCTGAGGGAGCCACAGGGGAAACAATCAGTAAGTTTTTTATGTTTTACTTATATTTACTTTAGTTATAATAAAGGAATGGGGACAGGGTTGCTGAAGTGGCAGCCTTTATGCCCAGTTGATTTTACGGGGGATACCAATCACTGGTAGCCCCTGTAAAGCAAATAAATAAAAATGAAATCAATAAAATAATTCAAATGAACATGAATAATTTTGCAAATATTGAAGCAAAAACCAAGGAATATTTACCACCCGTGGGGTGCTTGCTGTGGATTAGGGAAGCATATGAAATAGGAACAAATATCAATTTCAAAGAGATGACTAAAATTTGAGGGGATAACAAGATAAAATTTGATGAATATATTTATGAAAGTATTCAAAGATTTCCCTTTTGAACATAAATGAATATGAAAAAAATATAATAAAAACAAACTTTCAAATAGGACCAGAATATCTTAAAACTGAAATTTTTAACAAATTGTTAAAAGCATTATCAAATAAAGTCGGGGACACAGTCCTTGTGAATATGTTTAAACCTTTATTTATTTTGTTTGCCAAGCCATGAGGGGCAGATACAAGTTGGGCGCCCTCTGGAACCATATTTGAGTTCAGCCAAACATCCTACATCAACAGATTAACTCCAATTTATAAAATTATGCATGTTTTCTGAAAAATATACCTCTCAAAGGATTCACGTTGCAATATATCTAGGAAGCCTATTACATTGCATATTAAAAATAAATATTAAAAAGTTGGAGGATGTATCAATACAACTTGACATATGCCAATTAGCACTAGAACGCCAGAAGACACTGTGGGGGTATAGGACAGTTGAGCATGTCCTGTACAACTCCTTTGCATTGGCATCATTATATGGGTACTATGTGCCTCCTAAAAAGAACCTATTAATTAAGTTTCTTACACAATTGCCTTTTATTAAGCATTCAGTAACCACTGGGGTGTAGAGTGCCACCCCTCTTGCAATTGCATCCAGAGTTGTCCACCATGTACAGAAGAGTATGTGGATCCAATTAGACGCATTAGCAGAAAATCTGATTTTGGGGTATAATTTCCCAGAATAATTGCATTCCCTTTGCAATTTGTATCCCCCTAATAAATTATCTTCCCTTGCAATTTAAATTTTATATTTATTTTATTTTTTTAATTTTACTTTTATTTTAAACTTTAATTTAAATATTTAAATTTTAATAGTTAAATTACAATAGTAGATATCTAAATATATTATAAGACAGTAGTATAGTAAGCAAACATGTGAAATAATAAAATATGATTTAAAAATGTGTTTATTTAGTTGCTTGTCAAGTAAAGGCTCATATATTATATAGTTAAACAACAAGAACTGAATTTATCCACAACAGACGGCCTGCTCCACTTATGTTCTAAACAAGTGACTGTCTAGAACTCAAATTACCTTTCCCTTGTAATATGATTTGATAAATATATTTGATATGCTTGACCTGCATCATAAGTACAAATTAGTAAGAGACACATGAAAATCATTGCTTTTTGTGTTGTGTGGCTATAGTGCACTGAAATATTAAGGATCAGATGATGACTTGCAAGGTCCAATTTGTGGCTTAAAAAAGCTAAAGTACCAACAATGATTCACAATTATTTAAATAAAATTAATCTATTTCTATCTTTTTTAATTTTTTTATTTTTTAACTCTACAGTCAATACAATACTTAGTGCATTATAATAAAAATATGTGTCCTCATACCTAGTATAATTAATTTCACTTACCTTTTCTATGTATTCTTATATGTCTATAATACAATCAAATGTCAAGTCATACTATTTAATTAATAATTTTTTATTCCTAATAAAAACAAAATAAACAAAAAAAGAAATAAAAAAATCCAGAGAACCCATTTATCTGATTGGCTTGGATGCAATGGCTTTGGGGAGGAAGGATTCCGAGTGCTCATAGAAAGCTGCCATCATATTGGGTGGCATTGCAAATTGGCTAATCTCAAGAATATCGAATAGATCCTTGGTCTCCTGAGGGAGGTCTTTCTTCACCTTATTCTTGATCCACCCAAAGACCTACTTGAGTGGGTTAATGAATAGAGAATACAGAGGAAGGAAGAGGAGTTGCATTGGACAATCAGCAAGGCGGTGGTTGGAGGAATGGCTATTATTGTCAATGGGTGGAAACTTGGACACAACTAGATCCACTTTGTGGAGCCTGACATTATCTCCAACACAACAATGTTGGTTATGCTGCTTTAATTAATCTGGAGGTACTCCTTTACGGCTCAGAGAAAATTGAGAAAAGTCCTGTGTCAAGTTTATACTTCTGGGAAGTATAATAAACAGAAAAGGGGGAAGATTTAAGAAGAGAATGATACTTTATTGAATATTAATATAGAGTAATATATAGTATCATGACAAGCCACATACTTTCCATGTACGTCATGGGAGTCATGGGGCTTATCTGAGTAATGTTCCTCTTGAGTCACAAGGCTTAATCAAGTTGTATTTCATTTAGGACCTGGATTTAGTGATCCCTGTCATAGATGGTTGACTGATAATGGTGCCACCAGTTTATTGACTGGCCAGTGAACCATTTGGTGAGCCATTTGGTGATCTGCTTGGGGTGTTAATTCCCCAATAGGGAGTAATCAAAGATGTTGCAACATCTCCCCCTGGGGTACTGGAAGGCAGAGCCTTGGGAATTTTCTTAAGAGTGTTAGGGATGTGTGCCTGGTATTGATCCAGTTTGGCGTTGGGAACAGGGAGTCTGGAATTTTGTTGGGCTGTTCTTGCTTTGCACAGGTGGAGGCAGTTATGGTGCATATGTTTCAGTTCATTCCAAGCTTCAATCCCTTTGATGAGATAGGTGTTGTTGGGCTTGACTTCCATGACAATGCCTGGTCCACACAATCCTGGGTCCAGCTTGTGTTGATCATGATTGACAACCCAGATTTTTCCTCAACTTGGAATCTCTCTTGTTGTAATGGGATTGCTTCCCTTTCATCCCTTTGGTGTTTCATCTCCTCTTGGTCTTTTCTGGCGTGTTGTACGTTAGGGTTGTTGTTGTCTGGAACCTTTTTGGGCAGAGGTAATTGTGGTCCTGCGGCTGTACTAATAAGAGCGGGCTTTTGTCCATAGACAATTTCATAAGGGCTTTTACCCGTATTGCAGTTAATTCTTGCTCTAAAGACCATGAGCGTGGTTGAAAGCATGTTGACCCAGGCCTTTAGATTGTTAGCTGATAACTTACTGAGGACTTCTACAAGTGCGCTGTTTAGTTGTTCTACTTGTCCATTTTCTTGAGGATGATATGGGCTGGCCGTGATGTGTCTTATCCCATTCTTGGTAAGATAGATATTGGTGTCAATGGCTTTAAGTTTGGTACCTTCATCTGTGATTAGGAGGTCAGGTTTACCAAACTTGTGACCGTATGACAGTCACTGTTAAGTATTTAACCAAATAAATACTCTAAAATATAAAGTTGCTCTGTTTTTGCTGTTTGTTTTATGTAGATAGGTTTGGCTGGAATTCTTCAGATAAAGATTCCTGAAAACTTAGTATCTATATTGAATAAAAGAATAGAAGGCAAGATTGGCTGAATCAATCTTGGAGACTAGGTGTCTCAAAAACAATTTAATTAACTGGGAAGATTAATTAATAAATACATGGGAATATAATTAATGAATATTTAATTATATTGGTTAATTGCCTGACTGTGTCAAGAAGTTTGGTTAAGATTAATCAAAAGTAAACCCCCAAATTTTGGGTTAAAAGCGCCGTTTTGGCAAATTCATTAGGTTAGAAGCGCCGCCTAATTGATTTGAGAAGTGCCAAGGCACCGCCCAGTGAATTTTTCAGGCGCTGCAGTGGCGCTTGGTTTGAGTTTTGAAGCGTTTTAATGGGGTTTAATGCAACAAACCATCAAAGGTGAAGATAACTAAATAAAGGCAATGATGTCTAGGGATTCAGGTTTGATCAGCTGGTTCCCAGTTAGAACATAGATAGCTGAGTTTTGGGATGTGTAATTCACATGGTTTTGGTGCTGGGAGCTGGGGAAGCTCCATGCTGAATTGGTACATTGGGATGAATGGAGTCAGGTGACTTTTTTCCATTGTAGATTGGTTCTCATAGATTGAGAAATATTGGTGATCTTTTAGGTAAAGATCTAGGTTTGGATGACTCAAATGTCATAGACCACGTGTGTGGTGCTCAAGGGTTGTAGGGATGGTTTGAGAGTAGCTGAGCAACTGGAAACACAACAGGACTAATATCTTCTTACTCAACAGAACCTCTAATTTTGGGCTCTTCAAGTAGTCTAAGATTTGTAAGTCAATTATTGTGTTGGTGTATATTTCTTGTTTATTGGGGACCTCTTGGGGGTCTTTTTATACTTGGAGGGGAGGAGGGAAAAGAAAGGGTAAGTCATGCTGACTAGGGTCTAGACTGTCAGGCAAGGAGCTTATTCTTGGATGGCTGAAACATTTTGGGGAATATTCAGAAAGAAATGTGTTGGATTTGGCAAGAAATGAACATTTGGGCATATGATCTGTAGTCAGGTGGTTGCAGCACATAGTAGGGCTGTCTCTGGGGAATTGAGTGTATAATAGGGTTTCAGACTACTCTTTTTTAGGGTTTTCATTTTGGCAAAAAGAGGGGCGGAAGATCAGTATACCAATTTGCATAATGGGCACAAGCAATGGGTCAATAATTGATGCATCTGCGGTTAGCCGCAGACGTGTCAATGGGCCATTAATTGCCATATAATAAACCTCTTTTGATTGGTCACCAATTGATGCATCTGCGGCTAGCCGCAGATGCTCTAATTGGTCACTAATTGCCATAGTAAAATCCATTCTGATGGGTCACTCTCCAATGCATCTGCAGCTAGCCGCAGGTGCGTCAATTGGTCTATAATTGGAGACAACGCTATGTAATTTGGAGGGTTACCTTCCAATGGTAATAACAAAAAAGGGTTTCAGTTCCCCTTATACTTTTCTAAATAAGTATTCAGTCTCATTATGGCAATACTAGGGAGTGGCACCCTGCACTACAATGTGATATGAATCATAGGTTGATTCAGGAACCGGAGGGGTTTTCAGCCAAATATCCTCAAATGGTATATAAGCAAAAACAGCTAAATTTTAATAAAGATATATTGTCAATTTTGACAATTTCCCCTCAAACTACTTTTTAATTAACATGTCTTCTTTACTATCATTTGAAAGAGAAAAATTTGAGGTGCTTTGTGTAGAAACCACGGCTGCTAGGAAGGAAGTTCCTACCAGTTCACTTGAGGAGGCTTGGGCGAGTTTGGAGGTCTCTAAGATAGCACCTGAGGAATCTTTGGTAGAAGTGAAGGTGGCTTTTGAAGAACTATATTCCAACTATTTTCCAAAGATGGAACCCCTGCACAAGGAAATTGAGTTTATGCATGGTACTCCTGGAACTTGCTGTTAGGGTTCAGTGAAATTTTACAACAGGTAAAGGACAGAGCTAATTATGAAGTTGAGGCGTTAATAAATAGAGAGGAAAAGAGTGTCAAAATTATGACTCATTGGCAAGATGACAATAAAGTGTTGTCTCACAAAAAAGCCTCCCTGGAGGCAAAGCTCCTCAAAGCTTTGTCACAGGAAGGTAACAGTAATAAGAGTCAAGGGCAAGATAATGGCAAGTTTGACTGATTGGACCTGTATCTGTCACAGAACTTGGCTATGATTTCTTTCCCAATGAATTGTCTCACATTGGTGTCCTTGTGTTCTTTAGTGGCTTGCGCCACAGGCCATCTGGTTGCATAGTCAATAGCTGTGATGATGTACTTTTTGCCCTTGTTTTTGCCAGGCATTGGTCCCACAATATCCAATGATCATACCTTAAAGGGTTGTGTGATGGATACTGGTACTACTGACTTGGGTTCTGCTTTAGTTTGGGCGTACTTCTCACAGACTTTACATTGTTCCAGTACCTCTATGATATCATCTAGCATGTTGGATCATCAGTAGCGTGTCTTTAGGTATTTGTGTAAGTTTCTACTGCGGGTGTGTACAAGGTCTCTGTGATATCGGAGGATGGTGTCAATCTTTTGAGTTGACAGGACGTAAGGTACGGTGTCACTATTTGGAAGTATTTGGTGAATAGTACCATATGCGTTTTTGAACAAATGTTTGTCCTTGAGGACTTTCTCTTGGATGTCCATTAGTGTGCCAGGTGGGAACCCTTCCTGGAGATTCCCCATGATTAACATGGGCCAGTTGAGGTTGCCATAAGTGTGGAGGATGTGTTTATTGTATAGCCTTGATAGGGCGTCTGTAGTAAGCATCTCCCTGCCTGGCTTGTATTCAATTTTCATGGGGTATCTCTGTATGAGACTCATCCATTTGGCTTGTCTTCTTGACAGGTGCTGTTGTGTTTTGAAGAATATCAACAACTTGTGGTCGGTGAGTGCTTTGAACGTCTGGGCTCCTTCCAGATAGCATTAAAATTTCATGAGGCAGTGTATAATGGCAACCAATTCCTTATTGTGTATGGGGTATCTTTGTTTGCTGTCTGATAGCTTCCTTGATTCATATGCCATGGGGAGGAAGTCCTTTTCTGCTGTTTGGATACAGATAACTCCTCCTATGGCATAGTCAGAAGCATCAATTTCTAGTTCATAGATTCCCTTGCAATTTGGATATTGGAGGATAGGTGCAGTGACCATGTGCTCCTTCAGTTGGCAGAAGTGTTGATCACATAGTGGTGTCCAGATAAACTTAGTTGTTTTGCCTGTGATGGCAGATAGGGGGCTTTTAGGGCGCCCCAGTTGAGGATAAACCTTCTTACGCAGGCTATCATTCCAAGAAAGTTGTGGAGTTCACTTTTATTTCTTGGAGCTGGGTTCTCAGTTATGGCACTTATCTTGTCTGGATCTGGTTTGATTCCATCCTTGCTGATAATGCGCCCAAGGAATGGAAGTTTTGTTGAGAAGAATTTGCACTTTGACAGTTTTGCAACCAGTTGGTTTTCTTCAAGGGTGCAGAGGACCAGGCGGACGTCTTTCCAGTGTTGCTCCAGGTTTGGGCTGTAAATGATGATGTTTTCCAGGTAGATGATTGCCCATTTTCCAATGTGTTCCTTGAAAACTTTGTTCAGGAAGGTCACAAAGGTACTGGGAGCATTTGTCATTCCAAAGTTGAGAACAACACATTCAAAGGATTTTTATTTAGTTCTAAATGCAGTCTTTGGAATGTCTTCAGGTTTTGCACAAACTTGGTGGTGACCTGCTGCCAAATCAATCTTTGTGAAGATTTGGGACCCCCCCAGGGCATCAAAAAGGTTGTTAATTAGGGTTAGGGGATACCTGTTCTTAATTGTGACCTTGTTGAGCGCTCTGTAGTCAGTGACCAGGTGGAGTCCTCCATCTTTCTTTGCCACAAAGAAGACAGCAGCGCCAAAGGGTTACTTTGATGGTTGTATTAGTCCTTTTTCAAGGGCTTTGTCAAGATAAGCCTTTAAGGCGTCGTCTTCTTGTGGTATGAGGCAGTAGATAGGTTGTGCTTTAGTTATACTCCCTTTGAGGTCAATTTTGTGTTGTATGCTGCAGTCAGGAGGTAGTCCTGGAAGTGTTTCTTGGAAAACAGTGGGGAACTTGTTAGCTGGCTGGTCTTAGATGAGGTCCTTTTCATGCCAAGTCTCCATATTTTTAAAGTGGATGACCTTGTTTGTACAGGTACTCCAATTGATTTTGCTAGGGTTGACTTCCTCTTCTTTCTCCATGATTTTCACAAATACATGGTCCCTCATAAGCGTGTCAAGGTGAGTTGGATAAACATGGTGGTGTACTTCTCCTCATTGTATGGTGAGGGTAGCACTGTCCCAGTCAATGTGAGGTTTAATCTTCCTCATCCAGTCCAGGCCAAGTATAACGTCATACTTGGGGATTGGTATGATTAGACTGCTGAGGGTGGTTTGCACGTTCTGATTTTGGCACGGAAAGGTTTAGCCTCTTGAGTGACTGGTGTGCTTCTGTTGTCCGCCATGATAACTCTCCTGATCTTGCTTTGAGTGGTTGGCAGTTTGATGAGGTCAGCAAATTTCTTGTCAACCAGGGACTGGTCTGTTCCAGTATCAAATAGTGTGGTGCCCTGATATATGCAAAAACAGAAAGGATAAATGAGGAGAAAATTCCAGTTTGGGCGGCAAACAGTAGAGGGTTGCTAGAGAGTACTTGGATCATGGTGATTGAATCTACGTCCTGGTCCCTGTATGAGTCTTGTAGGTTGGGGGAGGGTGGCTTGCCTAAGCACTCCCCTGAGTTTTCCCCTCCTCTTTGATATCTTCAGTGCTTGCCTGATTGACTTATGCAGTTTGATTCCCAGTTTGAGTATGGGTGTTGGTGGCTTGGTTGCCTTGCTTATTAGGTCGAGAATCCTTCTTGGCTGAAGGACTCTCTTTGTGCTTGTTAGTTGCGTGTAGATTGTCATATTTTTGGGATGTGTGTTTGCCTTTCAATAATACTTCTTCAAGGTTCTTGCAGCAGGTCATATCAACCTGCCGTCTAATGTGTGTGGGGAGACCATTATAGAAGTTCAAGTGTGGCCCAGGTTCATCAAAGTTGATGGTGTCGGGTGTGCAGTCATGTAGGTTTTTGTATGCAGTGATGTATTCCTCAATTTCTCCTATCATCTTGAAGGTTCAAAGTTCTATCATGATTACTATTTCAGAATCTTTCATGGAGAAATTTTCAAGGAATGTGCTCTTGAATAGCTCCTAGTTTCCCTTTTGGTTGGGTGTTGGGCTATCTATCTGCTTACAAAATATGATGTGGTTCCTGTAATGTGGAGGGAAATTTCACTGACCCAGAGACTTTGGGTGTATTCCACTTGCTCAAATTTGCTTTGTGTATTTTTAATCCAAAGAGAGGCATTTTCTCAGCATATTCCTGTAAAGGCGCCAATTTCAGCTGTACGCAGGCGTTGAAACACAATATTGGGTATCTCAGGTTATGTAGGCGCTGTTGTGGTTGGCGTGATAGGGAACAGTCTGCGGGCTTTGAGAGTGTTGTATTGTTCAATGGGTACAAGGACGTTGTTGTAGATAAAAAACCCTTCAGGAACGTCTTGTTCTTCTTTGTAGTCTCTCCAGCCGTTAGGGAGTACCATTACTTGGGTCTTTTTCTTAGGAAGAATTTTTCCTTTAAGTTGGGTAGGTATGGAAAACCTACCTGTGCTACCACTGTCAAGTTTATACTTCTGGGAAGTATAATAAACAAAATAAAGAGGAATATTAAGAAGATAATGATACTTTATTGAATATTAATATAGAGTAATATATAGTATCATGACAAGCCACATACTGTCCATGTACATCATGGGAGTCATGAGGCTTATCTGAGTAATGTTCCTCTTGAGTCACGAGGCTTAATCAAGTTGTATTCCATTTAAGACCTGGATTGAGTGATCCCTATCATAGATGGTTGACTGATAATGGTGCCACCAGTTTATTGACTGGTCAGTGAACCATTTGGTGATCTGCTTGGGGTGTTAATTCCTCAAGAGGGAGTAATCAGATATGTTGTGGCACCTTCTATTTTGGGAACCCTTGATAATTTGATATTGGTTCAACCCGCAAGGACCCAGAAGCACTACCATCAACTATGTCTAGGAACAGAAAGCTGCACAATGTGCTATACCATCCTTAGACTCCTTCCCAACCCACCCATGCCTAGACCTGAGTGAGGAGGAAAATGATGATTCATCTATGTAGAAGAACTGGACATTCCCAGTCTCCTTTAGGGCCAGATAAGTCTTGGCATAAATGTGTCAATCCTCAATGGTCTTCACATTGTTTCTGTTGTACAGAGAAACTCCCAGTACCTTCCACAAGAAGCCCAAATCAACCATTGCTTGGTAAAAAAGGGTTTTAGAGACAGAAAGCCTGAGCTCTGTGGCAAGCATCAATTGGACAGCAAGTGTGTTCAAGTGGCAATCCTTGGGTACCCACTGCCTGATTGCCTTAAGATGGGTGGGATGAAGTAGGCTAGGCTTCCACTTAGCCTTGGTGGATTTTGCAATTTGACAAGTGTTGCCATATTTAGTGTTGAGTTTGCCAACATACCTGGCTGTGATGCTAAATTGGAGAGCAATATCCCAAACTGCCATTCCACTGTTTAAGCAGTTGAGGAGAGCTTCACACTCACTATCTGTCAACCAATGCCTGCCCTTGGCAGGTATTGCAGCATCCTGTCTGGCTGGCTCAACAAAGGGGATGGGGACCTTTGTGTAAAAGATGGGATCACTCTTACTTGAAGTGGTGCTTTCAATGGTGGAATATGTCACAGGTGCAGATGGCTCCTCAGTTGTGGCCAATGGCTCATAGGAGGTATCAAAAATGCGGGGGCAGGAAGTGGCAACTCTTGGATCAAGAGTGCGGGGCCAGGTGACAACTGGGTACACAGTGGAGGTGTAAGTAACCTCAGTGTTCCCAGTGACCCTGGTATAGGAGACTTTTATGGCAGGCCTTGAGAGCGGCTTCTGCCTCAGATCCAGGCTGTGTGATCTGGCTTGGGATGCATGAGGTGGTTGACTGGTGCTGACGTTTTGGGAGGCCTGTGTGTTGGCATCACCCCCCTCAAGTTAGGTTCTGGGTCTATTCTTAGACGCTCTGGGACACCCTTGTGAAAAGGCTGCCCTCCAGGCTGGTGCAGGAGCTGGTTGGGAGTGTAATTTTTGGTCCATAAAAATAAAACAAAAATTACTATTTTAGATTAAATATGTATTTATTTGGATTTTTGGTTTAGTTGTAAGTAGTTATTTTCTCTTGATTTAGCCTTGAGTAGTAACAGAATTCATATATCCGTGATTTGAAGTGTATAATACTGTATACTTTCTGGGTTTGGATAATTTTAAATTTTAATCACTTTTTATGTCTAAACATGGCTATCAAGATTGAATTTTTCATTTGATTTTAGTCATAGTGGAGCTTTTTTATTTGGATTGTTGTTTCCTAGTGTGCTTACTGTACATTAAATTTGGATTCAAGTTCCTGCAATTATTATTTGAGTTTACTAGTGGCATTCAAAAGTGATTTGAAATTTGGTCCATGGATTTGACAATCCCGCAATTTCAAAAAACATAGTAAACTTAATGAAAATGGTTGATGAATTTGAACACTTCAAATCTGATTCTAGTTAATTCATTTTTTCCATTGGAAATATGCAGTTTAACTTAAGTTTGCAAAGTGTCTATGAGTTCCCAAATATTTAAAATTTTAATTAAATACACAAAAAATCAATTTAATTAAAAAAAGGCCATCCCGCAAAAATTTTGAAATTTGGATCAAGGATTTGACAGTCCTGCATTTTTATGTTTAGGTTCTGAATTTACAGTATTTACCCTAGGAACTTAATAATAAAATTTATATAAGCACAGATGTGTTTTATTAATAAATTTAGGATTTGGCTAAAAAAGTGTCAACTTGGCCACCTTTATTTTTAGAGTGTTAATCACAGGTGGCTTTGATTTTTATCAGTAAATTTAAATATAAATTACCTCTTAAATCAGTCTCTTGACTAAAAAAATTATTAAACAAGCCAACTCCCAGTGTTTCTAATCTCAATTTTTGGTTTCCACCCCTGAATTACTAATAAAAATTAGCTTAAATTGTTTAA
This sequence comes from Entomophthora muscae, assembly GCA_014839935.2. Taxonomy (NCBI): domain Eukaryota; kingdom Fungi; phylum Entomophthoromycota; class Entomophthoromycetes; order Entomophthorales; family Entomophthoraceae; genus Entomophthora; species Entomophthora muscae. The sequence goes on along the minus strand of QTSX02000762.1, from coordinate 268,343 downwards.
GCAAAAATACTAATAGATTCACACTTGTGATAGTCAACTCCCTGTTTATTGACAATCTGTTGACTACCAGGGAGTTGATTTCACTATGGATGCCTTTTCCAAGAGGGAGTAATTAAAGATGTTGCAACATAAACTAAATTACACTACTAGAAAATAAAATAAGAACATTAAAAATTTCAAAAATTAACTTTTATATAAAAGTATTTATTTATATTTTATTTTTGGTTTTTTATTATTTCAAAGTAAAAAAGCTACATATCAAGAAAAATATAGTTGGATCAAAGTTGGCTGAAAATCAGTTGACAGAAAAATAATTGATGGAATATCTTCCTTCATCAAAGTATAAGTGTTAAGTGTAAGGTTAAAAGCTGTGAATATTAAGCTCTTATAGGTTGATAATAGGCCTTAATAATTCAGCTCAATGATGTCATAGCAATTAGATAGTGGAAATCAACTTTGGGGTACATTGTCAAATTGTATCAATAATTAAACTCCATTGATTCAAAAGCAAATTGGTAGAGTGAAATGGTAAGCTGCATGATTCAGGGACAAACAATGAGGATATGACAAACAAATTGTAAGTTGCTTGAGCAACAGGAGACCAATTTGGGAAGACAGCTTCAACATCTTAGCACCAGAAGTAGTGTAGCAGAAGATTGAGAGAGAAATTGTTGAGACAAGAGTGATTTGAAGAGGCAAATCAGAGTAAGAATCCAAAAGGAGATAGCAAGTAGAGCGCAGGCCAGGGAGCAGTTAAGGAACTTACAACCTCTTTAAACATGGTAGAGGCCAACTTATCAAGGACGGGGGCAAACAGCCCTAGTAAAGCTATTGTAATTTTTTGGGACTTTCTTTATTCCAGAGTAAGTAAAATATCTAGAAACAAGTTTCTAGAGGGGAATAGGAAAGTTTTAAGGCTACTTAGGATGGGGGAGGGGTAAATTTGGTAGCATCTGATTGGCTGTTGAGAATATTTTTAGCAGTTTGGGGTCTTGCTGCCAACTTTGATTTGATGATGTCATAATTTGAATAATTTGGGCAACCAGCAGGTCAAGTTCTACCATTCTCTACCAGGGTATAATGTGTGATTTTCTTGCTGTAATTAAATGGGGAAAAATACAGCAAGTCCAAATTTCCCAGGGCTATTTGAGAAACCACTGCTTTGACCCATTTTTTGTCAATGATAGCATTCAAGTTGTCTATTTCTTTCAAGGGTTCTGCAGCAGTTCTTTGCTGGTTTCTGGTTTTACAAGGGTGTACTATTCCCTCCATTTGTCTTTCTACTGTAACACAAATAAAGCATAGGTTCAATTTTATGACTTCATGTATCCTGTGAGGGTGTCCTGATTTTTTTCATATATTTTCCAGCCAGTAGGGTGAGTCATTTGCTGGATCTTTTTTCTATGGAGGAATTTTTCTTTGAGTTGTGTAGGTATGAATAGCCTACTGTGCTATACTGTTGAGTATATACTTCTGAGAAGTATATTAAACAAGATAAATGGTAAATTGAGAAGAGAATAATACTTCATTTGATGTTAAAAAAGAGAGTTTTATAGCACTATGAGAAGTCATATACTTTCTATGTACATCATGACAATCATGGGGCTTGTCCAGGTAATGCTTCATTTAAGATTCAAGATGTTTTTTCCTGTATAACATGTATGTCTGATAAAAGTGCCACTGGTTATTCATTAATTGGGTGTTTCTTGGGTGATTGTTTTCCTAAGAGGATGTAGTCTTAGATGTTGCAAAAGTATCATTATCAATTGTAAAGTATTCAATGATCACATGAAGGAAATTTTGACCAAGCAATGATACCAATTATGACGGAGCCCACAGATTGGGATTGCCTCAACCAAGTCCATAAATTATAGTAAAAAGAACAATGATACTAATTATGACGGAGCTTGCAGATATGAATTGCAGCTACCAAATAACATAAATTGGTAGTATGAATTATATGCATATTGGATCAACAGTAGTCTGCTGACCTGTGCCTTAAACTAGCCAATGATAAGCACCGCTGTGGCAATTAAATGATACATTATTTGCTGCCGCGGCACTTTAAAAATACACAAGCGCCGCTGCGCCGCCTAGCAACTGGATTAGGCGCCAAAGCGCCAAACTACTTTTACATCAAGTGCTAACTGAAAATTATTGCAGGCGCCACAGCACCGCCTTACTTTTACATTGAGCGCCAAGGCGCTGGGTTCAATTCCCCATAATCTCAAATTCCCATAATTATCTCATTAATAAGCATTAAGCTTGTGGTATGCCAAGGAAGTAGGAAGTGATCCTGAAGTACTAAATTATTTCATGCCAGCAAGGATCACCTGTGCTGGGTGAAGATGAAAATATTCTATTGATTGATAGGTAATAAGCGCTAAACCCAGATTAATAATTACCCAAATTAGGGTTGTGCTAGAATGTCCTAGAAGATATTGCTAATAGCCCAGGGATTAACCTTGTAGAAGGTATAAGAAGAATTAATCAATTACAATAAAATCATCTTTGACCCATCTTTGATCTGTTGACCTTTCTCTTAATCTTTAAATGCTTCTGTGTGATCAGAAGCCATTGCTGGGCAATAATCATGGTTCCATTCAATCCTGGCTCTTCTGATACAAACTACTCATATCCTCACATATTAATGTATTCCGGCAAATGTCCTGTGCCCTATAATCTCAAATAATTTTGTTGCTGTAATGCAAAAAGCGCAACAGCACATCTGGCTATAGATCAGCCACCAATAATGAATATGATATATTAAATACCCTCATATACACTGGCAGCTCTAGGGTCTAACATCCAAAGCCAAGTGGCAACTGAGTAAAAAAAAGTGGAGGTATATGCAATCATATTATTTCTAACAACTTTGATGTGTCACTTTGATAGCTGACCTAGAAAGCAAACTCTTTCTTGAATTTAGATTAACATATGTGACTTGCTGTGTAGGTGAAGTTGGCTGGTAATAACAGCTGGATGGCCTGTGTTTTAAACTATATGGTTATTTTTTTCAGGGCCCAAGGGCTTCTGACTCTGAACCATTAAATTGAGAATTGAATGTATTTGATTTGTTTATTTCAAGGACCAAAAATGACCACAAATGAAGGGGAGGGGAATCAGGATCTTTTTATATCATTTGATCTTATTCTTCCAGATCATTCTCAGAGGTTCTTGGGTCTTTATCTGGGGGCACATTCTGTGATTCTGAGACATCAGCTGATTGTATGGCATCATATTCCTTTGAGAATCTTTGAACTTCACACTTTGCTATTTTTTATTGTCCAAAAATAGCTCAAATCAAAGCTCCTGCTTTGTGGCTTCAATCTGAGCGTAAGAACGTCCAAATCCAATCAGTATTGAGATGTATTTCAAGAGGTTCACAGTGCCAATGCCGATCTATCATGATTTATTCTTATAAATTATGTGGATTGATGAATAAACCTCTTGTGCACCTCTGTAATTTATTATGCTAAATCTGAGCATTGTGTCATTGAGATTTGGCATGATTCTTAGTGATATAAATAGAGGCTTTTTCCTCTATTTTCATCATCATTATTGTACAGTAGTTTTAAAAGCTATGGCAACAACCAAAAATACCTCAGATTTAAACAAAATGATTTCAGATTTAAAAAAAATCCAAGTTGCGCAAGATTCAGGATTCAATTAATTTATAAAATTTTAGTTAATAAATGGACTTTCAAACAAAAAAATTTCACTAGCCCATTATACAAAATTATATCAAACATCAAGCAGTGTAGTTCAAACCACAAACAAAATGAACTGACGCAACAAGTGAAATGGATGGATGCTGTTCCAGAGTATATTATAATCCAATCAGGATTCATATGAGGCACCAACAGAAGAACTAAAACAAAACAAAATTTGAGCAATCTAGAAGTGAGATTCCACAAGCACAAAACAAAATAAAGTCACACAAGATGTGTAGTGTAAGCAACCTAAAATAAAAACTATCAATTTAACAGCCAATCAACAGCTATCCAATTTAGGAACAGAGGCATTTTATCCATTTTCATGGCTCCAGATTTGTATGAAAAGGTTTTGAGAACCTTCCAAATATGGACTCAAGATTATAATAAAAATAAATCATTAAAATTTAAAATTTCTACTTTTAGTGATTTTATCCTAGGTTTTTTACAATGGTTTTTACAAGCAATATCTTTGACAGCGCCAGCAGCCAAGCCAGCAGCAGCCAAGCCATCTTCAATGGAGGCAAGGCTCAGAACGTGGAGGCACCTGTTTACACCCAAGCCTTTGAGGCAGGTAACAAGGAAGTCGACCTGTATCTGACCACCAACCCCTATGGCTTTGACTTGTTTGAGAGTCACTTAGTGTCTAGCTCTGCCCCTGCTCCCGTACCCACCCCCGCACAAGCTGCCCACCAACCAATCAATCAGGATGGCAACCTTGATTTGGAACAACTTCCTGCCATCAGCCAACCTGCCCCCCTACAGCCAATCAGGCTTCAGCTCCCCTGGCCCAGCGCCCCAAGCGGCAAATTATCACCACCCAAATTCTTCAGGAAATTGTGGCACTGAATCTACAGGGTCTGTCCTGGGAACAGATTACCACCCAGTTGTAATTTGCCCAAGCTACTGTCATGCGGGAATTCAACAACCTGATGAACAGGGGGAATCTGATCAGGACAGCCAAGAAGCCCAAGAGGGCCCCCAAGTCACAAATATCTGAGGCATACCCAATCATGCTTGACCTCCTCCAGCAGGATCCCAAGCTTTCCTTGATCCTGGTCTGGAAGCAACTTGCGCACCATAACATATGGGTCTCCAAGCGCATGGTGCAGCTCTGGATGTATGGGAAGGTGGCTTCCATACGGGTTCTTACCAATTTTGCTGGCGACCAATGGGATGGCGCTGAGGATTCCCCATATGACACCACCATCTAATTAACCCTGGTCCAATGCCTGATTAGTCTAACTGATGATGTCATGTTCATCCCCTATTACAAGCTATCAATAGCTTTTGATGATTTTGGCAAGCAAGGAAAAGCTGCCGCCAATAATAGAAGGAAGAAGGTCAAGAAGGGGACGTTCATTGGTGCATTTCTGGCTGTTTCAGCCAAGGGTTTTGTCTACTATTGACAAACCTAGATTTCATCAATGGCTACTCATACAGCCACATCCTCAGTGGATTACTTGACTCCTGGGATGGCTCAAATTCCAAGTACCGGATTTTCTTGAGTCACCAGATGAAGGGTAGCTCCACCGCCCTTGAGGCCATCCAGGGACGCGGGCACCAGGCCTCAGTCTACCCCGCTGGCTATGCAGACGTCCATCTGGCTGATGTTGTCTTCTTCAACATGGGATCCACATTACAGGAGCACTGCCCTCAGGCTTTCAACAACCTCTATCTTGGGGTCCTTGACTGCAATTTTCTCTTTGGCTGCCAGATGGTGGCTGACTTGTTTTTGCAAATGGTTTTCCATGTGAACATGGGCAACCAATCACGTAAGGATAAGCACCTTCCACCTTGGGCCACTGCCACTTACCAGCCCATTCAGCCAATGACTGATGAGGAATACGACAAGCGTTATATGACAGCCATCACATGAAATCCTCCTACCTCCACCCCTGCCACCAACACCCCTAACCTGCAAGCCCAACCCACCCAATCCCAGACCCCCCAGGCCAGCACTGCCTCTACTTCTTCCTTCCTGCGTTATTCTTCCTCCTAGGCATCACTCTCCCCTGCCCCAATAAACCCGTCACCAAACATTTTCTATTTATATTATCAGTATTTTTAATTTCAATTGTTCATGTTCTCTTTGTTTATAGTTGGTTTTATTCTTTATGTTCAGCTTATTTCTATAAAATCATATATTTACTATGTTGTGTATCTAGATCCAGAACACAGTTATTTTTAGCACTTAAACATAGCCCCTTGTGAAAATATTAACAACAATTTGGTGATCAGCTAAATTTGAATTAGAAAATTATAGTGTTAACTGTTTTTAGATAAAGTTGTTACTGATCCAAATTCAAAACCTTAATAATAAACTTTAAGCCAATCAGCAGCCAAGTGATAAAGTAATTGTTGTGACATAAAGGGTCATTCAATAATTCCTTGGTGCATGTGCGCTAATTAATATGATTGGCTGGATGTTTTGCCATTGTATGCCATTGCCGCTGTGGCAAGTTGTTGATGGAATAGTGCTAACCCAGTAGATGATTGGGCACTAGTCCATCAATAATTTGCCTCAGCGGCAATGGCGTACAATGGTAAAACATCCAGCCAATCATATTAATTAGCGCACATGCACCAAAGAATTATTGAATGACCCTTTATGTCATAACAATTACTTTATCACTTGGCTCCTGATTGGCTTAAAGTTTATCATTAAGGTCTTGAATTTGGATCAGTAACAACTTTATCTAAAAACAGTTAACACTATAATTTCTAATTTAAATTTAGCTGATCACCAAATTGTTGTTAATATTTTCACAAGGGGCTATGTCAAGCGCCAAAAATAATATGGTAATCAAGGAAACAATGCCAACACAAAGCAAACAACACATATTGAGATGAGCGTAAAACATATACAAAATGGGTAAAAAAATGGGATAATGTAGTAAATGGGAAAACAAAAAGGAATAAACAAAGAGGCAACAGTATCAAAATAATACAGAATTTATTGGGGCAAAAGCTATAAAAACATATGGAAAAGTTGAAAAAAATCAAATGAGAGAACTCAAAAAACTACTCAAAGACCTCAACTTGGCAATTGCCAAAATAAAGGACATTGACCACAAGGTCAAAGCCAAAGTGAAGTCTGCTGTACTCACTGGGGAGAAAATTGACAAGGTGTCTGCAAAGGCACTAATGTCAAAAATGCCAGACACCCCAGAGAAGACCATCAAGGGTCTTTTTAACATCCACAAGACGGTGGTGGAGGGCCTGAAATTTAAGGCATACAATCTTTCTGCACCATCTGTCTGGGTTAATGATCTGGAGATGTATGAACATCTCAAACCTACCAAGCGTGCTGGGGCAGAGGATACCAAATTGCCAGTGCAATTTATTGCTCCAAGAATGGCCAAGCCGTCCAAGGCTGCGGGCAAAGAAGAAACACAAGAAGGTAGCCTAAAAAACAAAATTAATAAATTTTCAAAAAACTTATCTTTTTTCTTAGAAAACGTAGACGGCAAACTCTGCCAAGGCCTGGTCCCCTTTGTCCTGGCCACCTTTTATGCAAATTATGCCACTCATGTGGCCAAGCAATAGTATCTGTCCCCCCTGTTGTGCAGGAGCTGGAGAACTGTATCAACAGGACCTTTCTGATGTTGCAGGAGGCGTTGGCAGAACTTACGCATGCCAAGGGGACATCCAAGTAGGCAGTTACTGCCTGCAGGGATGCCCAACTGGTCCGCCTGGACCCGGTTAAACTCAGTGGAGTTTATTGTGTAAACTCCATTGAGCTTGTTTGGGACGTCCTGGCAATGCTCCCATTCAAGAATGTACCAGAGATAGGCTGGGCCCATGCGGCTGCTTGCTTCTGCTTCCCGTTGGAGCACACCCTGTCTTACCTATTGGAGAACTTTGGGCGTGTGGTGGGAAAATTGGCTGTTGCAGATTCAACAGCCATCAAGAAGACAGAAATCCTCCTTTCCAACTTTGGGTTGACCTGGAGTGCCAACGAGACGGAGCTCCCTGCAGCCATGGAGCTGACCTTTGCATAGACCAGGAACAACAAGAAGACCAGTGTGGTCTATAATAAACTGTGTGAGTTCAAGGAAGCCTTTGCTGGGCAAAGGCTTCATCTGGTTGTTTACCTGGGATTCCTATTCTACTTTGGGATGGGCGCATCTGTAGAGAACCTGGACAGGGTCCTTCTGGAAATTGACAAGGCCTGGCTTGCACTCAACGGGAAGAAGGTCCCCCTGGATACAACTCAGTGGACCATGTAATCCAAGATGCCCTGGTCCTGGCAGGGATTTATGGGTTTGCAGCCCCACCAAAAAAGCTGCTTCTCAGTTGACACCTTACCCTACTCCCCTTCACCAGCAGGAGGGAGTTTTTTAATAAGGGCGTATCCACTGTCCACAGTGTGGCGGTGGAGGTTGTGCGCCACCTCCATTGCGGGGTGAAACATACCAAAGAACCCGCTACAGGCGCACACAATAAAAATATGATTCCAATAGATTTTATTACAATTTATAGTATTTTTATTATAATAAATCTTTATAATTTTTATTTCAGCAAACCAGTTCTGCAAAAATATATTGCAGAAACAGTTTTCATAAAAGCATAAAATTATATGTTAATAAAATAACTTCTAACTTGTACATCTACGTTTAATTTTTTAAAACTATTTTTATATTTATTTGACCAAAGTAATTTAAATATTTTTGTGTAATCCAGTACTGAGCGTTTGGGATTACCTGAGATGGCATAATAAAATAATATAATATAAAATAAATAAATTACTTACATCTATTGATGGATCTTCTGAATGTGATTGTGGGCGTGGAAACATCTAAATATAAAATGATAATTAATAAATCTTGAATAGTAAATAAGAGAATATAAAAAAATTGGACACAGTAAGCCTTTAATTGATTGGCTGTTTGGCTAGGCACGCGGGGATTAACAAATCAGCGTGGCCATAGAATTTGGCCACAGTCTCAGCTGGGAGTGTGTGGATCCTGGCCTGGAGCAAATTAAAGAGGTCCTCAGTCCCAGTTGGGGTTCCTCGCTTGACAACTTGCTTGAGTCACCCAAAGACTTCCTCAATTGGATTTAGGGAGGACAAATAGGCTGAGAGGAAGAGAAGGCGTAAATTTTCTGTGGCCAATTGCTGGGGGCCCACAGCAAAGCTGGTGTCAATTGATGAAAATTCTTCAAGAATTTCAGCCACTTTGTGGAGACCAACGTTGTCCAACACAATGACATTGGTGAAACCAGGGATTGTGTGCCTCAGGTGCTCCTGGACCAATTGGAGAAATGATAGAAAGGTCCTGCTGTTATGCAAACCCAATATCATTTGGTAGAGCTTGACTCCCTTTGGACCAAGGAGAGCCACCATCAAGTAGGCTGTGGCGTGGACTGCAGCATGCCAAGCCATCCCGTCATTGGAGCCTTTAGGGACATACCCATACCCATTGTGCATTGACGGGGCAAATGCCAATTTGTCAATATAATAAAATTTGACTGTCCTCTTGGCTTTGAGGGCAGTGTACACCTCTGCATAGTTTTTCTGGATATCAATGTTGGCTGGGCTGTTTCTGTTGTAGGGGGATACCCTGAGCTTTTTCCAAGAAAATTGCATTCCCTTCACCAGATGGTAGTAAAAGGAAATTGAGGCCTCAATCCCAAAAGTAGATTTAACCATGGCCTGTATATTTGCAAGTTCAAGATGGCAGTCCTGGGTGATCCACTGGCAGATTGCCCATTTGTGCTCCTTGGTGAGCATGGTAGAAACACGCAAGGATTTCTCCACGGCAAGGACACGGCCAGTATTGATGAATTTTTAGGTCTTGCTGGCGTACTTGGGATCCACTACAACAAGGGCTGTGGCCGCCTTGTAATCACCTGATTCCTGCATTAGCTTAAGCAGGATGATGCGTTTGATGTTGGGGATGCGCTTCTGGGCGGGCTTTTTAGCAGTGGGGATTGACTTGTTGGCATTGGGCACAACACAGGGCATAGGTACCTTGGTATAAAAGGCTGCAATCTTTTTTAACACCAGCTGTCCCTCATCAATTTGGTAGAACTCAGGCTCCTTGTCATCCTCCTGATTGCCATCACTGATGTAGGGCTTGTAGCTAGTATCAAGTACAGGCTTCACCTTCTCTAGCATGGCTGACGGGACCAACTCTTGCTGGTACACAACGTCAAACACATACAAAGTAAGTTCTACCTCCTTGTTTCTAAATTTCTTTGTAGTAGTGACCTTGGTTGGCTTCTGGGCCAGCTTTGGGACCCAAGGGTTTATGCTCTGCACCCTAGCAGCTTGTGCTCCTTGAACTGGCTGTGCCAGTTCAGCGTCACTATGGAACTTGCCTCTCCTGTCTCCTCCTTGAGTAGGCACTTGGGTTGCACTAACTCTATTCTTTGACCTGCGGAGGCAACCACAACCGCAGCGTACAACGGGTGTATTGGTACTCTGTTGTTGTGTTCCTTCCATTTTACAATTTAATAAAATATTAAATAAAACTCAATTAAGTTACTCCATAATTTTAATTTTTGCTTTTATCTGAATATGGATATTCAATTAAAGTTTTTCCCACCCAATATCCCAATTATAGTTTTTTTATTTATTAATTAGTTGTTTTTGGTTTTACAACGCTCATTTTAGAATACTCAAAAAAAATCCACCCATTTTCCTAGATTTTACTTCCAAATTCAAACACCCAACACAATGTTTTTAAAACTTATGTTTCAGATCTTGTGTCTTATTTTAGATATCTTGGTATCATTCATGATTACAATCCATTGCACACATTACGTGAGTGATTTTGTTTACGTAGTGAGTTGCTATTGTGTTTTGTTTTTGGTTTGCATTTTGACACACCTTGCTTGGGTGTATTTTGTCACCAATTCACATAGTAAACATATGTACACCAAAAGTCAACTTACACCATTTTGTTTGTGAATCAATGTATTTTGGATTTTATTTTGAATGGTTTTGCTTTGTGTGTGAGCCCTTTAATGCTGTGTTGACTCATTTTGCCCATTAACGCCAATAAACCCTGTTAACAGAGTGTATATTTTAACCTGAGAGTTGGATTTTGGTTAAATCTGAAATTATTTTGTTTAAATCTGAGGTATTTTTGGTTGTTGCCATAGCTTTTAAAACTACTGTAACTGAATAAAGCTTCATAAGTGGAACCGCGCCTTGTGTAATTTGGTTTATTTAGTAAGATATCCACAATGGATATTTTATTATCAGCTGATATACACTAGTATTTGCCCGTGCAGCATTGATTGTTGTCTTTGTAGACCCAATACCTAATTGCATTTCCTTTTTGGGTCATATCAAGGAGTTCTCCTGGGCTGGATATTCAACTCAGATTAACTTCTGAACTAGTTCACCTAGAGAGACTATCAAGGGCTCGTTTTGACAGCAAGGATCTGCTCTATCAGCCCAGGTAGTTAAAATGCAACTTTTGGAAATAACAATATCATGGCGGTTCATGACAATTTTTCATGTATTGGGCATATTTGATATACACTGTAGTGTCCCCTGTGGCAGGCTGTATTATATCCTCTTACAGGGTCTGTCTGGGTGTAGGCTAGTTCATCTATTTAAAAATAAAATAAAATAATTCTAACTTTTATATTGCTTTTTATTTATTCTGTTTCAATGATATTTTTGTTATTATATACTATTGTTTCATCCTTGAATAACATCATGATTTATGTTTTAGTGTTTTAGAGTGCAAAACATTTTGTCAATTTTTTGGATAATTTGATACTTTATTTGATTTTATGCCTAGAAATAGGTAGGACACGCCATTTTGAAAACAGCATTTTGAAAAACGCCATCTCAAATTTAATTTGAGATGGTGTTTTTTGCATTAGTGATTTTGAATCACAAAAATTAAAAATAAAACAATAAAATAGTTAAAATTTACATATTCTTTATTAATGTGGCATCTCAAATTTACGCCATCTTGATTCTGTCACTTCAAGCCAGATGAATTAAATCTTATTTTGCTAACTTTATTTACATATGAAATCACTTAGTGTGGGGCGTGTTTACGCCATCTTGACTTTACCTCATTTTGAATCACACTATTTATCTTTAACTAAAATAAGCTTATACCTGAACTAAAACAAAGCCTGCTGTATAGTGCCAGAATATGTTCCTATAGTATTAATCCAAGACACTTATACTAAGAACAACTTAAATAGACGCCACTATGATAGTCCTTCTGGTGATTGTCATTGCTGGGTAAAAAACCAGTTTTGTTATATGTAATTTATAACTTATTATACATGGATACTTTGATAAGGGTTCTCTTAATAAAATATTTTAATAGTGATTTTAATATGGAAGGGGGTGATTATGCCATTTTGATTTATTTCACTTCAAATTCCACTGAGTTTCATATCACCCAATTGATTTGATGCGCATAATGGATAGGGGGAAATAAGGGGAAATTACCTATGACGCCAGGCTACGCTATATCAATTCCCCCACCATGATTTCTGCTTCCCACTTTTTAAAAGTATCATTTCACGTAAAAAACCATATTAATAAAGAATGTAAGAAATTAACTGAAACTTTGCATATATATATATTTTTATCTCCTCTAAACAACTGGGTACTTTTAACCCCAGTTTTATAAACTATTTTTTGAGAAATTCAAGTTTTACTCTTTGGCCTGGTTGAGGTAGCTCCACCATAGATTTGTTAACTTAATATAAAAAATGGTCAAAAACACTATGTTTTTGAGCTACAGCACCTCAATTACTTCACTTCAAAAATGCCATTTTAAAAGCAAGATTTCAGTCAAAACTCAAAGTTTTGCCTACTTGTGTTACTAATAAAAATTTTGTTTTTACAAAACAAAAAACATTGAACTTTTTTATTATTTATTTTTAAATTTTCTCTACAATTCTGTGTAAAAAAATTACTAATTTTTATATTAAAAACATTTTTATTTTTCTCTTTAAAAACAACCCCCAAATTGCTCATATTTTTAAACTACTTCACTTTTAGATGCCTCCCAAGTCAATTACCAAAGCTGCGCCCAAGGCCTCCAAGGCCTCAAAGTCCAAGATCACTCCTCCAAAGGCCAAGACTACCCCAAAGAAGCATCCCTCTAAGGCCAAGGCTCCCCCCAAGACCTTACTCCATCACCTGAGCCAGAGGGAAACAGCCCTACCCCTCCCCACTCTCCATTTGTGTACTCCCCCTCAGACCCCCAAGAGAAGTTATTCAACTTCAATTGCCACTCTGATCCCACATCAGAGCCTGAGGAGGAAGAAGAGCAGGATCCTGAGCCTGGTGCTCCTGCAGATGACCAAATTGAGCTCTGGGATCTTAATACCATCCATAATATATACAATTGAAATGGTACCTTTGCTGTACCTGCCACTTATCCAGCCAGCTACCCCATCATGACAAATAAAGGGATGCCGGCTTTGTCTACAAGGGCTACAGCTTCAGCTGTAATGACAAGAACAAAGCCATTTGTCAACATCCCTTTAAATGTGATAATGTTGGCTGCCCAGATAGACTCACTACTTATGGGTTCACTAGATCTAAAGCCCTAACTGTCAACCATAACTGCGCTGAGCCTTTCAACCCCCTTTACCAACTTATCTGCTGGTTTCTTTGCCAGGTGATCCCAATCACCAAGGATCAAACCGCAACTGAGGTTGTCAATGACGCCCTCCTTAATTTAAATGATACCCAACTTGCAACTGTTGATGGCGCCTCAAAAATACAGAGATATCTCACTGACCAGAGATATGCTCTGAGCACTGAAGGCGTCAGTGCTACGTCTATTGACCAACTGATCCTTACAGAGGAACAAAAATTATCCCGCCATGAGGAGAGATTCCTTCTTCACAATGATGGTCAACACGCCCCTGAGCGTATTATCTGCTTTGCCACAAGCCAGAATCTACACAACCTGCTGAAATGCAAGACCTGGCTCACAGATGGCACTTTCTCAACCTGCCCAAAGCTCTTCAGCCAGCTTTGGAATATCCATGGGCAGGTTGGTAATCTAGTTCTTCCCCTGGTATTCTTTTTCCTTCCCAACAAGAAGCAGGAAACATATGTCTGTGCACTCACAATCCTAAAGGCCAAGCTTGATTAAATCCTCCCAACCATTGAAGAGGAGCTCAAGGAGACCAGAGGGCGCAAGAAGAAGGCCCTATCCCAAGAAGAAGATGTCCCCATCCCCAAAAAGCAGCCAGAAAGCTTTCCCTACCATGAATATCTGGTATTGGATTTCAAACAGGCTCAGGCAAATGCCTTTATTTGTGTCTTTAATAGATCCCCTCAGGGATGCTACTTCTACTTCTGGCAGGCACTCTGCCGCTGCCTCCAAAAGTGCTCTGACCTCCATGAGCTGGCCAACTCTGAAGGCACCAAAGAAGCCAAGGACATCTTCAATTGCTTTGCTACCCTTGCTCTGGTTAGAAAGGAGGAGACAAATGCCTTCTATGACGCCCTCTTCTGTCACCCATATATTATAGCCAACCAGGCAGCCTTTGCGCCCTTTATTGAGTATTTTGAAACTCAATGGGTTGGTATCTTTCAAGGAGCACGCCGCATCAGAAAGGGCAGTGACTCAATCATCTGGAAATATTTCAAGCAGGTCAAAGACAGCCTCATCAAGACCACATCTTCCCTTGAAGGGTGGCATAGCCAGTTTGCTACAAGGGTCAGGGTTCATAAGTCCAAATTCAACAAGATCATGGTCCATTTAAAACTCCAGCAGGCCATCTCTTCCTGCCTCTTTAAGACTGGTATGAAGACCAAGGGTGATTCCCCTAAGCAGAGTAAGGCTGTAAAGAAATATACTAAATCAGCAAGGTGGCTCTTGCATACTATCCTAAGGATAGAAAGCTTGAGCATCTCCAAGCTATCTCTGTTGCTCTTTCTACCAATGTTTGAGCCCTTATCCAATAAACACCTCCCAATTTTCTCTCTTATTTCCTTAGTTTTTACCATTCTTTGACTTTTTTGGTATTTGATACAATTCTATGCTTATTTTAAATTATTGATCAAAGTTATAATAGATGAAAATAGTTGTTTTTGGGTATATTTTAACTTTTGGGCTTTACGCAACTATGTTGCTACTTAATTGACCCCATTTTTTATTGCAGCTTTGAAATTCTGAGGCTTTTCTAAGCCTATAAATGTTTTTTGAATTTTATTTTTTTGGGAATTTTTGGGTAATTTTTGGAGTTCAAAAAATCTAAAATTTTAAAACTGTTTTTTCTTAGTTGAAATGCCGTAAATCAAAATGGTGTTTTTACTATAAAATTGAGATAGCTAAAATTGAGATGGCATATTTTGATCTGGTGTTTTTCAAAATGCTGTTTTTGAAATGGCGTGTCCTACCTAGAAATGGCTATTAAAAATTGCTTTTTATTTTTTGTTGGAGTTAAGCTTCTCAATTTGGGTTAACTTGTTCTAGTTTAAAGTATATATTCTTGTTTTAGATCCCAGGTACTAAAACATATTTTTGAATTTAATGGTACAATAGTTTTCAAAACTATGGCATTAGGCAAAAATAACTCATCTGTAGCCAATATCAACTTGAATGTAAACAAAATCAACATATCTCAATAAAAAATATAAAAGAACTCAAATATATTGTAAATCAATATAAATTCATTAGTTTTAATTGTAGTTGTATATGTGTTTATTTTGCTTACAGATGAGTTTTTTTGGTTAATGCTATAGTTTTAAAAACTAATATACCTTTCATTTACAATTAGGTTGTTAGACTTGACACCCAAAATAGCAAAAAATATACCAATCTTTTAGACATGGTTTGTGGATTTGAACAATTTATTTTGGATTCACAATAGTTCATTTTGTTCACTCAAAAAATGTAGACACATTAAAAGGTTCAAATTTTATCTATAAAATCCCCCATTTTTTAACAGACTAGACTGTGCAATATAAAATAAATTATTTCATATTTTAAAATACACCAGTATGAACTTAGAGAATAATTGTTAATGAGCTAAAAAAGCAAAAAATTGCCTCTTAGCGGATTTGAACCACTGACCTTTCCCTTACTAGGGGAACGCTCTACCCCTGAGCTAAAGAGGCTTTTATTTATAATACAAAAAAGACTTTTTTATATTTATAACAAAGTATAACATCAAGATTATCCAATACTTATAATACGAAAATGAGCCTAAAAAGAAAATAATTAAAACCATCTGATTATGTACCATTTAAATAATATATTTATAAGGTATCGAATTAACTTATCCTTATAAATTAACTTAAGATCTGCTTATTTAGCTTCAGAGAAAACCCGTTTTTGATTACTTCCGACATGTTTCATATGCTAATTAGAGATTATGTATATAGTAATATGAAGTTCTAAAATCTATCAGTTGTAAATATACAATTCTTCTCAATACGATGCTATTTAATGTTATTATTATGATTTAATACACTATATTAATTATAAAATATAAATAGCTAGTTTATCTCTTTTAAAACTCTATACACCGATTAAACCAATTTGATCAGATAAGAATCATTAACTTTAACTAATTGTATAAGTCAATCAGATTCCATTATAGCTTAATGCAAAAAATCAACATCCATAACAAAGAGTAATTAGATCGCTGTAAATATATATAATATTTAAAGATATATTCATGTGTTTCTAGACTGAAACCCTCCTATAAAAACAAATATTCATTCTAAACATCAACAATGTAATTCTCTATATTCATCGCCCTCTT
The DNA here is from genome assembly GCA_014839935.2 of Entomophthora muscae. Classification (NCBI taxonomy): domain Eukaryota; kingdom Fungi; phylum Entomophthoromycota; class Entomophthoromycetes; order Entomophthorales; family Entomophthoraceae; genus Entomophthora; species Entomophthora muscae. Next base: position 251,907 of record QTSX02000762.1, on the reverse strand, counting down.
CTCAGCTGCTCAAGCCCACCATCTCTGTGGCAAAAGAAAAGAGCCCCAAATAGAGCAGGCCCTTCCGTTATCAAAGGCTGTATCAAAGAGACCCCATCTACAAAACTCACTACAAGCATATTCATGGCTTTAATAACGTCAACACTCAAGTGAAGGAGATGGTTCCTGAAACAAAGGTAGTCAAGTCATACTGTACTGTTGAACGGGTTGTCAAAGATGTAGTTCCTGAGTTCAAGACTGTTGAGTGTCTATGTCCTGAGTACAGAACTGTCATAACTCAAGTTCCATTCACCAAGCACATCCCTTATAAAGTGAAGAGTATGGTGACAGAAGCACTTACTCCTAAAATCATTGATGAGCCTAAGATCAAGGAAACTCACCACTTACCCTTGCTCTCACAATGAGGTTTAAGTTTGATGGAATTGGCAATGCTCTTTGATCTATATTAGCTTATATTTACTAAAAATAAAAAGCCACATGTATTGGTTAAATTATTTCAAGTTAATATAAGACAATAGTAACTAAGCTATAAATCGTGTAGTAACTTAAGCATCAAACTATAAAAATACCATATAACAAAGATATTAAAATCTTGAAAAGTTTTTAATTTATTTATAATGGATAAAACTAAACCAATAATTAAAACAATTAAAATGCTTTCCTGGATGTATTTTTTACTGAAATTTAAGTTTTTATAATATGAGGTTTATTTTTATTTTAAAGTAAAACTACCCTTAGTTAAAAAATAATATGATCATGTACAGTAGTTTAAAATCCTGTTGAGATAAACATATATTAGTCAGTTTAGAATGTATAGGTTCAGTCATAAAAACAAATTTCAACTTGGTAAATCTAAATAGAAGATAATTCCACAGAAAATGTGTGCTATTTGGCAAATAGATCCAGTCATACAACAACCTACTCAAACTGGAGACAAATATAAAATGATTTAACAACAAGTGTACCAAACAATAAAACACATGAGTTTCAGTCACAGAACACATCTACTATGTTTACTATGTTTTTTATGAACACATGGAACTCAGTCACAAAAGTTACAGACTTGATCCAACAACAAGCCCCAATAGCAAAAAGAAACAAACAACAAAAATATCAAATATCAAAACAAATGAGTGAATCTATAATAATGTTACCAACTTGTCCTAATTAAGAATACAATATAGAGTACAAAAAGAAAAGAAATATTCTGAGTGTCTGTTTTGGGATTAGAATTAATAAATATCAAATTTATATAAACATATAATTAACAGTGTACATTTAGAACCAAAAATAATTAATATAGAAATCTAAAACCTAATTTGAAATAAACAGTAGTGACTACAAGCTTCCATGCTACTGTCAAGGGTCTGGATGTACAAGTATTCTGGTTATTACCATCACACCTAACATCCAGTCATTGCCCAATTTGGTGCCTTTCCAATATACCATTTGACATACCAAAAATGGAACCAAACCAATATCACATGACTGTCCAGGTATCCAGCAACTCAAACCCATCCAGCACATGACCAGCCCCTTGGTTTGATCCAACTAAATCACCGCCACAGCTAAAGCTATATAAGTCTAAAGTATTATACAATAAAATATACTTCTTCTCTTCCTACTTTTATATTCAAAGCTTCCCCAAAAGGCGCCCCTTATCACTGGTAGCACTACAGTTTTTGACCACATTGATGAAAGAGAAAATGACTGAACAGAACCTGCCCACCTTTGCCCACATACTCAACCAGGCCACATCCCAGGATACCTGGAAAACATACTTCCGTGCCCACAACATTGATGAAGATATTCCTAGTGGATGCACCGTATTTGAAGGACTGGTCATGCCCAAAGCATGTGACAAGATAATTCAATACAGTTGCTCTCTTCAACCACAAACAAACCCACAGCCACCTATCACAGGTGAAGTTACCAACACCAAATACACTGGTATTGACAAGTTCTTTGGTAAAAACAAAGAAAAATCATCAACTGGCTAGACCACACAGCCGCCAAACTCTGCGCCAGCCGCATCCCCCACAAAAAATGGGTCCAGGAAGCCAGCAAGCGCATATACAAGGCTGCAGCTAACTGGTTTGCCACCTGGGTTGGTTCACAAACTGACAACCAGCTTGAAAACTGGAAAGAGTTCAAAGCCAACATCACCCACAATTTCTGTCACTGAATCTCTTCAAGACATTGCAATACAGCTCAGTGATCTTCCTCAAAAGACCACTATTGCAGCCTACGCCAATGAATTTGAAGAAATACATTGCAAGATCCAAAACCAAGCACAAGCTGACAACGTACACACCAGAGCATCATTCATCAACAGAATGAAACCCTCTGTCACTGCCCTCATCTGCCCAGAAGCAAATACCTCCATGCCTGCGCTCATTGCTGAAGCCAAGCACGCTGAAAAATGCGCCAACATGGAATATGCTGCACGCAACGGCAACCACTCCTCAAACAGCAATTTCAGAGAAAACGCCAATGGAAATAAACACCAAAATACCAATCATAGCAACAGCAACTCCAATTGTAACAATGGCAATTGTATCCAAAGCGCAAACTGCTCCCATCCCAAGAAAGAGGACACCACCAAAGTTAACAATGCTGAAGTAGCAACCCACTATGAATCTGACCCCACATTCTCTGACCTCAAAGGTCTGAATACAGAGGAACAGGGAAAAGAGGAGGGGGAACAGGCTTAAGTGCCCCTGTCTTCCCCAACACAAAAAGAAGAAGTACCAAGGCATAAACTTTGCTGCTTACATTCCACGTATCCCGCAATCCCCCATTTTTATGAACATAAAAATTAAAGATTGCTCACAACTTCTTGTCTACCCATGCACTTAAAAATCACATACACATAAAATTTTATTTGATTCTGGTGCACAACACACTATGGTTAGCAAACCTTTTGTAACCCAGTACAAAATATCAGTTTTCAAATCCAACTTCAAATACACTAGAATGGCAGACAAGTCAAAAGTTCTGCTCAAAGGCAAAACAACACCCTTCAGAATTGACCTCCAAGGCATACAAACGTCCATCAAAGGACTTTTCATAAACAATATAAACTACAACATTGTATCAGACATGGACTGGTTCACCTGAGTGAATCCCAGCGTATGTTGGAAAACAAAAACTATGACCATCAAACACAATGGAGTCAATTTCAACATTCTCAAAGAACCCAACAACCTCATTCTAAGAGACACAATATTTGTTCAAGTCATAAATCAAAATGACTCTGAACATCTAACCAAAGACAGTACCTTCCACATAATGAGGTACTCCAAATTTAATAATATACAAACACAAAAGATCCAATGCCCAGAACTTGCGGCACTCCTAAACAAATATGCTCATGTATTCAAGGAAGAACTTACAGAGCTATCCCCCAAACAAGAGGCCAAAAATGGCATCAACTTATTCAAAGCCATGCCTAAACCTGCACCCCTCTACAGACTCTCTCTCATGGAGACCCAAGCACTTAAAGCCAACATCAAGGACAATCTAGTCAAAGGATTTATCCGTCTGTCTGAATCCCTGTGAGGGGCAGCAGTTTTCTTTGTAAAGAAGAAAAAAGGATCTCTTTGCTTAGTTACTGACTACAGAGCACTAAACACAAGTACAGTAAAAAATAAATACCCACTTCCCCTCATAGAAGACCTATTTGCAAGGCTCTACAAAGCAAAAATTTTCTCAAAAATTGACCTCACATCTGGTTATAACCAAGTTGAAGTTAAAGAGAAAGACATACCAAAGACCGCGTTCCACACACAATTTGGGTTGTTTGAATGTAAAGTAATGAAATTTGGGATGACAAACGCCCCAGCAACATTTGTCACCATGATGAACCAGGCGCTAAACGGACTCTCAAACACATTATGTTACCTCAATAACATCATCATATTTTCAAAAATAAAAGAGGAACGCCTCATGCATGTCTGCAAGATACTCAATCAACTTGCAAAGAACAAGCTATATGCTAAGCCTAGTAAGTTCCAATTTATGGAAAAGGAACTCCTGTTCTTGGGCCACATTGTCTCTGACGGTGGCATCAAAGCAGACCCAGATAAAATAAAAGCCATAAATAACATGCAACACCACATCTCTGTTAAACAAGTTAGATGCTTCCTTGGAATGATAGCTTACCTAAGGAAATACATCAAAGACTGCAGAAAGATAACCACATCAATGACTTAACCAAGGATAATGCCAAAAGAAATTCATCTGGACACCAGAATACAACAACAATTTCCAACTATCAAGACAAGCTTTGATTGAAGCACCAATCTTGCAATACCCTAATAACAATGTGTGCTATGAGCACAAGTTGGATGCCAGTGACTCCGCCATTGGCGCAGTCCTAGCATCTGTCATCCAGGGCAGCAAGACTTCCTGTCAGTATGTTACAAAAGCAGAAAGCTAACAAACACTGAGCAAAGGTACCCAATACACAATAAAGAATTGCTAGCAATATATCACACATGCAAGAAATGGATATGTTATCTCAAAGGACACTTAAATGTCCAAGTGCTAACTGACCACAAATCCTTAATCTATTTTAAAACTAAGAACACACTTGCACAGCAACAAGCCAAATGGATGCCCTTGCTGGAACAGCTTAACATGGACATCCAATACAAAAAGGGGGCAGAGCTGGTCACAGCCAATGCTCTCTCTAGGCTATGCCAGCCAAGAGAGGATTGCCCTGACCACCTGGACCCTGACTGGCCCAACCTATACAACACTGAGTACAAGACAAAAGGAAAGGATCCCTCCACACACCAAATAACCCATGATACACTAGTAAGGAATGAATTTTTTTCCATGTATCAGTTTGGCACAGTATACCAAATCATCAAGGATAAACACATTCCATACATTCCACTTGCACAAAGAGTTGACACTATACTAAGACACCACTGTCTGCTAGGACACACAAAGGCTAACAACCTATATCTCACACTAAAAGAGATAGTATGGTGGCCCAACCTGAAGCAAGACATAATCAATGTTCTAAAGAAGTGTGCAGTGTGTGAAAAATACGCCAGCACCAAGGCGCCACAGCCAACAGTTAACTCAGTACCTGACCCCAAATCATATAAGGTTTGGGGATTGGACGTAGTGGGACCCTTCCCAGAAACCAAAACAAATCAATGTTTCCTAATTGTAGCCATCAACTTTGCCACACGTTGGCCCATCTGCTGGGCAACAAAAGATCACAAGGCAGAAACAATAAATTGATTCATCAATAAAGCAATCATAGCAGTCTACAGCACTCCAGACTACATCATAACAGATGAGCAAAAGAGCTAACATACCACATAGTAAACAACAATCTAAAAACAAAGAACATCAAACACTCCACAACCTTGCCCTACAGGCCACAGGCCAACAGCAGAGTTGAACACCTGAATGGCAGGCTTTTCAGAACCCTGGAGAAAATAAAGGATGGCAAAGCCAAAGACACATGGCCACTTTATGTGAAACATGCATTACTAGTATCCCAGGTTTGTACCAATCAAGGGACAGGCTACTCACTGTTTGAACTAATATACGGGTACAAGCTAGAAATAGTCACCCACAATAATCAACTGTATGTGAAGATCCCCCAGGGAAACCTCCCACAGTAGAACAGAAACCAGCTCTACAACACATACGCCTCAAAGCCAAACTGGCAGAAACAAAAAGACTAAAAGACCAAATGGTAACCTCAACAGAGGACCCACTTCCCATCAACTCCCCTGTCTGGGTCCTAGCTGGGAACAGAAAGAAGCTAGACTCAGTACAAAGAGGACCAGGAAGAATCATCAGATACCAACCAGACAGGAACACCTACCTGGTTAAGTTCCAGGGTGCCAAAGAGCCCATCACCAAAAAGTATCACAGATCTTGCCTCCACCCTAGCAAAGGGGAACACTCAACTCAGTTGGTGCCCACTAATAAAAAACTCCAGGAACATCAGGTGGCAGCCGTCAAGACAAAGCTTCCTCCTGATGTACCTGAGTAACCCCTTAAGGGAGGGGTGTGTTGAGGGTCTGGATGTACAAGTATTCTGGCTATTGCCATCACACCTAACATCCAGTCATTGCCCAATTTGGTGCCTTTTCAATATACCATTTGACATACCAAAAATGGCAGCAAACCAATATCACATGACTGTCCAGGTATCCAGCAACCTGAACCCATCCAGCACATGACCAGCCCCTTGGTTTGATCCAAATAAATCCCTGCCACAGCTAAAGCTATATAAGTCTAAAGTATTATCCAATAAAATATACTTCTTCTCTTCCTACTTTTATATTCAAAGCTTCCCCAAAAGGCACTCCTTATCACTACTATATATGGAGAAATAAAAATTAAAATAAAAAATTATATAGATAAACTTATTTGATTTTTATTTTATTTTTATATCAAAATGGAAGCTTCACAACAACAGAGTAACAACAGACTCATTGTGCGCTGTGATTGCGGTCACCCCACAGATCAAAGAACAGAGTTTGTGTGACACAAGTGCCTACTCAGGAATGAGACATGAGAGGAGACTTCAATAGTGAGGTTGAACTGAAACAAACAGCTCAAGGGGAACAGAGTACAAGGGCACAGAGAATAAATCCCAGGGTCCAGAATCTGACCAGAAAGTACATCAAGGTCATCACCACCAAAAAGGTAAATGTTGTCACTACCAAGATGGTGTCCTTGGTGTATAACCCTGTATACCGCCACAACAGTGTTCCAGATATCATTCTAGAGAAGGTTAAGCCTGTCCTTGACATCACATAAAAGCCTTTGTGAGTGATAACAAAGGGCAATATGACAACAAGCAGCCACAGTATTTCCAAGCCACTGGTGGACAGAAGGTGCTCAAAAAGATTGCTGCATTCTACAGCCAAGTGCCTATGCCCTGTGTTGTGGCTGAGCTTACAGAGTCTGTGCCTTCTTCCAAAAAGGCCAAGTACCACATCATTCCTAATTCCACCTGAGAGACATTTATGAGACTCATGGAGGAGATGCCAAACCACAAGAAGACCGCGGTCCTTGTTGGTATTCCAGAAAAATCTGCCTATAGGCTCTGTAAAATCTATCCAAAAACAGGTTCTGCTCTCCTTTTTGGAGAAAACTAAGTACAAACCAATCCTATTGGTTAAGGAACACTTGTGGGCCATCTGAAAGTGGATTGATCAGAGCTGTCATCTTGAACTGGAAAATATTCAGTCAATGGTTGAGTTGACTTTCAGGAATGAGGCCTCAGTTTTCACATGCTATTGTGCTGTGAAGAGTTTGTGATTCTCCTGGAAAAACTCAGACTTTCTTCCTATAACTGCAATAGCCCAGACAGTATTGTCTACCATTAAAAATACATCAAGAAATTGCTGCTCTCAAGGAAAAGGGCATAGTAAAGTTATTTTACATTGACAAGTCCTCTTTTGCGTCCTCCATGAGAAACAAGTATGACTACATCCCCAAAGGCAAAAAGAACAGCATGTCACAGCATCTGGCTGTCTGGTCTGTTGCCTACTCAATGGTAGCCTTTCTTGGTCCTCTTGGCATTGAGCTCTATCAAATGATCAAGGGTTCCTAAAATAGTGGTACCTTTCTAGAATTTCTCCAATAGGTTCAGGAGCACCTCCAAGTAACCAGTTCTGGTATCACCAATGTTATTAGTTGGATAAAGTTGGGCTCCATAAGGTGGCAGAAATTCTTAATGAGTTACAGGTGATTGAGCCTGGTGTGAAAATTGGCTCCTAACAATTGGCTACATCTAATTTGCGCCTTTTATTCCTCCTCTCCTATTCCTCATTACTTAACCCAATTGAGGAGGTCTTTGGGTGGCTGTCAAGATTTTGAATTCTTGAAGAAGAAGAGATATAGTTTTTATTAGTTGTATTATGCATTTTGGGATGAGGAGATCTGTATGAGGACAGATGTGTTTCCAATTGGTGTAGATGATTGCTTCAACAGTCTGGGTTCTGTTGTTGCTTGAGCCAAGTGATAGGAGAGTCCTGTGGTCTTTGGGACACAACACTGTCTTTCGTGGTTTGGCAGGATTCCAAAGTAACATTAATACATTCTTATTGTACTTGACACTACTACTATTTGGCTTAGTAGTAATGTTGATATTTTCTTATTTTTGTCTTCCTTCCAAGTGATCTTGGAAGGACTTTTTAATGGGCATATCCAGCAGCCAGACTGGAGTCTAGCTGCGGACAACTCTTACTAGATAGCCTATCATCCCCAAGATACTAGTTTCACCCCCAGAGTTGGATTCCAAACCTGAATAAGGGTTTGGAATGAGGTAATATCCTAGGCTGGTAATTTCTCCTCTTCAGCCTGGATATCCCTTGACTTAGTTGTGGTCAACTAAGTTGACATCCATAACCCTGGGTCCCATCTTGTGCTCAGTCTAATGTGCAGAATTTGCCCAGGCAGTCTTCTGTCTCATTTCTTGGTGAAACAGGATGTTTGTATTTTCCCGCCTATATTCTGTAGGGCGGGTTTGCGTCTGTTTTAGGATCCAGAATGTCTAGCATCTAATTATAGAAGCTTCTGGATTGGCCTGTGACCTGAGACCAGGAATGTCTCAGGTGTCTTCTGGATTCAAACTATAACAGTCTTAATATAGTTTCTCCGTATTCTGGAATAGAAGTATCAACCTGGCTGTGGCCCATCTATTGTTAGCCAATAGCTTTAGTGATGGGAATATGAATCAGTCAACCCTGATAGATCAGGATTTCCTGACAGTGTCTCAAGAAAGTAGTCAAGAAACAGGTGCCACCTGGGCCTGATGATTTGTTCAATTTGCTGTGGGTTGGTGTCCATACCCTCCTAGCTGAAACCATGGCTAAATTCTATGGCCACACTGATTTTTTTCTCCCTGTGTGCCTCTCCAAGCAGCCAATCAATTAAAGGCTTTGCTATTCCATTTTTTTGCTTTTATTTTTTAATACCTGTTTTTTATTTAGTTTAATTTATATTGACTTTATTTCTGTGATTCTGTGTGTATACCATCAGGTATAATAAAAATTAACAAAACAAAGCCAAATGAAGGAATTTAGGAAAAATCAATTTTTAATATTTTTTTATTTAGTTTAATTTGTATCTAGTTTCTTATATGAGAGCAATTGTATACTGTCATGTATAATAAAAAATTAAGAAAGCAAAGAAGGATAAATGAATGAACATACAGAAATAATTATTGTTGTATAATGATTTTATTTATTGAATATGAATGGTTTGATTAAAGTAGATTTCAACAAAATTATATATAGAAAATTAAATTTTTTTGGGTTTAGAGCTTTATTGGGGGTGTGAGCAGCGGAATTCAGGACTTGTTGTTGAAATAAACTAGAAATTTCTATTGAAAAAGCGTATGTTGACATTGGTCTCATACTATATAGATTGCGGCAGCTTGAGTACAGGAGCACTGTGATTCAATTATCCAGGAAGATTTTTTCTGATGGAGCTGCCATCTCATATGTGGCGGCAAGAATAACTGCATCCTGAATAACATGCTCTATTGAGCTGTATCCAGGGGCAATTTTTTCCATCTAATAAATGGCAAATTTCATCCAGCCTTATTATTACATCATACAGGTTGTGTGCTTCTGCTTTAAGCCCCACTATCACAACAAGACCTAGGTAAACAATTAATTGAAGTCTCTGCCCTGCAAACAAGGCCAAAATATCACAAAATTTATTATATATGATACTCATTTTATTTTTAAAGAACATAGTGGTGAAGAATTTTCCCATAGTTGGCAGTATTCCAGTCTTGTTGGAGCACCAGGAGGCCCTGAAGTCTCCAAGGATGCCTACAACAGCAGGCAGGAAAAACTGTAGATAAATTTGGTTATTTTTTCTTTAAATTTTTTTAGGACATGGGATATTGTGTTTGGTTGGGAAACAGAAACTGACTTCTTCTTGTCCTCTCTTTATCTCATATAAAGTTTTGGTATGGCATGGTTTTGAAAAAAGTCCCAAAAAAGAGGACAAAGAGCTTGCAAAATTTTGGGGTTGGAACATACTGGTCAAGGTGGAGCTTAGGGGCCGCAGCCAAAGCCAAGACCCACCATTCAGTGTCATCTGGTGTTGATAGGAGCCTTGAAAGTTGTTCTGATGTCATAGGGTAATTAGTTTTCAATTTTTTTATCATTTCAAAGCAGACAGCTGGCATCAGGACCAGCTGATACCCTATGTGGGGGACATAGTTTCTGTAAAAGGTTTGCAATATGTAGGGTTTTAGGCATTGGCAGAAAACTTCTTTGTTCTCTTTTATAAATAAAAAAGTTAGTATAATTTATTTATATTTTAATTTTTACTTTCTTTTATATCTTTATCTGTTGCCCCCTTGACAGGGGCTACTTTACAGGACTTTTCACTAGATGGTTGCTGGTCTTCTTCTGTTGGCTTCTGTTGGCTTCTGTTTCTTTTTATTTTTTAGTTACTCAAACATCTCAGGATCCTTTGACCATGTCTCTGCAGTTGCAAACCCCTGTGGCTTGAACTGGATGTTGCAAGAACACCTTTTTGTATGTTTGGGAGCCTGGTTAAAAGTTTGTTGATAGTATTGTGTACTGCAAATTCAGAACCTGAACATAAAAATGCAGGATTGTCAAATCCTTGGTCCAAAATTTCAAATCACTTTTGCAGGATGGCCTTTTTTAATTAAATTGATTTTTTTTGAGTATTTATTTGAATTTTTAAAAATGCAGGAACTCATAGACACTTTGAAAAGTTCAAGTCAAACTGCATATTTCCTATGGACAAAATGATGTTGCAACTGAACCAATGAGGATTCAGTATTTGGAATTGGGGAAGACAACAGTTCAATAGAAAGGACAGAATAATAAGAATAAGGTATGATTTATTGTAGAATATTATTATTAATATACCATATGGGGAAAGCCACACAGCCATAAGGGAGGTGGCATGATGGCTTGTTCCATGTAAAGATTCAAGCCAAGGAATAACTTGTGCAGGGATCAGCAGGTTGAATTGATAACGCTCCTAATTAGGAGAAATTGCCCAAAATTTGATACTGCCATCAGATTGGTCCATGTTGTTAGATACGTCAAGGGGCAGCTCATTGAGCGCCCCCTGTGTATTGTAAGATACGTTGGCAGGCAAGTCAGGAAACTTGGTCGAAATACCCCCTTGCCCCCTTCTTGTTGTCAGGCACCAGGATCAGAGTCTGCAGAAGATCTGGGAAGGTCTGCACAAACAACCTTTGTGTGGGAATGGCGCAGCAGGGGCACAAGCAATTGTGGTGAAGCGTCTTGGTGTTTCCTTGGGCACCTTCAAGCCAATAGGTGTGATTATCATAAACTGCAGCTATCTTGAAGGGCCCTAGGTGATTGGGCTCCAGATTAGCCAAATTAGGGTTGAGGGTATAGACAGGGTCACCTACAGATTATCTGGCTTCAAGGTGCTTTGTCCCTCCTTCAATTTATTTGTGCTCAACTTCCCAGGATTTGGCACGCCATTGGTTTAGGGATTGAGTTGTCAACAGGGGGGCTTTCTGGGAACTGTAGACCATAGCTTCCCCTGTTCTACTCCTGTCAGACTGTCAGGCATTCCAAAGGCCAAGGCGCTAGGGCTGAAACCGGTGCCTTGATTGATTCTTGCCTGTAGGATAAGTAAAGCAGTAGGCAAGTGTTCAGTCCACGCAGTATTGGGGTGCTCCTGCAAGAGCTTGGCAATCAGTTAGACCAGTCAGCTGTTTAATTGCTCCACGCGCCCATTGGCTTGCAGATGATAGGGAGTGATGACTATCTGTTGAAGGGCGTTCTTAGCACAGTACGCCTTCATGACCTGGCCAACAAGTTTGGGACCACTATCTGTGATGAGACGTTTGGGCTGCCCAAAGCAGGCCACAATTTCCTTGCCAATGAAGCGGGTGATGGTGGTGGCAGTGTGATTAGTTGTTGCCCAAGTCACTGGCCAGCAAGTGAAGTAGTTGATGGTGGTTATTATGTACTTCTTTCCCAATATGTCTTTGGGGAGGGGCCCAACCACACCAAGGGCCCACTGCTCAAAGGGTTCCATGGCCTTGATGGGCAGGACAGATATGGGAGGTTCAGGTTTGGATGTATTATTTTTGCACGACACACATGTTTTGAGAAGATCCAGGATATCCTGGCGCATACGCAGCCACCAAACCTTTTGTTTCATGATCTCAAAGAGGTTACGTCCTCTGATGTGACCCAAGGTGCAGTGGTAGTGCAGTATTATGTTGCCTCATTGTGTGGTGGGGATGTAAGGAGTCTTCTCACCTGTCTCTGCCTGGCGGCAGATGTTGCCAGCATTGGTGGTGAACTGGCTTTCATTGGCCTTCAGCTTGGAGATGATTACTGAGTTAAGGCCTTTGTAACAAGTTGCCTCAGGGCAGAGGTAAAGCATTGGCCAGTCTGGGTCTAAACCATTGTCCCTGGTGATGGACGCTATATAGAGCTGTGAGAGGGAGTTGGTTGTGACAAGTTAATTCCCAGGATTGTACTTGATGTGCAACTGGTAGGGGGATAGGTGCTTGACCCAGCCTGCTTGGCAGTGTGTCAAGTGGGACTGCATGTTGAAGTACTGAAGTGACTTGTGGTCTGTCAGGACGCAGGGTGCAAAGGTTGCCCCTTTGTTGTGTTCTGAAGCGCAGCACAGACACACAATGGGAAATCCTAACCTTAGGATTGGATTTGTACTAAGTCTTAGCTAGATGACAGGGAAGGCTATGCATTTACCTTGCAGCCCTGGATGAATAGTCTCTACTAGTTGTGGCTAGAGAGAGGCGCGGAAGTACAGAAGACACAGAGACAAAAACGTGAATAGAACTTAATTTTATTGATGAGTAGGAAAATGGAATATATAGTGGTTGGCGGTACCACAAAACACTACCAGGTTGGGGATTTCAACCAAGCAATGATGCCAATTATGACAGAGCCCACGGATTGGGATTACTACAATTAAATCCATAAATTATTAGTACAAAATACAATGACACTAATTATGACAGAGCTTGCAGATATGAATTGCAGCTATCAAATAACATAAATTGGTAGTATAAGCCACATGCAAATTGAATTAGCAGTAGTCTGCTGACTTAAGCCTAATACTAGCCAATGAAAAGCGCTGCCGCGGCAATTAATGACACATAATTTGCCGCCGCGGCACTTAATAAATACACAAAGCGCTGTGCCGCCGTCTGGTAATTGGATTAGGCGCCAAGGCACCAAACTACTTTTACGTCAAGCGCCGTTGCGCCAACTGAAAATTATTGCAGGCGCCACAGCACCGCCTTACCTTTACATCAAGCGCCAAGGCGCTGGGTTTAATTCCCCATAATCTCAAATTCCCTTAACTGTCACATTAATAAGCATTAAGCTGCAGTATGCTAAGAAAGCAGGAAGTGATCCTGAAGTAACTAAATTACTCCACGCCAGCAAGGATCACCTGTGCTGGGTGAAGATGAAGATATTCTATTGTTTGACATGCAAGAAGCGCCAAACCTAGATTAATAATTACCCAAATTAGGGGTGTGTTAGAATGTCCTAGAAGATATTGCTAGTAGTCCAGGGATTACCCTTATAGTAGGTATAAGAAGAATTAAACATTTATAATAAAATAAATCTTTGGAACCATCTTTATTTTATCCTTAATCTGGTTGACCTTTATCCAAATCCTTAAGTGCTTCTGCATGATCAGAAGCCATTGCTGGGCAATAATCATGGTCCTGATTAATCCTGGCTCTTCTTATACAATACTACTCATATCCTCACATATGACTGTATTCTGGCAAATGTCCTGTGCCCTATAATCTCTAATAATTGTTGCACTGTAATGCAAAAAGCGCAACAACCAGGATGGTAGGATCACTTGCCACAAGCATGAGTGGGGCAAGTGAGTTGCGCAGAATCAGGAAACCAAACAATTGTATTTACTAATCCAACCATTGACTCATTTTGTGAGGCAAAAGCAAAAGCAAGAGATTTGTCTTCAAAATGGCCCACCAAAGGCAAAATCAAAATACAGTGAATAGCAGGATTCACGACACCCTTCCAGGTAACAGCGCCATTTAGCAACACAGTGCATAATTGCAGCCAACTCTTTATCATATATTGGATAATGTTGTTCCGAGTCAGTAAGCTTCCTGGACTCATACACCATGGGGAGGAAGACACCTTTGTCAGTTTCTACCTGTAGTACACCCCCTATGGCCCTTTCAGAGGCGTCAGTCTTGAGTTTGTACTGGCGGTTTTAATTGGGAAACTGTAATACAGGCAAATTTGTAAGTCTTTGCTTCAACATCTCAAAGGCTTGATCTCTGACAGGGGTCCAATGGAAGCGCTGCTTAGTGTTTAGGAGCGCAGTGAGAGGTGCAATGAGCTCTCCACAATTGGGAATGAACTTGCACACATAGGTAACCATGCCTAAGAAGACCACACCTGATCAATATCAGTAGGAGGTGGCATACTAGTGATTGCCTTGATCTTGGCAGGATTGGGCTCCATCCCTTGAGCAGAGATGGTGTGCCTAAGGAACAGCAGCTCCAACTTAAGGAACTTGCATTTGGAGGGTTTAGCTTTTAGCTGGTTTTTCTGGAGAGTGTCAAGGACAGCATGGAGGTGTTGGAGGTGCGTGGTTTGATCTTGACTGAAGACAATAATGTTGTCAAGGTACACCATCACACATTTGCCAATCAATCCCTCAAATGCTTGGTTCATCAACATATCAAAGGTGGAAGAAGCGTTGGTCATCCCAAAGTTCATGTACCAACACTCAAACAACCAGTAGCGTGTGCAGAAAGCAGTTTTTGCTTCATCCCCTGTTGCAATGCAAACCTGGTTGTACCCTGCAGTGAGATCAATCTTTCTAAAGACCTTTTCACCTGCAAGTGTTTCAAACAGGTTGTCAATCAACAGCAGGGGGTACTTATTTTTGACCGTCACCTTGTTCAGGGCGCGGTAGTCTGTGACCAGGCAAAGGGACCCATCCTTCTTGGCTACCAAGAAGACAGGCACCCCATATGGAGAGAGTGAGGGGCAAATAAAGCCCTTGTCAAGCGCATCCACAAGGTGCTGGCAAAGGGTCCCATCTTCCTTTGGTGTGAGACAGTATAAGGGGCGCGCTTTAAGTAACAACCCTTGGAGTTGTACAGCGTGCTGGATCTCCCAGGGAGGGGGTAGTTGTTTGAGTGTCTCACTGAACACGTCCTTGTAATCCTTGAGGAGTGTAGCAAGCGCTGGTGGGGGTGAAGTGGTCAAGGGAGGGGCTGTAGATGGTTCAGCGCAGATAACTTTGACCAAGCATTGAGCAAAGTCTAGCTTCCCCCTTGAAATTATACAAGCCTGTTTTGGTTATCCTGACAAACACAGTGTTGTAAAGAAGCTTGCTCATTTAAACAGGATAGATTTGGAAGCCCACCTCATTTCTATTGAGGGTGATAACAGATGTATCCCAGTTGATATAAGGACAATTGTGACAAAGCCAGTCAAGGCCAGCAATTACATTGTGGCTGAGCCCGGCCATGACTGGCCCAGAGAGTTTAACCTGGACATTCTCCATTCTTACAGAGAAGGGGACTGTCTTGTGGGTAATTGCTACTCTAAAGGAGTCAGCTACACATACTGCCTTGAATCTGCTGGGTACATGGTCTAGCTGCTGGGCATCAGAAAATGCCTGATCCACCATGGTGTGGTCAGCCCTGGTTTCCACCAACAATTTGTGGGTGTTTCCACAAAAACAGAAGGGATAAGACAAGCAGGTTACTTTATTGAGGGAGTGGATTGCTTGTAGCACGGGGTTGTCACTGTGTACCTGAAAGATGTCAAGGGTTTCAACGTTGTGAACATTATAGTTGCAGGTATTTTTGGCAAGGAGAGATTGAGAGTGCGGGTCAGCTGGGGTTGTAGGACCTCTTGTACCTACAACCCCCAGGCTTTTTCCTGGTCCTCAATTTGAGCTAGCTGGAGCTCCTCCTTGGGGGGGGGGCGTTTAGTCCCATTCTCCTGCTGACAGGGCTGGCGGCAGCCTACTTGGTTGTGGGCGCTGCCAGGTGTTGCACAAGGTTGAGGTAGGGCATCATTTGTGCAGCAGAAGTCCATCAAAGCCTGGGTGTTGGCCTCCACAATGGCTTTGTAACAGTTGTCAATGGAGGTACAGCAACCTACAGGGACCCATTTACAGATATGAGGCTTTAACCCATTAACTATTAGGGTCAGAAGCATAGCATTTCCGTCAGTGTTGACTTCAGGGGCGGCAGCAAGAGCCTGTTGCCAGGTGGCAAGGTATTCAGGATGGATCCAGTCTGTTTGATTGCTAGAAGGTGAGTTCCCACTACAATAGGAGAGAAGGTTTTGCTGTAGCAGGATCTTGCAGCATCCCTGAATACTGGCCAGGTGACTTTGATTTGGCAACCGCCAGAATTAATTCATTTTGCAAGTTGACTTACTGAATGCCAACAATTTGTCGACATTCAGTAAGTTGACATTATTTTAGTATTTATCTGCCAGAATTGGGCATTTCCAAAACTAAGCTAATTTTTCATAGTGAATTATTAAGTCAGAATTGCAAAATTAAAAAGGAACAGACATAATGTTGACACCATTTAAACAAAGGCTTAATTTTAAGCCAAAAAACTAATATAATTTACTATGAAAAGGTAAGTTTCTTTGTAATTTTACATTAAGATCAACTACAGTAAGTAATATCTGGATGTTGACCCCAAATAAGAATCCATAAATTTCTTAATAAAATACACAATATTCTAAAAATAACTATTTTTTATATATTATACTACTTTTTTTATTAAATAAATAATACAATAAGCATTGAACAAAGACATATGCCAACTTTCAGAGCATTCTTTGTATTATTTAGATATTTACTGTTATTTTAAACTCGCTGGATAAACTATAGCTTATTTCTGGAAGTCCACTTAAGCCAAAACGCATATGTTAAAACTAGAAATTATATATGTAATTATAATGTCAATTTTGTATTGAATTGACGCGTTGACTAAATTGCAACAAAGGGGTTTGGCTAAGCAAACAAAGTGACATAATTTAAGCAAGATTTAATAGGAGAGTTGCTATAAAAGAACACTGACTGCCTGAATGTCAACACCTTCACTTGTTTATTAGTAAAACACTGCCGCTTAACAAAAAGCACACATACAATGGTATAGTAATTCAAGCCAAAGTACCCAGGGATGTACTTTAGACTTCCCTCTACAATCCCTATAATTTAGTTTTCATAAGTTACATATGCAAATCTTTAAATTTTTTAAATTTAAAAATAATCAATTTTGGACTTAAAAAACCAACTCCGGAAAATATTAACCAAGCTTTATAAGTGATTTACATAATGCTTTTCCACTTTAATGCTGACTTTCAGTATGTCAATGTCAAAATTAAAGCGTTTTTTTATGCTGAAAAACTAAATTAAATATTTTTGACTATTGTGACTACCAGAATGTCAACTTTTTATTTAAACATGGGGTTTTTCTATTCTTTAATAATAAACTAGCTCTAAAATAACTTTCTATACTTCTATAAACTATTTAATTAATAATAAAATTTAAAACAAGTGATTATTATTTAATTTTATTTATGTCTCACATGATTATTCTTACTTTATGAACTCTACTCTAATTATTGTAGAACAAATCTTCCAAGAAGCCACAAAAGAACCCCAAGTCAACCAAGAAAGTACCCGAAGCCTCTGGAAAGGCCCAAAGTCCCTACCCCAACAAAAAACCACCCAAAGAGCCCTCAAAAAAACAGAAGACAAAGGAGAAGACCCCAGACCCTGAAAGCAAATAGCACTCCCCTGCCCCCTCCTCTTCTCCAAGCTGGTACCAATCAGAAGGAGATGATGTTACACTAAAAAAGCAAGGAAGAACAAAGATACCCAAGAGTCCAGAACCCCAGTCATGCCCAGATGAATCAAGCTCAAAGGAATCAAGCCCCAAGGAATCAATCTCATCCCAGTCCAGAAAGCACAAGAATCCAACTCCAGATAATTCCCCTCCACCGCCCAACAAATCTGCACCTCCATCCTCCTCATCAAGTATCAATAAAGAAGATCCCGATGATTACTTGTCTGACTATTGTCAAGCACCAATTGGCCCATGGAATCCCCTAAAGGTTCACAATATATATAACATTAATGGAGAGTTTAAGATCCCAAAGAAGTTCCCTTGGTGTTCCCCTCTAATGTCTGTCAAAGGAGGTACAAATTTAGTCTGTGATGGCTATGTTTTCAATTGCAACAATCAAAAGAGAGCAGGAAGAAGCAAGAATTATGTATGTGAAGATAGAAGCTGCGCTGCCAGGATTAATACAGAAGGATGGGATAAAGTCACTAGTGAAAAAGGAGAGTACATATGCAATGCTCCAATCAATCTTATTAAAAAGCTTATAAAGTGGTATCTCTACCAAATGGTCCCAGTCTCCAAAGATGTCAAGGCTTCTGATCTGGCAGTTAAGGCCACCACACACCTAAGTAATGAGAACCTGAAGCTCATCCCTGACTGCAACCAGTTAGTAAAGTACATATGTGACATACGCCGTGATTTATTCTCCCATAATAAATCTGCCATGGTCCAAGGAGAGTTAGTCTTGACAGAGAAGTTAAAGATGTTCAATGGTGATGAGGTATTCCTTTTACATGATGATGGGCCTACAGCAGAGGCAAGAATTATATGCTATGGTACACAACAGAACCTGGAGCAGTTGAGGGATTCAGACACTTGGTTATGTAATGGTACCTTTGCAATATGCCCCCACCTTTTTTTACCAACTATGATCTGTACATTCCCTTATTGAAGGCAAGGTGCTCCCATTTGCCTACTTTCTGCTTCATGGGGCAACAGAAGAGATCTACACAAGGACTTTTAAAATCCTTCAGGAGGGCATCAAAGCCCTATCAAATAATAGAAAGAGTCCCCCTGGCCATAACACTAGAGCCAATCCAGATGATAATGAAAAGGATAAAACCACTCTTGCTGCAGAAAAAGAAGCTCAAGATAAAGCACTTGGATCCTCAACTATAATAATGGACTATGAAACTGCCCAGTATAACGCTTTTGTAAACACCTTTGATGGAGAGGTCCAGGGGTGTTTTTTCCATTATTGACAGGCTGTCAACAGGCAACTAAAGGGTCTACCTGAGCTCAGCAAGCTCCACTGTTTAGATACATCAGGAAAGTGCAAGTTCTTAATTCAGCAGTTTGTAGCACTAGCCTTTGTAAAGCCAGAGCATACTGGACAAGCCTTTGACCTCCTATGCCAGGATCCATATGCCAAGAAACATGATGGTGTATTCTGCCCTTTCATTGAATATTATGAACCACAGTGAATTGGACGTAAGGTCACTAAGCGCCAGAGCAAGCCCAGAGTCAAAGCCAACTGGAACTGCTACCAGGCAGTTCTTAAGGATGAGATAAAAACTACATCATCTTTGGAGGGCTGGCATAAGCATATAAAGTCCTCCTTTGTAATCAAGCCCAGATACAACACCTTCTACAAGCATCTCAAAGTCCAACAGGGGAAGACTGTTGCATCCATCAGAGATATTGAGAACTGCCCATCCAAGAAGAAGAGAACCACCAAAGAGAAACAATATCAAGAGAATATCAAGGAAGTTGTCAAGGCAAATATAAGCTTTCAGAGATTGGGGAACACATCAAGAAGATTGCCACAGTTCTTAATGGTAACCAGGTGATCACAGTCTAGCTTTCAATTAAATTTATTGAGTATTGCCTAATTTTTTATATAGTTCTTATATATTAAGTATAATATTTTTAAGTGAATAGTTATTCTAAATAACTCATTAATAATTTATGGTACTTTTTTTATAAAATCATTGATTTTCTATTGATAGTTTGATGCTTTAGACTGTATTACATGACCTATATTGGTATTTTACTAGTAAATTATATGTTTTTTTGTAGTTTTCAATATAGAAAAAACTTTATATTACTGTTTCTGATTGTTATATTTTGCTATAATATGTAAACTTTTTATGTAGTATCTTTTTGTGTATTGGATTTTTTTTGTTTTTATAAGTGGAAAATTTTTGTTATAGTAAAGATAGCTAATTTCATAGTAAAATAAAATAAAAGTGTATTTTTATGAATTTTTAATTGTCATGTATAATTTTTTATGGATTTTTAAAATCTATGTTATCACATTACCCTAAAAATATCTTGAAGCTTAATTTTTATTAAGTAAAATGTTCAGGAAACAGGTTTCTGCTTATTAAAAAAGTGTCAACATTTAGTAGTCTGCATGAGTTAAAACTTAATTCTGACTTTTCAATGCTGTTGACACTAAAGTATTTTCAATTCTGATTATCAACATATAGTAAGTCAACTTGCAGAATGAGTTAATTCTGGCGGTTGCCTTTGATTTCCTGACTGGCCCAATTGGTAAACCATACCGCGGCAGGCCCTGTGAGGCGCCCTGACACAGTAGCAACCCACATGAGCTCAGGAACTTAGCAGATACAAAGGCGGGTTTTGGTGGAGTGAAGCTGACTGCCAATGTTGACTCCTTTGACCCCATCTGCAAAGGATTCTTGTTGGAGGTTGAGCATGCGCTGTGAAAGGTCCAAATGAGACGGGGTGACACTGGCGTCACACTGTCCAAGACAGAGCCAATTGTACACACTCGTAAGAACTAACTGTTCTTGATAGATAACGTACCCGTTGGGGATGTCCCCCTTGGGGATTGGCAGGAAGGTATCTTGATGGGGAGTAGCCATACAGCCCATACTCTGTACTTTCTTAGGGGGAATTTTTGGCAACAGCGCCCATGTTGACACTATAGTAAAGTGACGGCCCGGGTTTACTTAATGTCGTTTCCTGGTTGATGACACTTTTTTAATTAACAAAACACTTTACCCTGAACATGTTTAATACAAAAAAATATTTTAAAAGACATTAAATACTAAAATGACCCCAGAGAGTTCAAAACTGCAATAAAAAATTACTATAAGTAATAAGATTAAGGAAATATAAGCAACTATTTTTCAGTTTACTATATAAATTACACTCTTTATTATAAAATTATTTTTTATTCCCACAAAAATTAAAATTCCAATGAACCAAAAATAAAGATATTTAATATATCATGATAACTACAAAATATAAGAAAATTCTAATTTTAATTTATTATACTTTATATAAGCATAACTGAAAATATCTCATACCTTAAAGATAACTTAACAAAATATAAGATATTTCTTACTAAACCACATTAAAACTGTATCTGAAACTTACCAGTTATACCTAAAAAGATTATTACACTATAAATAAATCAAAAAATTAAAAGTTTAAAAGTAAAAAACATACAGGCAAAGCAAGGTTTATTAAGCTAATTAAAGCCACCAGCAAGAGCAGTGGCAACGTCCTCAAGGTACTTCTTAATCTCTGCCACCTTGTACTTTTTCTTTACCACCTTCTGCACGTCCTACTGATAATCCTGCTCCTTGGACTTTGCTTCTTGGGGGCCACCCAGTTGGCCAGGTTGCGGAACTTGGAGATAGTCCGGGCCTGCTCCTCCTGTAGCTTAGAGAAGAACTTGTTATATTTGGGGTTTGACCCAAACTTCACCTTCAGGTGATTGTGCCAAACCTCAAGGCTAGAGGTGATCTTCATCTCCCCCTTGAGGTAGGAGCCTTGATAGTTCCAAGGGGCAGTGGCCAAGATCTTACCTCTCTGGGCAGTCATCTTATTGCCCACCCATTGGCGCTCAAAGTAATCCAAGTAACCTTTGAAGATGGTGGAGTGCTTCTTGATGTAAGCGTCCTCCAGGAGGGCCTCAAAGCCAAGCCCAGTATGCTCCAGGCGCACAAAAGCCAAGGCAGCAAACTGAGTCAGGGCAAAGTGGCACTTCCCCTTACTATTGTTAAGATACTTCTCAAAAAGGTCCTTCTCACTCTTGAGATCCTTGATGAGGGCCTGCCTAAAATGGAAGAAGCAGCCCTGGAATTCTCCATCAAAGGTGGCCTCAAAGGCTCTGAACTGAGCCTGCTCAAAGTCCATTATGATAACCTTTGGCCCAAGTGAGCGCGCATGAGATAGCTGCTCAGCAGCTATGGTGGACTCATCCTTCCCAGCAGAGGAGGGATTTGCCCTTGTGGTGTGAGTGGGAGGGGGGAGCTGGTTAGTGGGAAGGGAGCTCAAAGCATCCCAGACAATCTTGCAGGCTCTGGTGTAGACTTCAGTCTTGGCACCATGAAGGAGAAAGAACACAAGGGGGATGGCCTGGTCATTAAACTGCCCATGCAGGACCCAAAGCTGCTTGAATAGGGAGGGGCAAGTAGCAAATGTGCTGTCACACAGCCAGGTGGTAGCAGTGTTCAGCTACTAAAGGTTTTGGGTTGTGGCGTAGGCTACAATCCTATCCTCCACTTCCTGCCCATTGTCATGGAGAAGGAACATCTCACCATCCTCTGTCTTCTTGAGGGCATCTCTGAGGATAAGGTCCTTGATGTTGGTGGCAACCTTGGCCATGGGGCTCGAGGCTTGACGCCTATCACTTAAAAACTTGACCAACTGATTGTGAGTTGGAACCCTCTTCAAGTTGGTTGGGGAGAGGTACTTGCAAGCAAGCACAGCCAGCTGGGTGGCAAGAAGATCTTTGGAGGTGTAAATCCACTGCCACCTTTAGCCTTGGATCAAACCGTTTTTCCCCGCCGCACCAAAAAAGGGCCAAAATTACAGCCAAGCCACTTAACTCTCTAGGCAATTTAGCCCATACTGTCAATAAGAGATTTGTTCTGGCCTACCCTTCAGACCTCCCAGCTCTGGTTGTTCCCTCCTGGGAAGAAACGTTAATTGATTTGGACTACTTACTGGCCTGGTGTTGTCCACTTTTAAAAGCTATCAGATCCAACCAATTGTTGTTGCCACATCAACACCCAAAAGCTCAAGTGAATTCCAAGTTCTTGAAAACTCCTCCAGCCAATCAGGGAGTACCACAGAAATTAAGATGAAACCCTCCAGTCTCCCTGACTCTGACCTACAAAATTTCTCCCCCACCCAATCAGATTTAAGCTCTGAAGTCATGTGATTCTTTCCCTGCAGCACACTCCCCTTTTAAACAGCAAGGAGACTTTCAGTCCCCTGCTTGTCTATTCCCAATTTTATTAAAGTTTGGATCTTGCTGCACTTTCTCTTAAAAATTTATAGTGGACTTGAGGCTCTGTTTTGAGTTCCTATTGTCTAAGGATTAAAGTGTTAGTCATTTCTTTAAAGCTTACCTTGTGCCTACCTGTTTTGAACCCGGCATCTCTCCCAGGACCTCCAGAAGAAGCTCAGACGTATAGTAATTGTTCTTCTTGCTTTTGCTTTCAAAAGTTGTCTTCAAGTTTAAAAGTTTTAATTGATCTTCAATCTAATACTTACTTTTATTTTGAATCTTCTTTAATTTCTTTGATTTTGAACCTGCTTTTGTTTCAATTTCACTCTAAAGCCACCTGAGACTGTTGCCAAGTTTTCCCCTGTATCCTCCTTGCCACCATTTTACTTGTTCTTGTTTGTGGGTCCCCCTGATACACATTTTTTTACTGTTTGTTACCCTGGGAATTTTGCCAATATATTCAGAATTTTGTGGAGAACGCAGCTATGATACTCCCAATTCTCAAATTTGTGGTGTTTTCTTTGGCTCCTTTTTTGCTACTTCTGTGGTCAACCTTGCCAAACTTATGGTTCAAAATTGCCTCTTTTGCTTGTCTTGTGGGCAGTAACCTGTCCCACCTCCTGGATCCCCCAGTGGTCTCCTGTTCTCTGGGGAGGCCATGGTAAAGAGTTTAACCTGCAACAACCTGGATCTGGAGGACACCAGGTTTACCCAGTCCGCTTCTGCGTTCAAGGAGAGGTCAGTGGTGCCCATTTCCAGCCCAGAGAAGCGCAACTTGGTGCCCCTCCAGGCCCCTGCAACGCCCCCTCCTGCTCCCACTTGTACGCCCTGATTGCTCACCGGGTTGGTGCTGATGGGATTGAATGCCTACTTCCCTTGGCTATCCCCTGCGTCTTCCCTGTGGTCCCCCCTTTGAGCTGCTGTCCCAGTTCTCCACTAGGCGGCATCCTGGTGGTATATTGCACCAGGATGGGAGCTGAACTTAGTTAGTTTAGCTCCTATCTCTTACAGGAGGTGGACATCACCTGGACAAGATACCACTTGAGGAGGCGGGTAATAGTGGTGTTAGGCATGATGCAGGTATGCTTGCCCTTGATAGTTTGGACCAAGTCCCAGCGCTCAGTGTTGAGCCGCACTGGGCAGGAGTGGTCCTTGCAGGTGTAATGGCAGCTCTTGAAGCCCCGGTTGGCATTGTTGCAAGAGAAAATATACCCATTGGCCATCATGGCTGGCCCACCTTCACGCTCATGATTGGGAAGTATTTGGGCAAGAAAGAGGAAACCTTGAATTTGCTGTCAACGTTGCAGATGTTGTGGGCCAACAGAGGGTCCCAGGGGCCAGCAGGAGTATGGCAGAAGCCAGGGAAGTAGTTGGGGCGGGGCTTTGAATCATCCCCAGATGAGTTTAAAGGGGGGAGTTTGGTGGGGGGAAGCAGAAGGGGGCTTATTATGGCACTCCTCATATGCAGGAGACTTATCTTTGGGTGGGGACTTTTGGGCTGAGCGCGTTTTCTTGGTTGGCTCCTTGTCAGAAGCCAAGTTGTAAAAACTGTGCTCTGTAAGAAAGCCATCAGATTAATCTCCCCCAGTGGAGTGAGCAGGGCTCTTCTCAGGAGAGGGCTCAGGGGAGGGCTTTGATGAGGGCTTTGGGGATGGTTTTGGTGTGATCTTTTTTGATGAGACAGGCTTTTTTTTTGGTGGGTTTGGTTGGCTTTGAAGGATGCTTGGTTCCTTTGGGCTGTTTGGAAGTGTTTTTGTCCTAAAATAATAAGTAAAATGGTTTAAAATAAAGCAATGTATGTAAAAAACAAACAAAACAACTTAAAAAGCATAATATATAAAAATTAAATCCTAGATGGTTTTTATTGGCATTTAAAAGTTAAAAAATACTTGTATAGTTTTTATTTTATTATAGTTTTAAATAACAAGTTAAAAGTTAAGAGAAATATGTAAAATTACTATGTTTAAATATAGATTATATTTTAAAAATTAGAAAATATGGAAGAGAAAAGTCAAAAATACAACATATCAAAAAATGAGAAGTTTTTATTATGGTAAACATAAAGTTTTAAATGTGAGAACTGAAAAGCGTTGACATTATGAGTGACAATTAGTAAAAAAAGAGGAATTCTCACTGTTGATTACAAAAATTGTAGACATTGTCACTATCAACATTTTTTTTAAAAATTTACTATGTTTTTTTCATAGTATGCTTAATTAAATTTATGCAGGCTAGCAAAAATTAACCCTTTTCTGTGTGTTTTTGTTCACACATAAAGATAAAAAAACATATGAAAATAAGTTGAAAAAGTATCAAGGTTCTTTATTATTTTATTAAAAATAATATTTGGGTAGTGGTAATATGATATTTTACCATTGCATATATAAGAAGTTGTTAATAAGTTGTTGGTAGATATTGAAAAGGGTAAAGTGTCAACAACTTCACTTACAACATTCTTTATATGAGGTGACATATTAATCTAGGCTTAATCATGCCACTTTAATTTGCTTAACTCCACCCTGGGGGATGATCACAAGCAAATAAATGATATTTAAAAGTGTCAATATTATTTTTAATAATAAGTTCTATAGTAACTTACATATTAACTCACGCTTAAATTATTGAATTGCCGTTAGCCATCAATCCACTTAATATATTAAAGCCGTAATAAGTGCCACATAAATATTTATAACATGAACTTTTCAACAATAAAATGTATGTGAACTGTATTTTTAAATTTAATAATTCAATAAAAAATAATTTTTAAATGTGCACTTAATTTCTTTGTTGTAGATGCTTCAGTTTTGTTATTAAAAAAAGTTATGCTTAAAAAGTGTCAACATTGACACTTTTACGTTGTGAAAACAAATAAAAAAACAAACTAATTTTTATTAGTAAATGTAAAGGAAAAATTTTGTTAAATTGAGGTTTTTATTAAGCTTAATATTAAATTGGGTTGAGATGGTCACATTTTTGTTGTGTTTTCTGGGTTTGCACCCCTGAACGCTTCAAAAAAAAGAATTAAGCTAGTGCAACTAGCAAAAAACATAGGAGATTTAGAGTTTCAAGTCAACAGTGGCCATGTTGACATTATTATTTTTGACATGGGCGCTGTTGCCAAATTTTTTCTTTAGGTAGGTTGTGAACCTACCACTGCTACCACTGTTGCAACTGAACCAATGAGGATTCAGTATTTGGAATTGGGGAAGACAACAGTCCAATAGAAAGGACAGAATAATAAGAATAAGGTATTGTTTATTGTGGAATATTATGATTAATATACCATATGGGGAAAGCCACACGGCCACAAGGGAGGTGGCATGGTGACTTGTTCCATGTAAAGATTTGAGCCAAGGAATAACTTGTGCGGGGATCAGCAGGTCAAATTGATAACACTCCTAATTAGGAGAAAGTGCCCGCAATTTGATACTGCCATCAGATTGGTCCATGTTGTTAGATACGTCAAGGGGCGGCTCATTGAGCGCCCCTGTGTATTGTAAGATACATTGACAGGCAAGTTGGGAAACTCAGTTGCAACAATGAATTAACTGGAATCAGATTTGAAGTGTTCAAATCCATCAACCATTTTCATTAAGTTTACTATGTTTTTTGGAATTGCAGGATTTTCAAATCCATGAACCAAATTTCAAATCACTTTTGAATGCCACTAGTAAACTCAGATATTAATTGCAGGAACTGGAATCCAAATTCAATGCACAGTAATAAACTAGGAAAAATCAACCCAAATCAAGAAGCTCCACTCTGGATAAAATTAAATGAAAAATTCAATCTCAACAACCATGTTTAGACATATAATTAAGTGAAATGTAAAATTAGCTAAATTGGAAATGATGCAATATTCTGCAATCTACATCACTATTATAGTAACCAAAAAATCATATAATGATTTATGAGCTACCCTCCTGATGATGCAGAATTTTTTTAAAAGTTTTTTGGCCCCTGGTATAGCCAAGTGTCAGGAATTCCTTTCCTGACTCCATTTATTTTATGGATAAATTGTTTGAAGATACCAAGATACATTCACACAACAACAATATTCTTGACACCAGTTGGTACCTTAACCTTGGTTACAACAAGATTCAAATCCAGGACCCTAAGAATGAACTTAGAGTTAGTACAGAATCAATCAGTACACTTAAATTATCTATTTATTACCATCCAATTGATTTGGATGTTGCTTTCAAAGTGCCATTTGATTTCAAAAAGGTTAATCATAATAAGTATAACATCACTTACCACTCAGCCTCTGATTGGCTACGTAAAGCCAGCCTGACAATCTGGGACACACTCTCTCTAGCTTTGGTTAAAATTCTGTACTTGAAGACCAGAGATCTTCTTCCTCTACACCGCTTAATAATACTTAAGATTGTGGCATCTTCTTGGCTCCTCTCCATGCACCACCTAACTATGAAATTTATTAAGCAACAACTGGATCTACACTTGAAACAGGTATCATTTCAATTATAGATCTCATGTAAATCCCCCTTCATTTCCCAAATACCACTTAAATATTTCAGCCTTCATTTTAAGGCTCTTTAAGTGTACACTCATTATCCATTCCAATTTTTCCAACAATAAAGAATATTTTCTATCTTATCTTACCACACCTATCTCTTAGTAACTCTCATTTGAAGCCATGAAGGGAATCTTATTCCTGCTATGGTTTCTAGTCTCCTTATTTACAACTGTAGAAAGTCTTGAAGACCCTATTCCCACCACCAACTGGCAAAACTCCTCTCCCAACAATGTCCACCAGAAGGAGTCCTTGGCCAATGGATGATTCAAGTATCCCTCTGGCCATTGGGGAAGAAAGTTTCATTATAGTTGCCACCCTACTCCTCCACCAGCTGAACCCTTGTTGGTACAGCCCCACACAATGTTCTACCTATTGACATAATGGTAGGGTATTGTCGTGAATTTTGGTATTAAAATATCTCACTATGATATGCTTAGTACTAATTTGATCCATATATGCAATATCATTGATGCTATCAATTTGGGCTTAGCCAATATTTAGCCTATCAATATTATTGCACCATCACACTCTCTATGCAAAACTACCCTAGAAAGACTTATTCTACTTTGATCCAATCTTCAGTACTTCCAGAGATACAGCAGTATTTGTGATTCTATTACTGGATAATAATACATTGTTCCTCTTATCAAGCTCCAAACCAGTGCCTGCCTTGTTGAGCTCATATCTCTGAAACTAGGGACTCAAACCTTATTCTGAGACTTATCCAGTATCACCTGATCTCTGTAGATCCCTTACATGATATACTAGGATCAATAGAACTTTTCCTGAATGTTCACATGACTGTTCATGTTGCCTTTTGTTCATCCTGAAGATGGAATGAGTGACTATATAATCCCCTCATTCCTTTTCTTAATAAATAAGCTTTATTCATATATCTATTATAAGTCATCCTTTAATAGCCAACCAGTCCTAGGATAACAGGGTTAGGCTCTACCCCTAGGGGTTCCTGTCTCATAGGCCTTGCATAAGCCTGAAATTACAACAGGTATTATCTCTTGGGTTGTTTTAGTTCCCTGATTGGAAGGTTTGCTTACTTGGGGCATTTGGGCCACCTTGCCATGGTCACTGTGTTCATTGGTTTGGCCATTGCAGGGCTTAACCTAGAAGCCTTGGTTCACCAAATTGGGGGCTTGTTCCCCTTAAAGTGGGTCCCTGACACCAAGAGGCCAACAAAACTTAGAAAAAAATTCCAAAGAGAAAGGCAGGGAAAAAATAAACTATAAGTTTACTACACTATGTATTTATGTATTGCTATTAAGAATACTTGATTACAGTAGATTCTAAAAACGCTAATTGTGGTGCAGGGTGCCACTCCCCAGTATTGC
This sequence comes from Entomophthora muscae, assembly GCA_014839935.2. Lineage (NCBI taxonomy): Eukaryota > Fungi > Entomophthoromycota > Entomophthoromycetes > Entomophthorales > Entomophthoraceae > Entomophthora > Entomophthora muscae. The sequence goes on along the minus strand of QTSX02000762.1, from coordinate 222,874 downwards.
CATGTTTGGACTAATTCCTTATTTGAAAAGTATAAGGGGAAATGCTGCCCTTTTTTGTGTACTACACCAGAGGGTAACCCTCCAAATCCTCTAGGGGTGTCTCCAATTAACAATTAATTGACGCACCTGCGGCTAGCCACAGATGCATCAATGATCAACCCATTGCTTGCGCCCACTATGTAAATTAGTATATTGGCCTTCTGCTCCACTTGCCAAGCATGGAACCTAAGGAGAGTAGTCTGAAGCCCTATTCTACACTCAATTCCCCAAATAAGGCCCTACTATTGCTGCAATCACCTGAATCTCAGATCACATGCTCAAATGTTCACTTCTTGCCCAATCTAAGCCATTTCCCTCTGAATATTCCCCAAAATGTTTCAGCTCTCCAAGAATGGTGTCATGCCCTGCCCCAAAGGGCAGGCTTTTTAAATTTATCATATTTTTTTGTTTACAATTGATTTAATCTTTCAGTATTTTTTAATATTGAAATTTTGAATTGGGAGTTAATATTTAAGTATTTTAAAGTTGGTTACCTTGTTTTTACGCTATTTGCGTTCAAATTGTTGTTGTTGTTGTCATTGCTCTGTCTTCCCTACTCTATATTATTATATATTTCTACTTTAAAGTTAGAATATTTTCACCTTCCCTACCTTTTCAAAACTCCTGCTTACATCATTGCCGCTCTCCAGTTTTTCACATTGCTGATCTGCAACTTCTGTTGGGCTTTGCAGTTCTCCTTTCTCCAGGTTCTTTCACAAGTTTTCTCCTGTTGCTCCTTTTATTGGCTGTTTCCCTCCCTGCCAATCATTATAAACTAAGAACAACCAAGCCTATATAATAAAGAACTTGTGAAGAGTAGGCTTTAAGTCAAAATTCTAAGTGATTTCTATCCTTCAATTCTTTATCTAATTTAAACTTGAGATCTTAATTTTTAGAAATTTATACATTTTTATTAAATTAATTTTAAAGTTTAGCCTTTTCTTTCCTTAAACAAATGGAACTTGTAAAACAACAAGCCTTAGGCTTGTTGTATCCATTATTTTCCCTTAGGGAATCTTTTAATAGTTATATGTACCAATTTGCTGATGGAGAATATCCTAATATTGAAATTCCCTTAGTTACAGATTGTTCACTATTAAACACTTTATTTTATCTTCTTTGCTTAGGTTTCTTAAACTCAATCACTCCTTTTGTAACTCAGTATAGGTTTTTAGCAGGGTTCTGTAAGATTATTTTGCAGAAAGTTCCCACCTTTTTATACCTTTTAAATCTGAATCCTAATGCCTTACACGCGCTAGTTTATAGCCTTGCACCACTATGGGCAAGAACTTATAAATAGCTTAGTGCCTGACAGTCTAGACCCTAGTCATAATGACTCACCCTTTCTTTTCCCTTCTGTCCTCCAACTATAAAAAGAACCCCAAGAGATCCCCAATAAAGACAATTATTTACCATATGAACATAACCAACGGCTTCCAATTCTTAGATTACTTGCAGAGCCCACAAATAGAGTTTCTGTTGAGTAAGAAGATATTAGTCCTATTGTGCTCCCATTTGCTGCTCAGCTACACCCAATCTACCCTTAGAACCCTTGAGCACCATATTTTCTGGTGCTCACTACAGGGGTATCTGCCACTGCCCTTTGCACGGCTGCCAGAGACCTCTAGTCCAGGGACCAAACCTGTGATTCCAAAATCATGGACCACCCACACTGCTCCACCGCCAAACACGCTTGCTGCAATGCCAGCCCCCTGCGCCCTGCCTGCCCAACTCCTGCACGCAAAGGCCGGGGTTGGCCCCGTAATGCTGATTGAGTCCTAACTCCCACCAAAGTCCCCCACCCTGAGGGTTGGGTTGTCCCTAACACAGAATTTCCCCAACTACCTATAGAGGTCAAGGAACCCATTTTTCCAACCTCTGAAATCCCTCACACACCCAGTCCAGAACTTGCACATTACTCTCTCCCCCACTACTGCCCAAGCTGTTGAGCCCCCAAGACGGCGCTCAGCTTTGGTCTGCCTGCAAAGCCCTTCTCCCACCTTGGACAAAGACCCCACAGAAGAATTTTTTGAGGTAGATGAAGAACCTCTCATCAACCTTTCTCAGGCCTCATCCCATTCTTTTACTTCCAGCAGAGACCACCACCATCCTGGGGCTTTGTCTGGAAATCCTGTGCCACCTCCCTGAAGATGTCAGGCCCTCAAACAAACTAGCTCTTGTGTCACATTTGTCTCACATATAGAGCCTCTGCCTGTCCCCACTGCTCCCCCATCTTACCAATCCATCCCCAGTGTCCCCCTCTATCAATGGCCCAGTTGCTCACCCTGGCCCCTCTGATGATCCCACCATATCAGATATGGAACATGTCCGCCGGTTCCTGAGAAAGAATGTGGATGTTCTCACCTCCACTGCCATAGATAACACCATAAGGATCAAGGATTGCTTGATCCAGTTCAACCATCCTATGGTAACTGCACTGGTAAATTGGTTGGAGCAACAGCACATTAGTAGTGAGCAAACCATAATGGCCCTGAATTGGCTAAGGGATTACACTGAGGCAGCAGTGAACCCTCTTCAAGACCAACTCCACCAGATCTGACGTGAGCATGAGGTTCTTGGAGCCCTGCACTTTAATGAAGTAACCATTGCTCAACAGATAACAGAAGATCACTCCTCCTTTCAGCAGCGGGTGATCCAACCCTTGGTAGAAGAAGTGACCAATCTTAAGGGCCACTCAACCCAGCATGACGTAGATATTGGTGACATTCAGGCTAGCTAGCCAACATACAAGAAGCCTGTGACCAATGGGCTGGAAATGCTGCATCTAGAGTTAACCAGACCCAAGAAAACCTGGAGGCCCTAAAAAATGAACTTGACCTACTCCATCACAATCTTAAGCAAACACAGGAAGACCTGGATGTTGTAGGGGCCAACAGAAGCACAATCTATTCTAAGGTGGAAGCACTTCAGTCAGACCAGGTTGCATTCAAATTGAAAACTGAGGCCAATCAGAGCAAACACCTGGGCCTCATCCAGCAACTGACAACCCAACTCAAGCGCTTTCAACAGGAGTTAACCATCCCAGCTCATAAGCAGGAAGCCCATGCCTCTACTTACAATAAAGAACTCTCCACCCTAAAGGAGAAAAACACCAGCCTCCAGCTGCTGATTTCTAACCTGACTGATAGATTTAAATCAAGGAATTTAGGGGGATCAGGCAGTACACAACCAAGCCCCATCTTTGCCTCTGCATTGAAAGAAGTTGTGTGTTCTGTCCTTGAGTTGGTAGAAACTACTACAGCTTCTTCCAGCACTCACCCAGTTGAAGAAACATATCAAAGGTTCCCCTGGGCCACACAAGGAGTTCCTGCCCCCATATCAACCACTTTCCCACCCATCACAGATATCTTGACCCCAGGTCTAACCTCAGTACCAACTATTGCCACTCAAACGCCCGGAAAGCACCTCCCCAACACGCCACCACAGGCCCAAGAAAATGAACCAAGGGTAGACCCTGCAGCTGCACGCTGGGAGACGCCTCCCAACCCTAGGCACCCATACCCCCAACAGTACCTGTGATAGCTCCCTCCTTCTGGGTACCCAGGCCCCAACCCCCAGCCATACCCGCAGGAGGGGTCTTTCTTTCAGCAAAATTACCCCTATGGGGCTTACACCCCCTCCCAGGTCTTCACTCCTGCCTTGTAGTTATCACAGAGCCTTCTCTGGAGGCCCCCCTAGTCCACCAGGCTGCCCCTCAGGACCATCAGGACTGCCACCTGGACCTCCAGGACCGCCCTATGGGCCCCCAGGACCAGCCCCTTCTGACCCTGGTCTACCTTTGTGGTACTCTTGTGCAAGCTCTGGTCCCAGCCTAAAGCTAAATACCAAGTTCAAACCAGGAGATCCCATCAACGTTCACGTCTTCCTAAAAGGGTTTGAGCTCATGACCAGGGACAGCCCAGAGCCAGTTGCCTGTGCCAAACTGCTGAATAGCTTATGTTGTAACTGTGCTGTTTTAGCAGAGTTACATGGGGAAAATATTTAGAATATAGATAATAATCTTTATTGTGAGATAATGATTATATAGTTCATGTGAATCAAGGATAATAGGAAAATGATTGGTGATCACATGGCTGGATGGGAGAAGGGGGTGGCTTGATCCTGATAATGAGTCAAGCGCCAAAATAAGGTATCCATCATAAAGGATCATCATCTGTTCATGTTGTTGGATTTGGTAATTTGAGTTGACTTCCTAGTCTGGCTTTGAGTGACTGGATAATTGGATTGCAGGTCACAAACCTGCTTGGTTGGAACCTTGCTGGCGGGTCAAGCCTGTGGTTTCAACACCCCCCAACTGAAGGTTGGCCTCCTCTGGGGGCAGGTTTTCAGGGAGGTTGTCAGGAGCCCGGGCACCGTATTGAACTAGTTGTTGTTCTGTAGCTGGTAGGGCGGTCTCTCGTTGTTTCTGTCTTGCTTTGCAGGGTCTCAGGAAATCATGGTGTAGGGTCTTGTATTGGTTACGTTTTCCAAGCCCTTGCACAAGGTAAGTATTATTGTTGTTTACCTTCAGAATGATTGCTGGCCTCACTTTCTTGGGTTGTAGCTTGCTCTTGTCAACATTCATGACCCAAACTTTGTCCCCAACTTCATGTCTATTGCAGATGGGGAAAAATGTCTTTTGCAGACGTTCATCCTACTTTGCTGTCTGCTTGCTGTTATCCTCTATCACTTGAGGGTCTGAGCGTGGAGGGACTTCACTTGGGATTTCCAGTTTGGGTCCTGCCAATGCTTGAATGATATTTGGCTGTGTGCTGTATACCAGTTCAAACAGGCTTTTTCCAGTGGATCTGTTCACTTGGGTTCAACACACAAATAGTGCAGTCAGTAGCTGCTTATACCAATATTCAGATCTCCCGGCGGTGAGTTTGGCTAAGGCTTGCACAAGGCTACCATTAAGCCGCTCTACGCGTCCATTGGCCTGTGGGTGGTATGGTGTTGTCACAATGTGCTTGACCCCATTTTTGATGAGGTATACATTGGTGTCTTCAGAGGTAAATTCTTTGCCTCCATTGGTTATCAGGAGTTCTGGCTTTCCAAACTTGCTGATTATCTCCTTGCCAATAAAATGTTGTACATCATTGCCAGTATGTACCTTCACTGCTTGGGCTACTGGGCATCTTGTAGCAAAGTCAATGGCGGTGATGATGTATTTCTTGTCATTGTGTTTCCCTGGCATGGGGCCAACAATGTCAAGAGCCCATACTTTGAAAGGTAGTTATGTGCAGATGGGAAGTACTGACTTTGACGGGGGTTTGCTTTTGGCAAACTTTTTGCATACCTCACATTGGTCTAGAGCTTCTTGAACATTGCAGTATAAGATTAGCCACCAGGCCTTATGTTTAAGGAACTTGTATAGGTTTTGGCTCATGTATGTCCAAGGTCTCTGTGATAGCGTAGGATGGTGTCAACTTGCTGATGCGTGGGAATGTAGGGAATGGTTGCGCCAGCAGACATCTTTCTGTGTAGGGTCCCATATACGTCAGCAAAGAGGTGTTCATTTTTGATGGCTATTTCCTTTGTTATGTTGGTTGTGCCAGGGGGGAAACCTTTTTCCTTTGTTTATAGTACTAAGAGAGGCCATTATGGGTTGAACTCATTCTCTCCTCTTGAAACACAGACATACAGGCAGGACAGGGCGTCTGCCATGGCAAGCTTGGCCCCAGGTTTGTACTGGATGAGCATGTTAAATCGCTCCAATAGCTCCATCCACCAGGCTTGGTGGCGCAACAGATTTGCTTAAGTTTTGAAATAGATGAGTGACTTGTGATCAATTAATGCTGTGAATTCTTCCTGGCGTTCCAGGTAACAGCGCCATTTGACTAGGCAGTATAAAAAAGCCAACAGTTCTTTGTTGTGGATAGGGTATTGACACTTGCCATCTGTCAATTTTTGAAATTCATAAGCTACAGGCAGGAAGTCACTGTCATTATTTTTGATTTGTAGTACTCCCCCAATGGATGCATCTGAGGCGTTGGTTTCCTTTTGATATTCCCTGTCACGTTTGGGGTATTACAGGATGGGAGCTGTCATGAGCTTCTCCTTGAGGCGTCTAAAACAGAGGTCATGTTGGGGGATCCACACAAACTTGGATTTGGTGCCTGTTATGGCAGATAAGAGGGCAGTCAAAACGCCACAGTCAAGTATGAAGCGTTGTACATAGGCCACCATTCCCAAGAAGGTGCAGAGTTCCGACTTATCCTTGGGTGGTGGCATCTTGCAGATGGCCTGTATTTTTTAACTGTTGGGTTTGATGCCGTCCTTTGAGACTATGTGTCCCAGGAAAGGCAATTGCTCACAAAAGAACTGGCACTTGGAGGGCTTGACCAATAGTTTGTGTTGTGCCAAGGTAGAAAAGACTGCCACTAGGTCTTTGTGGTGTTGTTCCACTGAGGGGCTGTAGACAATAATGTTGTCTAGATACACTAGGGCGTGCCTGCGTATGTGGGGTGCAAATAATTTGTTAATGAAGGTTACAAAGGTAGATGGGGCATTGGTCATGCCAAAGTTGAGCACCATACATTTTTAGAATATGTATTTAGTGCAGAAGGCTGTTTTGGGGATGTCTTCCTCCTTAATACAAATCTGATTGTAGCCTGCAGTTAGAACAATCTTGGAGAAGACTGTGGCTCCTCCCAAGGCATCAAAGAGGTTGTCAATCAGTGGCAGTGGGTAATGCTTCTTAATGGTAACTTTGTTTAGGGCACAGTAGTCTGTGACCAGATGTAAGGTACCATCCTTCTTAGCCACAAATAATACGGCAGCCCCAAAGGGAGACTGTGAGGGGCGGATAAGTCCTTTTTCCAATGCCTCCTTGAGGTAGGTGTGTAAGAAGTTGTCTTCATTTGGGGTCAGCCTGTAGATAGGGAGCGCCTTGGGTACAGCTTGCTTGAGTTGGACTGAGTGCTGAATATTCTTTTCAGGGGGCAGCCTGGGTAGCGCTTCCTTGAAGATTTCTGGATGGCGGGCTACAATTTCCCATTCCTGAGGCGTGGAGGTATCCTGGTGATTCTTGAAGTGTATGATCTTGTATTGGCAGGAGTACCAGTCAAATGCCTTCAGGTTTTTCTTCTTGTCCTGGGTCTATGTGATACGTACAAAGAAGTGGTTGAGTAGCAGTTGGTCCACAGAGTCAGGAAGATCTGGTGGTTGACACCTTCACGCTTGATGGTCAACACTGAGGTTGCCCAGTCTACGTGAGGATTGTTCTTCTGTAACCAATCTAGTCCCAGCACAATTTCAAACTTGGGTAAGTCAATGATGGGACCTTGAATGGTGGAGTGGAGGTTCTCAAGCATGACAGAGAAGGGGGCAGTTTCCCTTGTCACAGCAATGTGATGTTCATCAGCCAGGACCACGTTTTTAATCCACAAAGGATTAGTGGTTAGCTTGAACTTATCTACAAAGCTGCTGTTGACTAGGGTTCAATACACACCCAAATCCAGGAGTGCTGAGCCTGTGTAACTGCAAAAACAGAAAGGATAGGACATCAATTTATTGGGATGTCTGGCATTGGTGTATAGTACCAGGTCCTCCAAGGGCACCTGAATCATTGGGCATTGGTCCACGTCCTTGGGTCAGTATTAATCATTGGGCAATTCAGGAGTTGCGTGAGGAGAGCTTGGCTTGCTTAGTGCTCTCCCTGGACTTTTACCTCATCTTGGTTACTTTGCGTGGCAGTGATACAGAAATGGGTCCAGTTTGACTGGCCATTGTTTCCATTTCCATGTCCATTTGAACCCGTGGGTTTGTGGTTGGCGTTGTTCCTGTTGCCTCCAGGAGGTGGTTGAGAGGAGCGCCCACCTGGATGGGAATCCTTGGGTCTTTATTGTTTCCAAGTTTGTGCCTTATGCAGTGTGTTGGATGTTTGCTCTTCTTTCTCTGCTTCACAGTACAAGCTTTGCAGGTTGGTCACCTGATCCAGGTTCACATGTCTCATCACATGCAACTTAAGAGCGTCATAGTACATGAGGTGTGTGGCTGGGGTGTCAAAGGCCTTGTTGGATGGTGCACAAAGACAGAGTTGCTTGTAGGCATGGGTGAGTTCCTTTACAGTGCCTGTCTGGGTCAGGTTCTTCACTTGGCGTATGATCATGAGCGCTGTATCTTTAATCACAAATTTTGCCAGGAAGTCTTGCTTAAAGGTATCCCAGTTCTTGTTGATGTGCTCTTTGTGCCACTTGTTGCACAGGTGCCAGCGTTGTGGGTCAGGAAAATGGAAATTTCTGCAATCCAAAACCGCTGTGGGCATTTTATCTGAGCCAGCTTGCTCTGGGCGGACTGGATCCATGCAGCAGCGTTGTTGTTGTTGGCCCCAGCAAAAGGTTCCAAGGCGGTGCTCTGTAGTCTTTGAGCTACATAGGTGGGCATGGTGGTTTTGTTGGCTGGTTGTGGCATCAAGGAGGGAGCCTGAAAGAAACCTTGTGCAGACATGGCGTTGAAGGCGGGTAGCAGGATGACCGTGTTTTGGTACAGGACAAAGCCATTGGATATGGCGGTACCAGGAGTGTACGGAGTCCAGTAAGGCAGGAGGCCAGACATAATTCTGCTGAGGATTTGTTGGCTGCAGCGCGTGCGGGTAACAGGCAGAATTTTTCAAGATAAGGTAGGATGGAGAACCTACCTGTGCTACCAATATTGTAACTGTGCTGTTTTAGCAGAGTTACATGGGGGAAAATATTTATTAGATAATAATCTTTATTGTGAGATAATGATTATGTAGTTCATGTGAATCAAGGATAACAGGAACATGATTGGTGATCACACAGCTGGATGGGAGAAGGGAGTGGCTTGATCCTGATTCAAGTCAAGCGCCAAAACAAGGTATCCACCATAAAGGATCATCATCTGTTCATGTTGTTGGATTTGGTAATTCAAGTTGACTTCCTAGTCTGGCTTTGAGTGACCAGATAATTGGATTGCAGGTCACAAACCCGCTTGGTTGGAACCTTGCTGGTGGGTTGAGCCTGCGGTTTTGACACTTAGACAAAAATGCCTTCTTCACTGTGGTTGCCTCTCTTAGTGAAGGGGAGGGGTCTTACAAGGAAATTAAAAATATCCTTGAAGATACCTATGGGTCCCCCATACAACTAGAGGATGAAAAAGCTAATTTCTTGACTATCTCTCTGAAAAAAAATGAGTCACTTCTGGAATTTAGTAGAAGATTCAGGGTTGAGGCACAAACCTTAATGTCTATCAAATTTCTGACTCCCAGAGAAGCAGAAACAGCTCTTCTCCATGCAATCCGCCCCTTCCCACACTTGCTTGTCTTCCATTCACAGCTTTTGACACCTACTTCAACTCAGGCAGACTTTGCATAGCCGCCTCCCTCCAACAACATACTCTATGCCAGGCTCAACATCCTGTGTATCCTTAACAATGGGTAATGAATGTGGTAGAGGAATATGAAGAGGATGATGACGGAGTCCTCTTTGTGGAAAGACAACCCATGGAAGAACAAGAATTCTTTAAGTGTGGTTGGAAAGGGCACTTCACAAGGAACTGCCCACACCGCTGACTGGACATAAAAGAAGAGCCTGTTGATACAAAACCCAGCATACACGCTTTTTCCAACACATCTTAAGAGGATAGTGTTTTGGAAGGGCCAAAAAACTACTAAGCAGAACATATGGGACTAGTGTGTCTCTGCCTGGTAAAAAAATCCCTCCCAATTTTCATAGTCCCAACTCTTTAATAATGGCTGTGGCTGATCATAAAACAGCAAAAGTCTCTACCCAAAAAGAAGCACCCCCAAAAAATAAGCCCTTTGAAGACCAATCCTGCCCTGCCTTTCATCCTCCAGGCTCAGAACCTCCAGAAAACCCACAATACTGTCAGCAATATAACCAAAGCTCTTTCAAAAACTGTGATCACTACTCTATTGGGGGATATTGTCCACATTCTTCTAACCCTACAGAAAGCCCTTAAAGAGCTAGAGAAAGCACCCCCTCTTGTCTGCTGGGTAGAGGGTGGAAATAGCCTCTCAGTTGGGTCAAGTACATGGGTACAAACCAAGGTATTTGGCATCCTAATTTGTGCTGCCCTAGATAGTGGAGCTCTGGCCTTAATTCTATCCTCCCAATTCACCTGTATGCTCTGTTTCCTGCCAGACATTGAGTGCAGCAGAACCTTTGGTACAACAGGCATCAATACTGCCAGATCTAAAGGCAAATACTTGTTGGTTCTCTTGAAGTTTGGGGATACTGTGGTCACCTGCCTGGCCATAGTCATGAAAGCCAAGAACTATGATGTATTGATTGGTTCCTCTTTTATGGACTAGTTTGGGACCACCATAAATCACAAGACTGGTAAGTTTCACCTCCTAGTCCAGGAATTACCACTCCTGACACCTTATGGCCGGCCTAGAGTTTCTCCTGAAGGTATGAACCCTGGAGGATGCATCCTGCTTGCCTGCCCCTCTGGTATGATAGGGATCACCTATAAAATCACGTCAACTCAGATAAGCAAACTACCAACAACAGTTAGCTACAACAACCCTATCCTGATTCAGTCAAAGGACAGTGTAAGTATTCCTCCCAAATCCCAAGCCATTATAGGAACAGGTATCAAGCTATGCATACCAAAGGGGTTGCATGAGGAAATATCAGCACTAGGTTTTCTGCGTCCCGGGCTGCCCACAGTTGCAACCCACCTCATCCCAGGGGAGACTACCAATGAACTCACTATTCTGGTGGCCAACCCTCACTCCTCTACCCTAGAAATAGGTTGCAACTCCAGGGTAGCCTTCCTAAAAATTGTCTCAAATAAATCTATTTTCTTTGCCTATACTATTGGATTGCTGTATGAACTAGGATTACCAAACCCTAGTCACAACCTAATAGCACCCATCCTACAAGATGAACAAACTGGGGACATAGGCCGGCAACAGAAGGAACAGTTCCTGGAGCTCATCAAGAAGTACAAACATCTTTTTGCCAACTCAGACGCCAAGCTGAGCTGCGCCAATAACTGCTTCCATAAAGTCAACACAGGGGAAGCACAGCCCCTATTCAAAACCGCGTACTGTCAACCCCCCATGGCTAATTGAGTAATAAAACAGGAAGTTGATAAACTGTTAGAAGGAGGTCGTTTAGTACCATCCAATAGTCCCTGGGCCATCCCTTTGCTCCTGGTAAAGAAGAAAGATGGGACCAATAGAGTGGTAATTGACTACAGGAAGTTGAACACCATCTCCAGGAAAGACAGGTACCCCTACCTCAGATTGATGACACTCTGGACAAGCTGGGAGGCGCACAGTTCTTCTCAGCCATGGATCTTGTAGCAGACTACTAGCAGATACCTATGGAAGTCAAAGAACAGGAGAAGTGTGCCATTGTGACTGCAGATGATCTGTACCAACCAGCCCAAATGCCGCAAGGACTAGCCAACGCCCCAGCCACTTTCCAACGGCTAATGGATACCACCTTTTGCAACCCAAAGTCCATATGTGTCCTTGTATATTTAGACAACATCAATGTATACTCAAAAAGCTTTGAAGACCACCTTAGAGACTTAGAGCAGGTCTTCATAAGGCTAGACAAGATAGGGATGAAACTAAAGCCAGAGAAGTGTTGATTCTTTAAGGAAAACCTTGAGTTCCTAAGTCATGTCATCAATAAGAAAGGCATTGCTCCTATCCTGGCCAAGGTAACAGCTATCTCTAAACTTGCTGCCCCTACTACTGTCAATGACCTGAAATGCTTTCTTGGTATGGTTGGCTACTACCGCCGCTTTATAGAGGCATTTGCCAATCTGGCCCAACCTCCTCTTCTGCCTTCTAAAAAAGGATGTATAATTCATATGGGACCGCAATTGCCAGATTGGGTTTGAAGCGCTCAAACAAGCCTTAGTAGAATCCCTGGTTCTGGCGTATCCTAACTTCTATAAGGAGTTCATTTTGTATATATATGCCAGTTTAGTAGCAGTAGGGGTGGTCCTTGCGCAACTGGATGATGAAGGTCACAATCATCCTGTTAGATATTTCTCTAGGACCCTGAATGTCCATGAACAAAACTACTCAGTAACTGAAAAAGAATGCCTAGCAGTCCTATATGGTATTAAAGAGTGCTGCCCCTATCTATATGGGTCCCACTTCAAAGTTGTGACTGATCACTCCTCTCTTAAGTGGCTAGCTAATCTAAAGGACCCTGAGGGGAGACTGGCTTGCTGGGCAGTGAGACTGCAGGCATACAACTACAAAATTATACACTGTCCTGGAGCCAAGAACGCCAACACTGATGGATTATCCAGAATTCCACTAGTAGCAGCCCTTGCCCCAGAAGGAGATGCCCTGTTTGACCTCATTCCTTTTCCCTCCAAGTGGGATAGTATCTCATCTGAGGCCCAGAAACCCCTAGTCAAACTTGCTCATAACACCACAATTTGAGACAGCTGTTTATACAAGGAAGTCAAGGGACATCAGCTGCCATACATTTGCCCCTCTCAACAACTAGCCATACTACAACAATTCCATATCATAGCCACCAGATATGCAGGCAAAAAACGTATGATGGCAACATTTGTATCACACTGTTATTGGGAAGGTATGTACACTGACGTATTAGAATTTTGTCAAAGTGCATGCCTTGCTCCAAGTATTGCCCCCTACCCAGGGCCACTAGCTGTAGACTGCACCCCCTACCCACGCGTTTCACACTGTTAGAATCAACGTGGTAGGACCAGTAGGCCCAAATAAGACTAGTTGTGTGAATAGATACCTTATTGAAGCCATTGACCACTTCAGCAAATGGGTTAAAGCCAAAGCTATTCCTATCCCTACGGCCAAGCACACCACCCATTTTGTTCTATCACATATCATTGCCAATCATGACTACCCACACACCATCTTAACAGATAATGGGACCAATTTCATCAGCAAGCTTCTAGCTTAATTAAACAAGGCTATGGGAATAAAGAACACAAAATCTACTCTGTATCACCCAGAAAAAATGGCTCTGTTGAACAAGTTAACAGCACCCTCAAGACTATCCTCAAAAAGCTCATGCTAGATTTGGGTTCCTCTTGGGATACTTTAGTCCCCCTGGCACTCATGGCCTACCAGGTAACTAATCATACTGCTACAGGACACTCCCTGTCAGAAATTTCTTTCCTGACTCTATTTTATTTATGAGGGAATTGATAGCTGATACCAAGACAAATTTACAAAACAACAACTTTCTCAACACTAGTTGGCACTTTAAACTTAGTAAGAATGAGATTCAAACCCAGGACTCTAATGATGAACATAACATTAGTACAGAATCAGTCAATACACTTAAATTATCTATTTATTATCATCCCATTCAATTGGATTTTGCTTTCAAAGTGCTTTTTGAATTCAAAACTGTTAATAATAAGAATGGTAAAGTCACTTACTGCTCTGTTTCTGATTGGCTGCATAAAGACAGCCTGACAATTGGTGACCTGCTATCTCTGTCTTTAGATAAAGCTCCGTACTTTAAGATTATAGATCTTCTTGCTCTACACCGCTTAATTATCCTTAACATTGTGGCATTTTCTTGGCTCCTCTTCCTGCACCAATAAAGCATGAAAATTATTAAGAACCAACTGATCCTACACTTGAAACAGGTATCCTTTCAATGATATATTCATGTAAATCCCCTTCATTTCCCAAATTTCACTCAAATATTTCAGCCTTCATTTTAAGGCTATTTAAGTGCAGAATCCTTATCCATTCTAATTGTTCCAACAATAAAGAATATTTTCTATCTTATCTTGCCACACCTATCTCTTAGTAACTCCCATTTGAAGCCATGAAGGGAATCTTATTCCTGCTATGGTTTCTAGTCTCCTTATTTACAACTGTAAAGGGTCTTGAGAATCCTACTCCCACCATTGACTGGCAAAACTCCTCTCCCAACAATGCCCACCAGAAGGAGTCCTTGGCCAATGGATGGTTCAAGTATCCCTCTGGTCATTAGGGTAGAAAGTTCCACTATGGTCACCATTCTACTCCTCCACCTGCCAAACCCTTGTTGGTACAGCCCCACACATTGTTCTACCTATTGACATACATGGTAGGATATTACCTTTTGGGTTGTTTTAGCTCCCTGATGGGAAGTTTTGCGTACATGGGGCATTTGGGCCATCTTTCCATGGTCACCGTGCCCATTAGTTTGGCCATTGGAGGGCTTAACCTAGGGGCCTTGGCTCACTGAATTGGGGGCTTGTTCCCCTTAAAGTGGGTCCCTGACACTCCCCTTTTCAGATGATTTATGGTCAATAATCTTCCCTACCTGGGCTCCTAGCAACCTATCAATTGGACACAGATAGATCCCCCTGTTGTAACTGTGCTGTTTTAGCAGAGTTACAAGGGGAAAAATTTAGAAGCTAGATAATAATCTTTATCAAGAGATAGTGATTATATAGTCAATGTGAATCAAGGATAACAGGAACATGATTGTGTTTATCACACAGCTGGATGGTGAAGGGGGTGGCTTGATCCTGGTAATGAGTCAAGCGCCAAAACAAGGTGTCCACCATAAGGGATCATCATCTGTTCATGTTGTTGGATTTTTTAATTTGAGTTGACATCCTAGTCTGGCTTTGAGTGGCCAGATAATTGGATTGCAGGTCATAAACCCGCTTTTTGGAACCTTGCTGGCAGGTTGAACCTGCTGTTTCAATACCCCCCCTGACTGAAGGTTGGCCTCCTATGGGGGTAGGTCATCAGGGAGGTTGTCAGGAACCCAGGCGCCATACTGGACTAATTGTTGTTCTGTGGCGGGCAGGGTGGTTTTGTGTTGTTTTTGTCTTGATTTTAAGGGTCTTAGGCAATCATGGTGTAGGGTCTTGTCTTGTTTGCACTTCCTGAGTCCTTGCACAAGGTAAGTGTTATTGTTGTTTACCTTTAGAATGATTGCTGGGCCTACTTTCTTGGGTTGTGGTTTGCTTTTATCAACGTTCATGACCTAAACCTCATCCTCAACTTCATGTCTATCTTGGATGGGGACAAAAGTTTTCTGCAGACAAACTTTTTCCCTTTCTGTTTGTTTGCTGTTGGCCTCTATAACTTGAGGGTTTGAGCGCGGGGGGACTTCACTTGGGATTTCCAGTTTGGGTCCTGTCAATGCTTGAATTATATTTGGCTATGTGCCGTATACCAACTTAAATGGGCTTTTTCCGGTGGATCTGTTCACTCAGGTTTGGCACACAAGTAGTGCAGTTGATAGCTGCTTATACAGCCTTCAGGTCTCCCAGCGGTGAGCTTGGCTAAGGCTTTCACAAGGCTACCATTAAGCCGCTCTACACGTCCATTGGCCTGTGGGTGGTATGCTGTTGTCACAGTGTGTTTGACCCCATTTTTAGCAAGGTATACATTGGTGGTTTTGGAGGTCAATTCTTTCCCTCCATTAGTTATCAGGAGTTCTGGCTTTCCAAACTTGCTGATTATATCTTTGCCAATAAATTGTTGTACATCATTGTCAGTATGCACCCTTACTGCTTGAGCTACTGGACATCTTGTAGCAAAGTCTATAGCGGTGTTGATGTATTTCTTATCATTGTGTTTCCCTGGCATAGGGCCAACAACGTCAAGGGCCCATACTTTGAAGGGTAGTTGTGTTCAGATGTGAAGTACTGACTTTGGCGGGGTTTTGCTTTTGGCAAACTTTTTGAATACCTCAAATTGGTCTAGGACTTCTTGAACGTTGCAATATTAGGTTGGCCACCAGGACTTGTGCTTAAGGAACTCATATAGATTTTGGCTCTTGGTGTATCTGAGGTCTCTGTGATAGCGTAGGATAGTGTCTACCCGCTGGTGCATGGGGATATAGGGAATGGTAGTACTGTCAGACATTTTTCTATTTAGGGTCCCATACATGTCAGCAAATAGGTGTTTGTTTTTGATAACTGTTTCCTTTGTTATGTCAGTTGTACTAGGGGGAAATACTTGTCCTTTGTTTTTAATACCAAAATAGGCCATTTTGAGTCAAGCCCATTTTCTCCTCTTGTGGCACAGACAATAACATGAGAGAGTGTCTGCCATGGCAAGCTCAGGACCAGGGCTGTACTGTATGAGCATGTTGAATCTCTCCAAGAGCTCCATCCAGCGGGCTTGGCAGCAAGATAGACTTGCTTGGGTTTTGAAATATATCAGTAACTTATGGTTAGTTAATGCTGTGAATTCTTCCTGCTGTTCTAGAGTAACAGCGCCATTTGACTAGACAGTGTACAATGGCCAGCAGTTCTTTGCTGTGGATAGGGTATTGGCACTTGCCATCCGTCAACTTTTGTGATTCATAAGCTACAGGCAGGAAGTCACCATCATTATTTTTGATTTGTAGTACTCCCCCAATGGATGCATCTGAGGCGTTGGTTTCCTTTTGATATTCCCTGTCACGTTTGGGGTATTACAGGATGGGAGCTGTCATGAGCTTCTCCTTGAGGCGTCTAAAACAGAGGTCATGTTGGGGGATCCACACAAACTTGGATTTGGTGCCTGTTATGGCGCATAAGGGGGCAGTCAAAACGCCACAGTCAGGTATGAAGCGGTGTACATAGGCCACCATCCTCAAGAAGGTGCAGAGTTTCAACTTATCCTTGGGTGGCAGCATCTTGCATATGGCCTGTATCTTTTTACTTTCAGGTTTGATGCCGTTTTTTGAGACTATGTGTCCCAGGAAGGGTAATTGCTTGTGGAAGAACTGGCACTTGGAGGGTTTGGCCAACATTTTGTGTTGTGCCAGGGTAGCAAAGACTGCCTCTAGGTCCTTGTGGTGCTTTTCCACCAAGGGGCTGTAGACAATGATGTCTTCTAGGTAGACTAGAGCATGTTTATCTATGTGTGGCGCAAACACTTCATTCATGAAGGTCACAAAGGTGGAAGGGGCATTTGTCATGCCAAAGTTGAGCACCACACATTTTTATGAGCTGTATTTAGTGCAGACTGCTGTTTTGGGGATGTCTTACTCCTTAATACAAATCTGGTTGTAGCCTGAAGTCAGATCAATCTTGGAGAACACTGTGGCTCCTCCCAAGGCATCAAAGAGATTGTTAACCAGTGGTAGTGGATAACAATTATTGATGGTAACTTTGTTTAGGGCTTGGTAGTCTGTGATCAGACGTAAGGTACCGTCCTTCTTGGCCACAAAGAATACAGCAGCCCCAAAAGGAGACTGTGAGGAGCAGATAAGTCCTTTCTACAATGCCTCCTTGAGGTAAGCACATATGGTGTTGTCTTTGTTTTTAGTCAGCCTGTAGATAGGGCGTGCTTTGGGGAAAGCTCCTTTGAGTTGGATGGAGTGTTGAATGTGTTTCTCAGGGGGCAGCCTGGGTAGCGCTTCCTTGAAGATTTCTGGATGGCAGGCCACAATTTTGCAATCCTGAGGCATGGAGGTATCCTGGTGATCTTTGAAGTATATGATCTTGTACTGGAAGGAGTCCTAGTCAATTGCCTTCAGGTTTTCCTTTTTTTCCAGGATCTCTGTGATGCGCACAAAGATGTGGTTGCGTAGAAGTTGATCCACTGAGTCAGGGTAGATCAGGTGGTTGGCACCTTCACGCTTGATGGTCAAAACTGAGGTTGCCCAGTCTATGTGAGGGTTGTTCTTTTGTAACCAGTCTAACCCCAGTACAATGTCAAACTTTGGGAAGTTGATGACAGGACCTTGGACAGTGGAGTGGAGGTTCTCAAGCATGACAGAGAAGGGGGCAGTTTCCCTTGTCACAGCAATGTGATGTTCATCAGCCAGGACCACGTTTTTAATCCACAAAGGATTAGTGGTTAGCTTGAACTTATCTACAAAGCTGCTGTTGACTAGGGTTCAATACACACCCAAATCCAGGAGTGCTGAGCCTGTGTAACTGCAAAAACAGAAAGGATAGGACATCAGTTTATTGGGATGTCTGGCAATTGTATACAGTACCGGGTCCTCCGAGGGTACTTGGATCATTGGACATTGGTCCACATCCTTGGGTCAGTACTCATCATTGGGCAAGTCGGGAGTTGTGTGGGGAGAGCTTGGCTTGCTTGATGCTCTCCCCGGGCTTTTCCCTCATCTTGATTGCCTTGTGTGGCAGTGATACAGAAATGGGTACAATTTGACTGGCCATTGTTTCCATCCTGTGTCTGTTTGAGCTTGTGGGTTTATGGTTGGTGTTATTCCCATTGTTTTCAGGGGGTGTTTGAGTGGAGCGCCTGCCTGTGTGGGAATCCTTGGGTCTCTCTTGTTTTCCGGTTTGTGCCTTATGAAGGGCGTTGGAGGTTTGTTCCGCTTTCTCTGCTTCCCAGTACAGACTTTCTAGGTTGGTCACTTGATCCAGGTTCATGTGTCTCATTATATGCAACTTGAGGGTGTCATAGTACATGATGTGTGTGGCTGGGGTGTCAAAGGCTATGTCAGAGGGTGTGCAAAGTTGGAGTTCCTTGTAGGCGGGTGAGTTCCTTCATGGTGCCTGTCTGGGTTAGGTTCTTTACTTGGTGTATGATCATGAGCGCCGTGTCCTTGAGCACAAATCTTGCCAAGAAGTCTTGCTTGAAGGTATCCCAGTTCTTGACAGTGTGCTCTTCATGCCACTTGTCACACCAGGTACCAGTGTTGTGGGTCAGGCAGATAGGGATTTCCGCAATCCAAAATTGGTGCAGGCATTTCATCTGGGCCAGCTTGCTCTGGGAAGACTGGAGCCATGCAGCAGCGTTGTTGTCATTGTCCCTGGAAAAAGATTCCAAGGAAGTGCTTCACAGTCTTTGGGCTACGTAAGCGGGCATGGTGTTTTTGTTGGTTGACCGCGGGATAGAGGAGGGAGCCTGAAAGAACCCTTGTGCTGACATGGCGTTAAAGGCGGGTAGTGGAATCACTGTATTCTGGTACAGGACAAAGCCATCAGGTATCTCAGCACCAGGGGTGTACAGGGTTCAGTCCAGTAGGAGGCCAGACATAATTCTGTCAAGGATTTATTGGCCGCAGCACGTGCGGGCAACAGGCAGAATTTTTCAAGATAAAGTAGGATGGAAAGCCTACCTATGCTACTAATGTCGTAACTGTGCTGTTTTAGCAGAGTTACAAGGGGAAAAATATTTAGAAAATAGATAATAATCTTTATTGAGAGATAGTGATTATATAGTAATTATGAATCAAGGATAACAGGAACATGATTGTGTTTATCACACAGCTGGATGGTGAAGGGGATGGCTTGATCCTGGTAATGAGTCAAGAGCCAAAACAAGGTATCCACCATAAAGGATCATCATCTGTTCATGTTGTTGGTTTTGGCAATTCAATTTGACTTCCTAGTCTGGCTTTGAGTGGCTGGGTAATTGGATTGCGGATCACAAACCTGCTTACTCAGAACCTTGCTGGCAGGTTGAGTCTGCTGTTTTTAAAATAGGGTGATTTTTGAGAATGCCTATGATTCCTAAAAGAATTAGCACAAATCCACTATAGATCCTTTAGCATCCTTTTTGAGACACCCATAAATTATATTTATTTCAAATTCACCTCATTTTTGATTTGAAATTTAGTTCTTGGATTTGACAATCCCACAATTTCAGATTTGTTAAGTTTTCCATGATGTCTATGATTTGTTTGAAATACAGGAAATCTCAAATTGTACATTATAACCCCGCATTTCTGATTCATGTATCCCACATTTGTTTGTTGTGTTTTGTCTTTTGTTAGTTGAGTTATCTGCTCAAGAGATTCAAAATCTGCCAATTTAAATAAACCAAAAAATTCAAATTAAATGATTAATTTTATTTAATATTTTACTTTTCACTCAGCAGAGTTGCCCACAAAAGTGATTCAAAATTTGGACCAAGGATTTGAAAATCCTGCATTTTTACGTTTAGGTTCTGAATTTACAGTATATTCTTCTTCATAGCCTTCACAGTAAGTCTGTTCAGTTTTTTGCCTTCTAAGATCACCTCCTCTAGCATGTTCTTTACCTTTTTATTGACCTCTTTGATTTTAGCCACCACCACATCCAACTCCTTGATTATTGCCTCTAATTCTGACATGTTTTCCTTGTTCTTATCCCAACCTCTTTTATACAAGTAAAAACATCCTAAAAACATATCTATTCTTTTGTATCTAATAGAGATTTAATAAATATATTAATGATTTTAGTTATGAATTTTTTATTAGCTTTAAGTAATACTATTCAATTGATATTTATATTATGTATATTGTTTTTATATACCAACCCATTCTTAGTATCATGAACAGCATGTTTTGTACAAGTACAGTATAACTTATTATTAACTTGGTATACTAATTATGTGTGGTGTAAAAATTTATTAAAAAATAATCACACTCAGGGTTTATATATAGATCATACAGTTCAGAGACATATGCGGTGTGATGGATTATTTTTATTAATTCTATTTTTTTCTGTTATAACTTTAATATTTTTGAAATTCTACAATAAATGAATTTAAAAACTACAAGTGCTACAGACCAGCCAACTGGAATCAGTGTACATATGTGCTGTCTTTGTGCTTGGCTCAGACCAGACACACCTCAAATATTGCACCCAGTTTAAATTAATGAAATAAGCCTGCTGAAAATAGGACATGTCTTTGTTTGCAAATTGGCACACCAACTTGTGGTCAATCTAGCACCAGACCACTGGGTTATCTGGTGCTAGATTGACCACAAGTTGGTGTGCCAATTTGCAAACAAAGACATGTCCTATTTTCAGCAGGCTTATTTCATTAATTTAAACTGGGTGCAATAACTGAGGCGTGTCTGGTCTGAGCCAAGCACAAAGACAGCACACATGTACGCCCATTCCAATTGGCTGGTCTGTAGCACTTGTAGTTTTTAAATTCATTTTATTGTAGCGCTTCAAAACTGTTAAAGTTAGAATATAAAACAATATAATTGATACATATTAAAGCAGCCAAATTTAACTTTTGGGCATTATAAATATTAATCATCACTGTAGTTAACTTATAAACTATTTATTATAAAAATATAAAAATACATACAAGCTAAACTAATATGTATTATAAAATAAAAATTATTGGGGGTGAGTTTTATTGGGAAAAATGGGATTGTGCGGGGAGAACTAGTTGGTAGGCTGGATTGAGAGGAGAGGACTTGATTGGATAGGAGATAGGTTCCAAACAACTGGATTGGTTGGCTGGGAACTAGAGCAGCTGGAGGACCCAGTGGCAATTGAGTGGCTTGAGCGGCTTGGAGGAATTCATGATTCATGACATCATATTTAAAATCAGGGAGAACAGCAATTGGCTTGTATGCTGGGGAATTTCAAGGGGGCAGCTGTGGGTCCTTTGGTGATTGGCTGCTGCCGAGAGCATTTAAGGCCATCTTTGTAAATATGTCAGTGACTCTCTGACAGGGAAAAAGCACAATGGGGTTGTTGGCTGCACTAACCACCTGGCTGAAGGCTGTGGGGTTGCACCCACAGATTGTGTCCCCAATATTGAAGAACAACACATCACCCAGGTGAAGATTGGCATACCCAGCAGGGAAAATCAAGATGTTGTGGCCACCTGCTTGGATCTTCTCAGAGGCCACTTCAGCACACTTCATTTGGCGGCTCAGGAAAATTTTGAATCATGAATTGGCCAAGCTCCAGGTGGCTAGCAGGTCAGAGAGAAATTTCCTGTGCCAGTACCCATTGGTGTAACTGGTTGTGTTTGGTAAAATACAGTCCCTTTTGGGGAAGCTGCAGGGAATAGACCAATTACAATACTCTCTAATTCCTTCTTTTTTACCCTTAAGAGCATTTTTTTACCAAGGAACCATAATTTTGGACTTGTAATGACAATTTATAGTAGGAATAAATATGTCATTATCCAAAAAGGAGGACAGGCAGCGGGTGATGGTGGCACTAGTCACAGGGTCATAGGGAAAATCAGAGCCATCATCCAACTCATTGGCTGGCCAATTGGTCAGAATCATAACACTGACTAAAAGCCCATGTATCCAGAGCTGTGCTGTGCAGCTGATAATGAAAATACCCTGGAGCCTGAGTAGGCAACATACCTCATCAATTGGGGTTACAGGTCCTGCTGGAGTATATCAGGCATTTGAAGATATCCATCCATAATCTGGGATTTAATCTGCTTCTTTGGCTTCTTGGCCAGCTTTGCACCAACTCTCTTCAAGAGGGCTCAAAACTCACGCTTGATCACCGCCTTGGTAAATTGAAGCCAAGTGTCAATTTCTGAAAAATTTACGTCACTCTGCTTTAGGCTCACAATCTTCTCTATCACCTCATTGGTTATGATTTGACATTTTTGGGGGCCTTTGAGAATAAGGGACCTGGATTAGACAGGACAAGGGTTACTTGGCCTGAATTCTTGGGCAAATGATTGGATAGGAATGGAGGGGGCCACAGTTGCCCAGTCTCCAGAATGTGGCATAGGTGCAGGTTGGGCCTGGCCTTGGGGTTCAGCATATTGGCTATCAGAAAAGCCACCAATGGATGGGGCTAATGACACATACATCTTGCTCTCCTTGCAACTTGCATTGAACTGGGGATAAAAAAGAAACACAGTGGTTGCGCTTCCTTGATCAACAGCCTGAGCTTGGAGTAGCTCCTGGTACTGCTTCTCAGCAACGTCAAAGTTATATTCACTGGTGAAAATCATTGTAAAAACTAAAAGCAATAAAGATTATATTAAAAACAGAAAAGCAAAGTATTGATAGGAAATTAATTTTATTTAAGTGTGTGCTCCTTTTTGAGATATTCTCTCAGAAATAAATGTCCAAATTTAGAAGCACATACATTGAAAATAATGCTGTAGTTCCCTGAATAGATTTTGGTGGATTCACTCCCAAAATCCACTATTTACAATTGGAGTCCCAAGAATAATTAATATTTTCAAAAAATGAGTTGTTTTGTGTTTGAGCTCATCACTTTTGTGACTGAACCTCATGTGTTCTCTGTTTATATCATATTTGCCACACACTCATTATTGAATTTGATGTAGAATGCTTCAGGAAGTGACTGGATTGTGTGCTTTTTGAATTTGAGTCCCATGTGTTTGTTGTGTCATTTTTGGAATTTAATATTTGACTTTATTTTTGTTGGGTGATTGACTATTTTTGTTTTCTGGCCCTAGATAAATGGAAGCTTTATTGAGTAAATTGACCTTCAACTGGTTCCAGTTGAAATTTGTTTTGTGACTGAACCTATGCATTCTAATCTGACTAATATATGTTTATCTCAACAGGTTTGAAAACTTCAGTTTCAATAAAGCTAAAAATTGATAGTATATGCTCTATGATATATAATCTTAAGGGTTAACCTGTTTGTTTTTAAATGATAATTATGAACATAGCTTATGCTGGCTATATTTTTAACCTTTTTTCACTAGAAAATTAATTGAACACCTGTTTATTATGATTTTTAAGTTTTCTTATCAGAGCAAGGTATATTGGCTAGAAAACTTGTTATCCCAGAGGTCTTCTATGCTTTATATAATCTTTTTGCTACTTGAAAATCAGCTGACCAAGATGTAAAAGTATTAAAAGGTTGACCTCTTTAATCATTAAAAGTCAACCAACAACTTGACATGCTTGCTTTACTACTTGCAACTTGACTTTTTGATAAAACAGTTATTTTTCTAAACTACTACTATATAAGGTAGTTCTTTAGACCTCATCATAACTTTCATAAAATGGAACTTGAATTTGGTCCAATACAAGTGAAAATAGGATTGAACCTAAATGTATCAGTATCAAAAAGGAAGCGGTGTACTATACATATATTGTTTTGGATTCAAAAAGACATGCCCAGTATTTAAGTTCAATAGTGGGATAAAAATTGTTGTCCTCTGTCCAAGTTGTATTTTGGCAATCTTTAAATCTAAAGTATAGAATATTTACATAAAAGGCAGTTCCTTTTAGTACATTTCTGGGGAAAGTCAAAGGAGTTAAATGATAGGAGTGGGCTTATTCAGTTAGTGAAAAGATTATTATTTAGATATATATTATAAATCTGCCAAGGCTTTTAATTTTTGGTCAAACCTAAAATTAGTTGCTTACAGCGACGCACTCGATCTCAACTTTGACATCCTTTGGTAGACGTGCAACTTCAACTGCAGCACGTGCTGGGCGATGGGTTCCAAAAGCCTACCAAAGAAAGTTTAAACCACAGTTACTCAATATTAAATTTGTACTGTTCAATGGTATATAACAATAAAATTTGAAATCTTAAACATCAAAAAATCTAATATGTAAGGAATAACTAACCTCTTCATAGACGGTATTCATGGCAACAAAATCATTCATATCCTTGAGAAAAACTGTTGTCTTGACAACATGAGGGAAAGAAGAACCAGCAGCCAATAAAACTTCATTGAGGTTCTTCAGGGCTTGTTTCTTAAAAGATAAGTACAAGTTAAATAATTTGATTACAGTCTG
The DNA here is from genome assembly GCA_014839935.2 of Entomophthora muscae. NCBI lineage: Eukaryota > Fungi > Entomophthoromycota > Entomophthoromycetes > Entomophthorales > Entomophthoraceae > Entomophthora > Entomophthora muscae. The sequence continues at coordinate 198,461 of QTSX02000762.1, read as the reverse complement.
AGCAGCAATATCTTGAGGGATGGTTCCATCTTCGGGTACAACAGGAATTTGCCCAGAGACAAAAACGAACCCATTTGCTTTGATTGCTTGAGCTGAGGCGAACAATAATTAGTCTAAAAACAGAAAAGATTGCAAGAATAATAGGGTGGAAAGCTTACAATAAGGGCCAATGGCAGCAGGAGCTTTGCTAGTTTGAACAACCTGTAAGGGGCTTGACATTTTCGTAGACAACTTGGTAATAGAAAACTTTGGTAGAAATAATCTCTGGCCTGCAAAGAATAGCACTTTCATACTTTATCTTGGTGTGACTTACTGATTTGATGTGTAATTATTCTGAATACATGTTCAGCACGTATGATTCTTGTATCAGGAAATCTTTATCGGCAGGGAAATTCCGAGCCTCTCATATGAATAGCTTTTATGATTTTATAATTACTTTTAAATTCAATTTATCATCCAATATAACGCCACATAATTTAAATTTTTGTTCCACTATTTATTCAACATCTATTTATAAGCCAATGAATCGGATAAAGCTCATATCTGAAATAAGAGTGGATTGCTCTGAATGAGTCAGACTTCCTCATTTCTAATAACAACACCAAATATAGTTATATTCAACTCATATTAAATGTTTAGGATATGTCCCAATTAATTCTAGACAAGCTTGCCTTCAAATACTAGCCTTGGAGTAGGGAAACTGAATTTTTTGATTGAAAGGAACTGATTGCAGAAGTAAAGCAATCCATTCTACTTCCTATGGTTATCCAGTTTAAATGTTTTACTTTTGATCTTTTTCAGTATTAAATATCTTTTATCTAATAAAGGAATATGTTAATTCATTGAGATGACATGTCATTGCTTTATGACATGCTGTATATTAATCCTACTACATTGTTGTTAGATGGCGAGATAATTGAATACGGAATTTCACAAATATTGCACCAAGGGCCAACAAGTATCAAAATATTTCATATATAAACCAACTTTATATGTTCTCTTTAAAAAGGCCCAGATATAGTTAGTAAAAAAGACAATAATCAAGATATTGTACAGTAGTTTTCAAAGCTATCGCGCTAAGCAAAAAAACTGAGATTCAAGAGAAAATAACTAATCTGAAAATGAAATCAACTGAGAAATAAACCCAAATCTATTGTAAATCAATATAAATTAGTTGGTTTTTGATTTCATTTACATCTGATTTAATTTGTTTAAATCTATTTCGTTCTGAGATGTGTTGATTTCACTTACAGATGAGTAATTTTTGCTTAAATCTCAGTTTTTTCCTTAGCACCATAGCTTTTAAACTACTGTAGTATGATGTGATCAGCTTGTTAAAAGATTTTTCTAGTAATTTTTTGATGCCTTGGTTGAAAATCAGAGCCTTGATCAAATTTGTGAGAATTTTGCATTATTAACTTAATATTGATAAGCTTCATAAAGAGAAGTCACATGAAGCTAATAAATTACAGCCCCTCTCATTTAAAAAACACACAATAGGTAAAAGCTAATTAATTTTTTTATAGATTATCACAGAAAATTATATCTTGGCTAAAAAATCTAGGCCTGTAAAGAGGGTATTTATCTCTGAGTATTTAAGAGCTTTGAGCTTTTGATCTATTCTTTTCATTGTGTAGAACCCTCAGAGTGTCAGACTACTGGTGGAACATGACAGTGTGTATTGAAATCATCACTTCAAGTTCTCCAAGAGATATTGGCTGCCAAAATCTCTACATAAGTTGAGGCCTCAGTGCACTATTCTTACAAACCCTACTACATGTGGGATATTATAAGGATTGGTCTCTTTTAACATCAACTGAAGCTGTGTCCAGATACTATTTTATTAACCTGAACCAATTTTTATCTCTCAAGAACAAGATAAAAAACAGGAAAGTGGTTTATTAGTGGAGCCAATTGAGGAGAATAACAAATTATTGGGATTATATGGTCTTGAGGGGTTATACATCCAATTTTTAACTGAAAGAGCCAACTCTAAGTACTTGCATTTAAACAGGATTTGAGACATGTTAACCATTTGAAGGGTAATGTTAGGGATAAGATTAAGAAAGATAAGATCAAGAACTTTTGACTGATATCAAAGTAAGCTAAATAAAACCAGTACTTTTAAATAAACAGACAACTAAAGTTAGACAAGTGGAAACAGTTAACGAGTGTAATTAAATTATTGAAGTTGACTTAGAATTATCAACTGTCAGGATTTCTGGATATTGACTAATTAACAGTTTCAACAAAATAACGCAGGCCAGCAGTTAATTGCTCTTAGGAAGGGTTTCAACAAAATAATGCGGGCCAGGGATTTGTGGGATCAGTGATCAAATCATATCCCGGCATTAACATTTCATGCATTGCAATTAATTAAGGGAATATGCAATTACTGCTCATTAATTAGTTCACCTCAACAACCACCTCAAACATGCTTCTCATAATAATTACTATTCTAAAACTTTAAATGAATCCTAGAACAAGAGGGCCGTCATAAGAACTGTCATCTGCATTACATCTAGAAGAGTCCAAAGTGGACTGGGCTGTCAGGCCAAACACTCTAAGATAAAAAGGCCAAGAGCCTATTATATCAGAGTAGCTCTGATTTAGTGAAACAATCATCTCTGTGAACTAGTAGCCAAACACTGGCTAGCTAGCCCTGGAAGTGGCCCAGAAAGACAGAAAGGATACCAATCTGTGGAAGACATCAAGTTAACCTTCCGTTAAAACTACCCCAAAAAGGATGGACCTCCTGCTGTGCGGACCTAATGCTACTTCAGTCTCTTTTAGCATCATGAGCTAACTCAGATAAAACACAGGCAGGCGGGCCACCTTGAAGCCAGTCCATTAGAATAAAAGACTGATGATCCCTTAATGACTTGATGATTGATCCAAGTCTTATTTCCTTAACACAATCCTCTCTTAGGCTTTATTTTTGGAGAACAAAAGATGATCCTGTTGTCATACAGTATAATTATCTATAGTAAAATATAGAGACAACACTTGAACCGTATCCAGAAGTAGGAAGAACTGTCCCAAATCCTCCGGGCCTTGGGCCCTGTCAGACTTGCTACTTCTGATGACAACAAATATTCTGGGCCAAAGATTACACCAAAGTCACAGGCTCTCTGTACTTTCCTAATTTTAGAAGACTTAGGATATCATCTGGCGGATGATAAAATACCATGGTCTGCAATTTTCTGACATCAACAAAAGAATAAATGTCATTCAGGGGCCTGACAAGTGTGTGTAAAGCTTTTTATAGTATTTATTTATGCTCACAAGTTAGGTCAAATTTATATTAGCTGAGTTAAATATTGTGAATTAACTTTTCTCTACTAAATGGTAATATAAAAACTAGGCAAAGTATCAGGATACCAAGTACTGTAATCTGGGCCTTCAAGCAAGGAGCTGGGGCATCTAAGTGAGTTAGCAGGCAAATCTCACCATAGAATTGGTGCTATCTTGAAAAGATCTAAGAAATAATGTTTAATCATAAATCATGTGCCTAAATATGGAATCATAGAGGCTATTAGACCTGTGAGAATAATATAATAAATTATGATTAGCTGGTTGGAAGGTGCTTATACAGGTGGCGTGATAAAAGGAAGTGTAAGGAATTCCATACCTTACACAAATATAAGATCAAACTCAAGAACTCTGGATAAATCTCAAGGACTGAAAACTGCATTTTTAAATGCAGATTTAAAAACTAAGGATGTTAACAAAACAATTAATTCAATTGCTTTGAAAGCACATTTGAAATTGATAAACAAATGTGTTTTAAGCAAAAACAAACACAAAAATGAAAGCAAGCATAAAAATTAAGAACAACACATAAATTCTACTTAAAAATTGGTATTTAAGGCTTCAGAAAACTATTACAACAACAATAATGATTCAGCATTTAATTTTGGCTCTGACAGTCATAATACAGCCAATCAATCAGAAAATAAATGAAAAAACTGTCCAAACCAGATATTCAGGGACCCAGAAAGCCAATCAAACCCATTAATCCACCCAAGCCAAAGAAATACTTCACATCCAGCCCCAGATACCATCCCCAACCATAGTGAGGTACAATACTACAATGCAATATTCCAACCTGCCTCTTCTTGCATTGCAGGCTGCAGCCTGCTGCAGTCCTGCAAGGCAATCCTTCTCAAAATCACTCTTTCAGTATCACCTGGTAACCATAATGCTCCCTTTCTCACTTAAGATCAGTATTTAAACTGGCAAATCCTTCCCTTCCAAATTGCTCCAACATTTTCTCTTATTCCTATCAATTAATAAATCTATATTTTCAACTTCTAAACACTTGATTAGTAGATTCTAAAGGTTCCCCCTCCAACAGCATGAAGTTCATCTTCCTTGTCTGGACTTTTTGTGTTATTCAGTTATGGGAAAGTCAATGTGAACTATGTAACCCTCAAACTGACTCCAACTGACAAATCAGAAGACTCAATTTGGTATTGTTTTGGACCACATCAACACCATGTCTCTTACATAGAAACAGCACGGTTCCCACCTATTATCCACCCCAAGGCCCCCTGGTTGGTCTTGGGGTACACCAGCATCTATTATCTCCTAAACCACTTCACTCCCTTCTTGGGAAGATTATGCCTATTTGATCACCTTCTACACATGCTAATGATAGGGATTCCAGTAGGGTCCACTCTAGTTGAATTCAAGTTGGGAGCTCTCCTTCATTTGATTGGAGAGAGACTTCCCAATGAGTGTATCCCTGAAAGTTTGTTGGAGCCACTACTGAACCACCTTATGGGTGGTCCAGGCCAACATTTTACCTATGAATTTATCTTCTACATTGCCCTCATCAAATGTCTTGCCCTCATAATTGTTACCTTCACCATAAGCTTCACTGTATACAAGATTCTGTCCCTCTTTTGAAAACCAACTACCTCAGAACCAATTGTCTACAGAACCAGCAACCAGGTCCAAACAGTAGTCCTGAACACTCTATCTGTTGTTGCCTCAGGAGATAATGAAGGAAACAAGATCCTGATGCTCCTGGCCTTCTCCAAGTCCCTGTTCAAAACCTCACTAGAAAAATTCACCACTGACACACAGAAAGTGCACCATGTGGCAGAAAAGCTTACTGATAAGTCTTGCCTTTGATACACCAAGGCAAACCTCCAGGGAGAGGATCTCCTCAACAACTATGACCAGTTCTGCAACGCCCTCCTAGCTACAGTATCCCCTGCTCCAAACCCTGACCAGTTAAGAGACCAAATCTCTGCCCTCTACCAAGGAAGAATGTCAGCCCAAGATTATGCTGAAGAATTTACTTGCCTCACAAATGCCATTGGGATGTGCAACAACAAAGCCTGCTACCTGTTCTGTAAAAAACTCTCCTTTGAACTAAAGAATTTCCTTGCCCATCATGAGTTGCCAACCAACTTTGACTCCATGGTCAAGGAAGTAATCAAGTGGTCCGCCAAGGTGAAGCAGCTCCCATCTTGGGCCAAACCCCAGAATCCTGTTCCCTCTTTTGCAGTTGTTATTAAAAAAACAGAAATCCCCTCTCAAAAGTCCAAGGAGAGATGCCCAAAGGGCTGATCCCCAAGGAGGGTGGGGGATACCAACTATCAACAGAGGGGAAACATCAAACACAACTTGGACTCTGTATGTATTGTGGGAAGGCTAGACACTCAGCCAAGGAATGCCAAGCCTTGGCCAAGGTAAAATCGCCTACTGCTCTTCTAGCTAGCTCTTCAAATAAAAAAACCCTCTCAATCTTATGCCCTATTACTGTCAGGAATATTCCTGACAACACCTTGGTTCAGGACAATATTTTGGTCACATTGGACTCAATAAACAAAATAAAAAATTGCAGCAGTTCCCCCTTATTGGGGAAACTGCTGCAAAAGGCTGAGCCAAGAAAACAAGAATTAAAAATAAAATTTTAAATTTTGACGGGTTTTATACCCCGCCTGCGGGCCACGCAGCCGCATGCCTTACTGCCAGGCGCCCGCTGGCTGCACTCCAAGCCTGGCGGCTTGCCCGCGCGCGTTCCTGCTGCCAGCCAGCTCGCCAAATGGGGAAATTGCCAAATGGGGAAATCCAAAAAGAAAATTTCCCCAACCTCAAATGTAGGGGAAACTGCTGCCCAAATTTGGAATCTACCAAGTTTGGGAGGGGCTGACAAGCTGCTCAACCCACCCATTCCTGCATTAACTGCAGAATTCAAAATTGGATGCATGAAAGCATCCAATAATACACCAAGCCAATGCAAGCCCAGAAGTAACAATTCATTGCCTGTACACCACTTCCAATTCCCCTCCCAAAAGGGAATTCCAGACAACACCAAGTGTTTGGGGTTCCCTATCCAGTGGTTTACTCTATTCATGCCCCCACAAGGATGATAGTATATAATAAAGCCAATTCACTTGATGATAGTTTGTGCTATCATTGAGTGAAATTACCCCTCAATAGTATCACATAAATCAATCAGAACTTTACCCTACAAGAAAGTTAAAGACACTAAGCTTTGTCTGCCCTTTCCCAGGATCAGAAGATGAGCCATTTAATCTTCTCAGCTGTTCTCACAGCCTTCCTAGGGATTGGGGACCACCAATACAATCACCAGCATGGACCATTCAATAAACCACCTGGCAAGTACATCTACAAAGAGCCAGCATAGCTAAACTCCTCTGAGTAGTACTCCTGGCCCATGCTGGTATTGCCCCACTCCACCCAGTCTATAGCTATATACACCTGTATATACTACGTACTCACGTATTTTGCCGGTAATTTTGGACGTTATAACGTACACACCAAGGTCTTCAGATGGATGATGACGGTCTATCCCATTGTGACAGCGCTCACAGGCTTCCAAGTCGCCAACTTGGTACCTTATTTTGCTAAAATACTCCCCCAATTGTTGGGTCTTTACAATTACCAGTCAAGCTAGGTTCTGCTAAAACCTCGCAGGAAGTAAAAGCCTTATTGGATACGGGCGCCATGGGGAACTTCATAAATAGCTCCTTGGCCCAACAATTGGGACTCCAGGAAGGACCTTATGCTTGGGTGATCCTTGCCAATAAGTCACACACCAAAGTAACTATAATTGAGGGGAACCTAGGGCTCAAGGTAGGGAATAACTAATTTGACATCCTGGTGTCCTCCTTATCAAATTTGGCCTTTCCACTGATTCTGGGTTTCCCTTGGGCCAAGACTGCCAAGGCTGTATTAAATCTGGACTCAATGACACTCTCCACTCAGAAAGAAGGGGTTACTTTCTCTATCCCCTTTGACCAAACTGGACATGAAGGGATCTTGACTCCAGAAGACACCATCAACGTTCTTGCCACCTTGAAGGAAATATCCCAAGCTCAGATCCCTCCAGAGCTTCAAGACCTGGCAGAAGCCTTTAGTGAATCTTCCTGCTCCCAGTTACCCAGTTGCAGAGAGTCAGACTTATGTATCAATTTAGTACCAGGATCAGTACCCACCTGGGATAAGCTCTATCCAGTCAACTGCGCCCAGAGTCTAGCCATGAAAATATACCTAGATGAAAATGTAGAAAAAGGATTCATGTGTCGCTCAAACTCCCCCTGCTATTCTCCTATGTTCTTTGTTGGTAAATCAAATGGATCCCTAAGACCTGTGGTGGACTACTCAAATCTTGACAGCATCACAATCAAGAACCAAAACCCTATTCCCTCTGCTGAAACCCTCACCAATTAACTAATAGGGGCAAAGGTTTTCTCTAAACTTGACCTTTGCAATGCCTACCATCAAATTTGTATAGCTGAAGGCCATGAATAGGAGACTGCTATGAGAACCCCGTTTGGATTATATTAATACCTGGTAATGCCTTTCGGCCTAAGTGACGCCCCAGCAGCCTTCCAGGGGCTCATTAATGAAGTCCTCTTCCCATTTCTGGACACCTGCACAGTAGTATAACTTGATGATATCCTCATCTACTCTAAGGACCATGACTCTCACCTCACCCATCTTTGAGAAGTCCTTAAGGCCTTAATCAAAGCTTTCTTGTTCTGTAAACTGGAAAAATTTCAATTCTACAAGAAGGAAATTGAGTTCCTAGGCTACAACATCTTGGAAGGGGGCTTTGCTGTTGCCCCGTCCAAGGTCCAAGATGTGGCAGATTGGCCCGTCCCTACCTCCCACACCAAGCTTTGTGGGTTCCTGGGACTAGCTAATTTCTGTTGCAAATTCATCAAAGAATTCTCAGCTATTGCCTTACCTCTCACACAACTCACCTCAGACAAAGTACCCTTCTCATGGAATCCTGAAGCTCAGTCTGCCTTCAAAGCCTTGAAACACGCCTTCTCTTCTGCCCCTGTCCTTCTACACCCGGACCCAGAGCGTCAAATTTTTCTGGATATGGATGCCTCAGACTTTGCGCTGGGAGCAATGTTGCTCCAGCTTGGGGAGGATGGAGAAATTCACCCTGTTGCGTTCTAATACTACAAGCTCCTGGACAGGGAGTACAATTACCATGTTTACAAAAAGGAACTATATGCCATAGTACGCGCCTTGAACCACTGGAGAAGATACCTACAGGGAAGTAAATAACCAGTCTACATTTGTACAGACCATAAAAACCTCCTATACTTCACAGAAAAATGCAAGGTTTGCCCCCGCTTGGCCCATTGGGCTATTGACCTGATGGCATACAACTTCCAAATTAAATACACTCCAGGTAAGAAGAATGTTGTCCCTGACGCCATTAGCCGCAGAGAAGACCTTGACAACCCTGACACCTCCTACCACACACACAACATCTGACAAGTGTTGGAATCCTCTCAATCCATAACCTCATTGCTACTGCTTTGTTTTACACCAAACTGGATAAAGAGATCCAAGAGGAACAACTTCTGAACCCTCCAACTAGCACCACAGATCTAGAAATAAGAAGCAATATCTGGTACCATGACAACTCCCTGTTTGTTCCCCAAGGACCTCTTAGAAACCGGATTATCCAAGCCTTCAATGACACTTCTCTATCAGGCCATGGGGGTATTACTAAGACCCTCAAAAGGATTCCCTGACAATACTGGTGGCCCTCAATGAAAAAGTTGGTGAAAAGCTACATAATCAAGTGCCTTGAGTGCAGTTGAAACAAAACCTCTCACCAAAAGCCTCAAGAATTCCTGCAACCCTTACCAATTCCTCCCCAACCATGGTCTTCCATATCAATGGACTTCATTGTTGAACTACCCAAGAGTCAGGGAAATACATGAATTCTAGTGGTGATAGACTGCCTGACCAAGTATGATATCTTCATCCCCTTCTCCACTGCCTCCGCAGAAGAGACCTCCCAGATGCTCCTCAAGAACGTGTTTGCCTACATGGAATTCCAAACAACATTGTCTCTGACTGAGGAACCCAGTTCATCTCCAAGTTTTGGTCTAGCTTGGTGAAAGGATTGGGAGTTAAGACTAATCTATCCACCTCATTCCATCCCCAGATCAACAGGCAGACTGAAAGGTTAATCAGGTATTGAAAGCTTATTTATAAAACTACGTCAATGCCCAACAGAATAACTGGTCTTAGCTCCTTCCAGTAGCTCAACTAGCCTATAACACCAGCCATCACATATCCATTGGGATGTCTCCCTTTAAGGCAAACTATGGATATGACCCTGAAGAAATTCCTTCTCAGGCAGAGACAACCACAGTCTCATAGGTCAACAAGTACCTAGATGACCTCTCCATGATTCAATCCAAGCTTAAGGAAACACTAAATAAATCCATTCAGTCATATAAAAAGTTTGCTGACAGACATCACAGAGAGCCTGATGAATACTCCCCTGGATTCCTGGTGTTTCTAGATAATTGCAACCTACACATCAAATGGTCATGTCAAAAGTTAGGACCCAAGAGGATAGGCCCCTTGAAAGTAATTTGAAAGATCTCCCCCCCTGACCTATCAAGTCCATCTGCCAGAAGGATCCACAGCCTATGACGTTTTCCATGTCAGCCTTCTTAGCCGCTACCACGGATCACCAGAGGATCTATCACAAGCCAAATGAAATCCCCCATCTCTGGTAATGAACCATCTCCCCAAATGGGAGGTGAAAGAGATCATTGATGACAGGATGATCTGGAACAAACCACACTACCTGATCAAATGGGTAGGTTAGGGTATGGAATCAAACAGCTGGGAACCCATTGGCAATTTGACCAACTGCCGGGACCTTGTGGACCATTACCATCAAGCAAAGGGAGGAGACAGGGCCTTAGGGGAGGCTAGTGTAAGGAATTCCATACCTTACACAAATATAAGATCAAAATCAAGAGCTCTGGATAAATCTCAAGGACTGAAAACTGCATTTTTAAATGCAGATTTAAAAACTAAGGATGTTAAAAAAACAATTAATTCAATTGTTTTGAAAGAACATTTGAAATTGATAAACAAATGTGTTTTAAGCAAAAACAAACACAAAAATGAAAGCAAGAATAAAAATTAAGAACAACACATAAATTCTACTTCAAAATTGGTATTTAAGGCTTCAGAAAACTATTAAAACAACAATAATGATTCAGCATTTAATTTTGGCTCTGACAGTCATAATACAGCCAATCAATCAGAAAATAAATGAAAAAACTGTCCAAACCAGATATTCAGGGACCCAGAAAGCCAATCAAACCCATTAATCCACCCAAGCCAAAGAAATACTTCACATCCAGCCCCAGATACCATCCCCAACCATAGTGAGGTACAATACTACAATGCAATATTCCAACCTGCCTCTTCTTGCATTTCAGGCTGCAGCCTGCTGCAGTCCTGCAAGGCAATCCTTCTCAAAATCACTCTTTCAGTATCACCTGGTAACCATAATGCTCCCTTTCTCACTTAAGATCAGTATTTAAACTGGCAAATCCTTCCCTTCCAAATTGCTCCAACATTTTCTCTTATTCCTATCAATTAATAAATCTATATTTTCAACTTCTAAACACTTGATTAGTAGATTCTAAAGGTTCCCCCTCCAACAGCATGAAGTTCATCTTCCTTGTCTGGACTTTTTATGTTATTCAGTTATGGGAAAGTCAATGTGAACTTTGAAACCCCCAAACCAACTCTGACTGACAAATCAGAAGACTCAATTTGGTATTGTTTTGGACTACGTTAACGCTATTACCCTTAAGCAGAAACAGATCAATTCCCACCTATTATCCACCCCAAGGCCCCCTGGTTGGTCTTGGGGTACACCAGCGTCTATTATCTCCTAAAACACTTCACTCCCTTCTTGGGAAGATTATTCCTATTTGGTCACCTTCTACACATGTTAATGATAGGGATTCTAGTAGGGCTCACTCTAGTCAAATTCAACCTGGAAGCTCTCCTTCATTTGATTGGAGAGAGAATTTCCCATCAGTGGATCACTGACAGGAAGACAGTTGAGCTTTGAGGTGGAAGGTGGTTCCTTGGGGACCAAGTATGCAGATAGGTAATTGCACTAGTTATTGAATACCTGAAGTTGGATAGTTTGCTAATTTCCTTCTATATTAAATTATTCAGGTTTTCTGATAAGAGCTAAGAAACTAGACAGAAGTATGTTCTATATGATGAAATCCTTGTAGTCTGGGTTGGAGGATACTCTATGAAATGCACCAGCCCATAAGGTGAGCCAGGTGATCTAAAATAGTCAGGAAGAGGGTCCTCAGATGGGGTGGCTGGACTATCAAGAGGTGTGAATGAACTAATCAGGGTAGTTTTCAGGTGATAGAAAACAAGAGAATTGTTATGAATTGTTGTCTAGTGATACAGACAGCCTAATTTATCATTAATCACCCAATGAGATCAAGAGAATATTATAAAATTAATCTCAATGATTGATATGAGTGATTAAATATTAAATTAGGCATAAAATTGAAATATTATGATACCAGCAATAAGGATTAATGGCGCTAAGGCGCCAGCAAGGTTAGAATACAGCCCCAAGACACCAGCAAGCAGGAAAAATAGCGCAGATGTGCTGAGTTTGATTTGAGAATTTTTTGATCCTTAGACTGTTAAGGGTAATAAAAAAGTGATGTTGCCACATTAAAAATGAACCCTAACATAGGGCCATAAAAACTAGCAATCAGAATATATGTTTTTGGGATTTAAATAAAGATGCTTCTATGTTCTATTCAGGATCACTAATTAACACATTAGCAGAGGGGGTTCTTGTTCTAGATGAAGTTTATTATGCACATAGCTTGATATGAAAATTGATCCTTTATTTACCACTGCAGCAAGATTACTAGAGGGCACTGGAAAAATCTAAAGCATACCAGCAACTGCTATACACACAATATAATCTCCTATATAAGATACTGGCTGTAAGCATCTGGTGATCATCTGGTTTTACTCTCCCTACTTGTATAGTGTCAAATAAACATGCCCATCCTTACTATCAATGATAAGTTATTGATATAATATTAATTATAACATTTGAGTGCATTAAAAGAGCGTGTTTTCTTACTAAAAATATTTATGTTTAATCTCCTGGCATAAATTGAGTTTCAGAAAACAATATAAGGCAATAATTGAGAGAGCCAAAGGTTAATTTACTCTTTATTTCAAAATAACAATATAAAAAACCTAATTTCAGGGGTGGGTTTATATCTTCTTTTGCAGGAACAATCTATTGGTCCTTGGTTCTCTGGTGTTCTGAATGTTAGGGCTTGGGTATTATTACTGCAATGTGGAACTAAAGCTAGAGGATTCTTCATGGGCAAACATATGTTAAAGTTTCCAAATACTTTGTGAATTATTATGCTATTTAGGTAGGCAGGCTGAAAAGTTCCTTGCAGGTTTAACTTCTTATTAGTGTGTATCTTCTTATTGGGGATTACATCCCTTAATTTGGGCAAAATCTCAATTGTCATTAATGACACAAGAAGTGAATAAACTAGTGTCTTTATTTGCAAGGTATCTATCCTACTTGGCTTGAATTTTCTAATAATTCTGGAATATAGTTTTTGGAGACTCTCAAGAAGCGTTATACATACTATCCTTAATGTGTATTGACCCTATTTATGGCCTGAGCTTTTAGTTTGTCCTGTGATCCTGATAACTGGCTTATTAAGACCTGATTGATTATAAAAAGAGTGTAAGGGTTAGAAGAAGGCTGAATTATGCCTTTTTATATGCAATTTTCCTCCTGAAGTACGCTAATTGGCTATGGTATGGGTCACCTGATTAGTGCTCAGGCATTAAGTCAACTAAAACAGCTCTTCTTCTATTTTTAGGTGAATGAGTATTCTCTCTAGATACATGCCTAGCTGTGTGCTGTGCTGATTAGTAGTAAAGCCAGACCACTTAAATTTAGTAATATATATATACTTCTAAGGATTAAACAGGAGGAAAAATTTCAGCAGAAAACTGGTTGTGACTTATCAGTGTAAAATCTTTACAGATTTTAAAGGGCCAAGTATTGGTTTAAGTACCGTTTAATACCAATCAAAGGATTTACTGACATTGAACCTCTCCAGCCCTTTAATCAAAAAGACGCAGTACCATAAATATCCCACTTTATCAGGGATTTTCAAGCAGGTCTAACCAAATTATCATCTAGATTTGCCAGCAAAAGACATCCATGCAAAGAGTTTGTCAGTGTAAAGTGACCTGGAATAAAATAACTTCATCAAAAGATCATCACAATGATGTTCTCTTTTTGAGTTGGGTGGGCTTTGTCAGGGCCCAGAATGCCCTGGACAATCAGCTGGCCTCCCTAGAGGCCAAACACCTCACAGCTTGGGAATCCTTACCAATTGTCTCCCAGATCAAGAAAACCCCTTTTGATTAACAAATGGCCCAGGATTTGAGAGGCAAACAAGCCTTGAATTCCTGGCTTTGATTCTATTAACAAATTTGGGCCTCTTAATTATCAGGAAATGATACATTGGGAGTGCAATTGTACAATTGCACAATTGGGCGCTTGATTGCTTGTGGGTTCTATAAATAGCTGTGGCACCTTGGGATGCTGCAGCTCAAGCAATGTTCCTGTTATGCTGACCAATAATAATCCCTCCCTAATCTCTAATGCACAATTCCCAGGTAAAATTGTCAGTTTGACTGAAAATGTTGCTGCCTGATCCCTGATGGCACAAAAGATTGCATCTTTACTAGTAAGTATAAGTAGTGAGGAAGGAAAGCCCTCCTCACTGTTGAGATCTTAAATAAAACGAGTTTATGCCCAGAAATCATTATCTTCTTGCAGAAAATATCAATTTTTGCTCAAATTTAATTATCCTGTTTGCATCTATTTGTGAATTCTCTACTCAATATAAACTTGCCTATCTGTACCCTCCTGGCTATACTCCTGATACCTCAGTCAATCCGTCCTGTGCTCTTGACTTGGAGTATTTCCACCCTCATCATCTGGATCTGTCAGGATCCTCCTGACATGAAATTGCTTTTTGTTCTGGGCTTAACTGATGTATTTAAACTGTTGAAATGAGTTCAAAGCTTTTTTAAAGTAGCTTTTATAATAACCTTGATTTAATTATACAATTCTAAGTCCCCTATTCATGTAAAAACCTGTTTTTTATATGCATGAAGATCTCCACTTGTTTGTTTTGTATTTCAAAATCTAGTGAAGCAATGTCACAGCCCATACCAGAGTCTGACTGGACTCCCACAAAGGAGGCAGGCTGGGCCTGGAAGGCCATGTACATAATAGGTGCAATACATACCAGATAGTTGACGGCAATAGAAAAGGGATACCAACTCCCAGTATGGGGCATGACCTGGTCAGCCAGCCCCAATACTGTGATGTAGACAAACCCCAACTTACTGAAGTCTTGGGCAGGAGGTGCATTGGGCAGGGGGGACAACAGGAATCCATTTCATTTTAGGTGGAAGATCCAGGTGGTGAGGGTGGTAATACTTCACATCAAGGGCGCAGGGAGGACAGACAGAGGTTGCAGGAGTATAGCCAGGTGGATATGGGTAGGCAAGATTGTATTGTGTAGTGGATTCACAAATAGATGCAAATAGAATAATTAAATTAGAGCAAAAATAAACAGTTCCTGCAATAAGATAATGATTTCTGGGCATAAACTTGCTTTATTTAAGAGTCAACAGTGAGGAGGGCTTCTCCCCCTCACTAATTATACTTACTTGATTCTCTGTGGCCTTTTGTGCCACCAGGGAACTGATGGTGTCAGGCACCCACCCACTAGGAAGCAATCTCCCTAGGTGATGAATGATTGCAGAGGGATTTAATCCAGTGACCAAATATCCCACAGGCAAGGATACCATGCCTAAATGGAATAATTCTCCAAAGATTTGGCATCTGCCTAGCAGAGGGTTGAAGCAACCCAAGAAGAAGTAGGCTCTCAAATAACACAGTAAGAAAGCCAAAGCCAAAGGGAGGAAAACTTGGGGTTCAGGAACCTGGGTTGTGGATCCATAGATTTTTGTCTCTTCACGGACAGGTGGGTTGTGTGATAGGGGTGTTGAGGTATACCAAACTCTAGGAATAACACAGCGTCAAGAGCTGTCTAAGAATTGGAATTCTGGCGTGGTACCCAAATCAGCGCATGATCCCATCAAAGTGCTGGCCAACACTGTTGTCAGCAGGACTATCCAAAATAACCACTTATACCCAAGAGACTCTATAAGAGGAGTCTTGGGTAATCTCATGGTGTGGATTTCAAAGGTTTAAGTCAAGTAAAAAGGTAAGCAAAAATAATTCACTATGGGTGAATGTAGACTTTATTGATTGAACAAATTCATAATTAGAAATTACCAGCCTTATATAGCATGGTAGAAAATAAAGAAGTTAGGGCAAGATGTAAAGGAGGTAGGGAAATTTGGAGATGTTTATGGAGAAATTGAGGGGTTAGATTCATAAAACTGGAGAATAAAATAATTGTCCTTCAAAATTATGCTTTCTGCATACAAAATAACAAAATTCAAATCTTATATCACCCTAACTGACAGGCATTTCCTTAGCTGATCTGCAAGGAGGATGGGGACCAGGAGTATTGTAACCAGACTAAACTATAGACAACAGGCCCAAAACCAGGCAAGAAAGGTCAAAAACAATGTGAACGTCACTGCCAGCGTAGCTGATGATTTCAAATTAACGTTGTCAAATTCTGATTGGCTGGTTTAATCAACAAAAGGTAAAAATTGGTTCAAAAATGAATTTAAGCTAACTTCAACTAGATTTAAAGCAACTGACTCCAAAGAAGACCAGGGTTTGAATCCTGGTGCTGTCATTGTTGGATCTGCAGACCAACCTGAGAAGGCATTTTCAGGTAAAAGAGAACACTTACTACTAACTGACCCCATAATTTTAGGAATTCCAGTGGCAACTACAGAAAGATCCTCTTCTTTTCCTAGTACCAGGAGTAAATTGCTGCCAGGATTTACCAAAGGTACATTCCTGACATATGGCATCATTTGGTGTTGAATTTGCAATTTTTACCGGAATATGCGTACTTGGGCAAGGGGCTGATAGCTCATTGGCTGCTATAACATGAACCTTTTGTTGAGGATCTGGATGTACAAGTATTCTGGTTGTTGCTATCATACCTAACATCCAGTCATTGCCTGATTTGGTGCCTTTCCAATATACCATTTGATATACTGGAAATGGCAACAAACTGATATCACATGACTGTCCAGGTATCCAGAAACTTGAACCCATCCAGCACATGACCAGCCCCTGGGTTTGATCCAACTAAAATCCCCGCCACAGCTAAAGCTATATAAATATAAAGTATTATCCAATAAAATATACTTCTTCTCTTCCTAATTTTATATTCAAAGCTTCCCCAAAAGGCGCTCCTTATCACTGGTAGCACTATGGTTTTTGACCACGCCAATGAAAGAGAAAATGACTGAACAGAACCTGCCCACCTTCACCCACGTACTCAATCAGGCCACATCCCAGGATACCTGGAAAACGTACTTCTGCGCTCACAACATCAATGAAGATATTCCTAGTGGATGCACTGTATTCAAAAGACTGGTCATGCCCAAAGCATGCACCAAGATAATTCAATACAGTTGCTCTCTACAACCACAAAAAAACACACAACCGCCTATCACAGGAAAAGTTACCAACACCAAGTACATTGGTATCAACAAGTTCTTTGGTAAAAACAAAGAAAATTGTCATCAACTAGCTAGACCACTCAGCCGCAAAACTCCGCGCCAGCTGCATTCCCCACAAAAATGGGTCCAAGAAGACAGCAAGCGCCTATATGAGGCCACAGCTAACTGGTTTGCCACCTGGGTTGGCTCACAAACTGACAACCAGCTTGGTAACTGGGAAGAGTTCAACGCCAACATCACCCACAATTTCCGCGTCACTGAATCTCTCCAAGACATTGCAATACAGCTCAGATCTTCCTCAGAAGACCACTATCACAGCTTACGCCAATGAATTTGAAGAAACACACCGTAAAATCTAAAACCCAGCACAAGCTGAAAACAGACACACTAGAGCCTCATTCATCAATAGAATGAAACCCTCTGTTGCTGCCCTCATCTGCCCAGAGGCTAACACCTCCATGCCTGCCCTCATTGCAGAAGCCAAGCATGCAGAAAAATGCGCAAACATGAAATAGGCTGCACGCAACAGCAACCACTCCTCAAAAAGCAATGGTAGAGACAACTCTAATGGCAACAAGCGCCAGAACACCAATCATAGCAACGACAACTCCAATTGTAACAATGGCAATTGTAGCCAAAGCGCAAACCACTCCCGTCCCAAGAAAGAGGACACCACCAAAAGTAACAATGCTGAAGTAGCAACCTGCTATGAATCTGACCCCACATTCTCTGACCTCAAAGGTCTTGAAACAGAGGAACAGGGAAAAGAGGAGGGGGAACAGGCCTAAGTGCCCCTATCTCCCCCTAATACAACAAGAAGAAGTACCCAGGCACAAACTTTGCTACTTGCATCCCACATGTCCTGCAATCTCCCATTTTTATGAACATAAAAATTAAAGATTGCTCACAACTTCTTGTCTAGCCATGTACTTAAAAATCATATACACATAAAATTTTATTTGACTCTGGTGCACAGCACACTATGGTTAGCAAACCTTTTGTAACCAGGTACAAAATACCAGTTGTCAAATCCAACTTCAAATACGCCAGAATGGCAGATAAATCAAAAGTTCTACTTGAAGGCAAAACAACTCCCTTCAAAATTGATCTCCAATGCATACAAACGTCCATCAAAGGACTTGTCATGAACAAGATAAACTACAAAATTTTAGCAGGCATGGACTGGTTTACCCAAGTGAACCCTAGCGTATGTTGGAAAACAAAAACCATGACAATAAAACACAATGGAGTCAATTTCAACATTCTCAAAGAACCCAATGACCACATTCTAAGAGACACAGTATTTGTCCAAGTCATAAATCAAGATGACTCTGAACATCTAACCAAAGACAGTACCCTCCACATAATGAGGTACTCTAAATTTAATAACATACAAACACAAAAGATCCAATGCCCAGAACTTGCAACACTCCTAAATGAATGCACTCATGTATTCAAGGAAGAACTCACAGAGTTACCCCCCAAACAGGAAGTCAAACATGGCATCAACTTATGAAAAGCCATGCCCAAACCTGCACCCCTCTACAGAATCTCTCCCATGGAGACCCAAACCCTCAAAACACACATTGAGGACAATCTAGTAAAAGGATTCATTTGTCTGTCTGAATCCCTGTGGGGGGCAGCAGTTTTCTTTGTAAAGAAGAAAGAAGGATCTCTTTGCTTAGTTACTGACTACAGAGCACTAAATGCAAGTGCAGTAAAAAATAAATACCCACTTCCCCTCATAAAAGATCTATTTGCAAGGCTCTCTGGAGCAAAAAGTTCTCAAAAATTGACCTCACATCTGATTATAATCAAGTTGAAGTTAAAGAGAAAGACATACCAAAGACCGCATTCTGCACACAATTTGGATTGTTTGAATGTAGGGTAATGAACTTTGGGATGACAAAAGCCCCAGCAACGTTTGTCACTATGATGAAGTAAAAATTAAATGGCCTCTCAAATACATTATGTTACCTCAACAACATCATCATATTTTCAAAAACAAAAGAGGAACACCTCACACATGTCTGCAAGACACTCAATTGACTTGCAAAGCACAAACTATACTCTAAGCCTAGTAAGTGCCAATTTATGGATAAGAAACTCCTGCTCTTGGGCCACATTGTCTCTGATGGTGGCATCAAAGCAGACCCAGATAAAATAAAAGCCATAAATAACATTTAACGCCCCACCTCTGTGAAACAAGTAAGATGCTTTCTCAGTATGGTAGCTTACCTAAGGAAATACATCAAAGACTGCGGAAAGCTCACTGCACCAATCAATGACCTAACCAAAGGTAATGCCAAAAAGAAATTCATCTGGACTCCAGAATGTGACAAGAATTTCCAACTATTAAAACAAGCTTTGATTGAAGCACCAATCTTGCAATACCCTAATAACAACAGGTGCTATGAGCTTGAGTCAGACACTAGTGACACCGCCATTGGCGCAGTCCTATGCATCTGCCAGCCAGGGCAGCAAGATTTTCTGCCAGTATGTTACAAAGGCAGAAAATTAACAAACACTGAGCAAAGGTTCCCAATACACAATAAAGAATTGCTAGCAATATATCACACATGCAAGAAATGGAGATGTTATCTCAAAGGACACTTAAACGTCCAAGTGCTAACTGACCACAAATCCTTAATCTATTTCAAAACTCAGAACACACTTGCACGGTGCCAAGCCAAATGGATGTCCTTGCTGGAACAGCTTAACCTGGACATCCAGTACAAAAAGGGGGAAGAGCTGGTCACAGCTGATGCTCTCTCTAGGCTATGTCATCCAAGAGAGGATCATCCTGACCACCTGAACCCTGACTGGCCCAACCTATACAACACTGAGTACAAGACAAAAGGAAAAGATCCCTCCACATACCAATTAACCCATGATACACTAGTAAGGAATGAAAAACATTTCCACGTATCAAATGGCACAGTATACCAAATCATCAAGGATAAACACATTCCATACATTCCACTTGCACAAAGAGTTGACACTATACTAAGACACCACCGTCTGCTAGGACACACAAAGGCTAACAACCTATATCTCACATTAAAAGAGATAGTATGGTGGCCTAAACTGAAGCAAGACATAATTAATGTTCTAAAGAGGTGCACAGTGTGTGAAAAATACGCCAGCACCAAGGCGCCACAGCCAATAGTCAACCCAGTACCTGACCCTGAACCATTTAAGGTTTGAGGACTGGACGTAGTGGGACCCTTCCCGGAAACCAAAACAAATCAACGTTTCCTAATTGTAGCCATCAACTTTGTCACATGTTGGCCCATTTTCTGGGCAACAAAAGATCACAAGGAGGAAACAATAAATTGATTCATAAATAAAGCAATCATAGCAGACTGCGGCACTCCAGACTACATCATAACAGATGGAGCAAAAGGTTTAAAGGCCATGTAGTAAACAACAATCTAAAAACAAAGAACATCAAACACTCCACAACCTCGCCCTAAAGACCACAGGCCAACGGCAGAGTTGAACGCCCTAACAGCAGCCTTATCAGAACCCTGGAGAAAATAATGGATGGCAAAGCCAAAGACACATGGCCACTCTATGTGAAACATGCATTACTAGTATCCTGGGTTTGTACCAATCAAGGGACAGGCTACTCACCGTTTGAACTAACATACAGGTACAAGCCAGAAATAGTCACCCGCAATAATCAACTGTATGTGAAGATCCCCCTGGGGAAACCTCCCACAGTAGAGCAAGCACCAAACCTACAACACATCTGCCTCAAAGCTAAAATAGCAGAAATAAAAAGGCTCAAAACCCAAAAGGTAACTTCAACAGAGGACTCACTTCCCATCAACTCCCCTGTCTGGGTCCTAGCTGGGAACAGAAAGAAGCTAGACTCAGTACACAGAGGACCAGGAAGAATCATCAGATAGTGACCAGACAGGAACACTTACCTGGTTAAGTTCCAGGGTGCCAAAGAGCCCATCACCAAAAAGTATCACAGATCTTGCCTCTGCCCTAGCAAAGGAGAACACTTGACCCAGTTGATGCCCACTAGTAAACAACTCCAGGAACATCAGGCAGCAGTTGTCAAGACAAAGCCCCCTCCTGATGTACCTGAGTAACCCCTTAAGGGAGGGGTGTGTTGAGGGGCTGGATGTACAAGTATTCTGGTTATTGTCATCACACCTAACATTCAGTCATTGCCCAATTTGATGCCTTTCCAATATACCATTTGACATACTGAAAATGGCAATAAACCAATATCACATGACTGTCCAGGTATCCAGCAACTTGAACCCATCCAGCACATGACCAGCCCCTGGGTTTGATCCAACTAAAATCCCCGCCAGAGCTAAAGCCATATAAGTCTAAAGTATTATCCAATAAAATATACTTCCTCTCTTTCTAATTTTATATTTGAAGCTACCCCAAAAGGCGCTCCTTATCACTTTGTTGAACTGCAGCATGCCAAGTTGCCACAGTTATTTATAGTTCCTGCAACTAATCTAGTGCATAATTGTGCAATTGAACAATTGTGCTCCCAATGTATAGTTTTCTGATAGATGAGAGGCCTCAATTTGATAATAGGATCGAAGCCAGGGATTTGAGGCTTGTGTGCCTCTCAAATCTTGGGCCATTTGCTAGTCAAAAGGAGGTTTTCTTGCCTTGGAAGATGCTTTGTACAGGTTCCCACGCTGTGGGTTTTCTCAACTCTATGGAGGCCAGCTGACTGTCCAGGGCAATCTGGGCCCTGAAAAGCAATCTCAATACTTGAACACATTTATGAAGGCCTGAAACAAGAGGATTCAAACTAAGCAATAATCCGCACTATTTACAAATGCAACACTTGCCTTTTGACATAATTTCTGCTTAATTAACCCTTTTCCTCTCAAACTTTAAACACTAAGTGTATAAATTCTCCTGTTCTCTCTCCACTTCCATATTCCAACATTCTCCTTCTTGGCTCCTCAAATAATATGGTTTACTCAAATCTCTTTGATAAACTTCTATCTTTCTTTCTTGTCTTGTCCTTTCCTGTCTGAATAATCCTGAGTTACTTGAGGATGATCTTAAGACTGGAATTCTTGGTGGCCTTGCTCTAATCAATAATCCAGCTTCCAGTCATGACAGGATCTCACTCCTGGTTGTGCTAAAGAGACCATCCCGCCTGCTATGAAGGAGATTCCTACTACTCCTCCCTTATCCAACGCGCCTCCTGTATAAGACTTCAGAAAGTTGGGATTTGTCTATATCACAGTATTGGGGCTGGCCAACCAGGTTGTGCCCCATACTGGGAGTTGGTGTCCCCTAGCTACTGAAGCAACTACTTGATCAGAATTGTGCCTATTGTGTACATGGCCTTCCAGGCCCAGCCTGCCTCCTCTGTGAGAGTTCAGCCAGACTCTGATATGAGCCGTGGCAGGCTTAGAGCTTCAGATCAAAAGACACTGATATAACTCTGGGGTAAACCCAGTTTAGAAGGTTTGCTGACATGGTCTATTGGTGGCCAAATAAAGGGAAGTTTCCAAATCAATATTGATCCATGTTTTTGCTGCATACTTGAATGATCAGCCAAATATAGATTCAGTTATGCTATAGGAACAATGAAACAATTATATGATTGAGAAATTGTTCTGTTGCTTCTTGATTTAATTATTAATAAAGTCATCTTTTTTCTGTCCAAATTAAGAAATTAATATGTCTAATAATAGTGCACACTATTTGGTGCTTCATTCTGTCAAGTATAACGTCTGGGAAGTATATGAAACAAAATAAAGGATTAAATTGAGAAGAAAATGTTAACTTGCTTAATATGAAGATATGCTATTATATATTATCATGAGAAGTCACATGCTGCCCATGTACATCATGTTAGTTATGGGGTTTGTCCAGGTAATTTTCCAATTAGAATTCAAATTTTTGATCCCCATATAACATGAACATCTGATACAAGTTCACCAATTATTAATTAATTGGGGGATTTATTAGGGAATAGTTTTTCCAAGAAAGAGTAATTTTGATGCTACAAAATTCCCCCTGGGGTGCTGAAAAGAAGAGCTTTAGGAATTTTCTTAAGGTTTCTGGGATTCAAGCTTGGTATTGATCTATTTTTTCTTTGAAAACAGATAGTCAAGAATTGCATTGTGTGTTTCAAGCCTTGCATAGGTGGATTCAATCATGATGTATAGGGTCTAATATAGTACAGGCACCAATTAATTTGATAAGGTAGGTGTTGTTTGGTTTGAATTCCATAATAACAATGGGTCTTCTTAACCCTGGTTACAATTTGTGTTAAACATGATTTACTACCCAAATCTTATCTCCTATTTGTAATTTTTCTTCCTGGAGTGGGATTGCTTCCCTATCCACTTGCTCTTTTTCTTTGGCTTTCTAGCCTTGTCTGACTTGTTGTACTTTTGGGTCATTATTATCAGATATCATTTTAGGTAAGGATAGGTGTGGACCCAGACTAGTACTAAAAAGGCTGGTTTGTTCACACAGAAAAGCTCATACAGACAAAAGCCCATATTTCAGTTTACACAAGTAAAGAATACCATTAGTGCTGTTGGTAGCATATCATCCTAGAGGCGCAGGTCATTGGCAGACATTCTGCTTAATGCCTTTAAAAAAGATCCATTTAACCTTTCAACTCTTCCATCATTTTTTGGGTAATAAGGGCTGACAACTATATGCTGAATTTCTTTTTTAGCAAGATAGAGTTGGTATCAATGCCAGTGAGTTCTTTGCCTCCATATGTAATTAGGAGTTCAGGCTTCCCAAGCTTGACAAGGATTCCCTTGCCTATGAACCATCTCCCATTGTTTTCTTTGTGTTCCTTTGTTGCTTGTGCCAACAGCCATTGTCATGATCTGAGGCGCGGCACAGAGTCACAACGGGAAATCCTGACCTTAGGATTGGATTTGTACTAAGTCTTGGTTAGAATGGCAGGAAAGGCTATGTGGTTACCTTGTGGCCCTGAATGGATAATATCTGCTAGACGTGGCTAGAAAGGCACCAAAGTATGCGGAGACACAAAGACAAAAATGAGATAGAACTTAAATTTTATTGGGTATAGAAATTGGAATTATATACTGTATAGCTTTACAACAAAACAGTACATGGACAGTAGGATCACTTGCCACAAGCATGAGTGGGGCATATGAGTTGTGCAGAATCAGGAAACTGAACAATTGTATTTCCCAATTCAGAGCCAGCCTCATTTTGAAGGGCAAAAGCAAAAGAGAGGGATTTGTCCTCAAAATAACCCAATAAAGGTGAAATCAAAACATGGTGAATGGCGGCATTTACAACAGCCATCTTTCTGCATAGCCAACAGCTGTGATCATGTATTTTTTTGCTTTTATTATTTACTGGCATGAGTCTAACAATATCCAGTGCCAACACCTTTAATGGCTGTGTTATTGAGACCAACATATCAGGTTTAGGGAGTGCGTTAGAGCAAGCATACTTTTCACATACTTCACACTGGTCAAGTACTTCCTTGATGTTGTCCAGCATGGTTGGCCATCAGCAGCATTTCTTGAGATAATAATGTGAATTCTGGCAATGAGTGTGTTCTAAGTCTCCATGATAACAAAGCCATGTATCAATCATGTGTATTGACAGGATTCATAATATGGTGTTGTCACTTTACATTATGTGGTTGAGGGTATCATAGACGCTTTTGAACAGATGTTTGTCCTTGAGGGCTTTCTCATGTACATCTATTGGGTACCAGGTGGAAAGCCTTCCTAGACATTCCCCATGATTAACATCAGCCATTCAGGATCTTTGCCATTGGTGCAGTTTAGATGTTTGTAGTAAAGCCTAGAAAGAAAAACTGCTACAAGAAAATCTTTGCCTGATTGTATTCAATGATCATGAGATACCTCTGGATAAGGCTCATTCATAAAGCTTGCCTTTTTCAGAGATGTTGTTGCTCTTTGAAGATCATCAGAAATTTGTGGCTGGTTAGCACTTTAAATATTTGTGCCCTTTTCAGATAACAACATCATTTCACTCAACAATGAAAAATGGCTATTAGCTCTTTTTCATGGATGGTATCTCTGTTCAGCATCAGAGAGCCTTGTTAATTCAAATACAGCAGGAAGAAAACCCTTGCATGGTGTCTGTATTCTAAGTACTTGGCCAATTGTGTAGTTGGGGCATCTGTTTTCAACTCATAGCTCCCTTTGTGGCCAGGATATTTTAAATAGGTACCATGGCCGTTTGCTCCCTCAGTTGGCAGAGGTGCAGTTTTTGTAGCAGTGCCCAGAAAAACCGGCAACTTTGCCAGCTGTTGCGGATTGTAGAGCCGGCAGAGCTCTCTGATCCAGGACAAACCTTCCAACATGCGCAATGGCTTCCAAAAAAGTACAGAGCTTGCTTTTATTGCACAGCTCTGGCATCACAGCAACAGATAAAACCTTTTCTGAGTCTGGTTTCACCCTGTCCTTGCTGATGATGTGTTCTAAAAACGCAAGCTCTGCTGAGAAGAAGTCACATTTTGAGGGTTCAGCTATGAGCTGGTTATCTTGAAGGGTGTGGAGGACCAGACAGACGTTTTTCTAAGGTTGTTTCTTAGTCAATCTGTATATGATTATGCCATCAAGGCCAACAATAGCCCCTTTTTCAATGCAACCTTGAAAGGCTCTGTTCATAAAGGGTACAAAGATACTTGGGGTATTTGCCATGCCAAAGTTGTGGGCTCACATTCAAAGGGACCATACTTTGTTTGTATGCTGTTTTGGGTATTTTCTCTGGCTTGACGCAGACTTGGTGATATCCTGCAGTCAAGTCAATCCTTGTGAAGCATTGGACTCCAAGGGCTTCCAAAAAGTCATTGATCAGGTGCAGGGGATACCTGCTCTTAATTGTAACCTTGTTGGGCACCCTGCAGTCTGTGACCAGCCAGAGCCCTCCATCTTTCTTATCTACAAACAAGGCCCCACCAAAAGGTTACTTGGAGGGTTGTATGAGTTTTTTTTCAAGGGCCTCATCTAGGTAGGCCTTTAGTGTGTTACCTGCTTGTGATGTTAGGCAGCAGATAGGTTGTGCTTTTGGTACACCCCCTATAAGGTTGATTTCATGTTGGATGCTCTAGTTGGCAGTAGCCCTGGTTACATTTCTTGGGAAACTGAAGAGGATTCTAGGGCTAGCTGTTGTTGGATCAGGTCTCATTCATGTGAGGTCTCTGCATTTTTAAAGTGAATAATCTCATATGCCAGGTGTTCTCATCAATCTTGCTAGGGTTCTTTTCCTCTTCTGTTTTGTAATTTTTACAAACGCATGGGCTCTAATAAGGGTATCAAGATGATTTGAATATACATGATAGTGCAACTTGCCTTGTTGTGTGATGAGAGTAGAGCTATCCCAGTCAACATGAGATTTGATCTTTCTCATCCAGTATAGGCCAAGTATAATATCATACTTGGGGATTGGTATAATTGGGCCACTAAGTGTAGTCTGCAGGTCTTCTATTTAGGTGCAGAAAATGTTTGCCTCTCTGGTGACTGGTATGCTCCTGCTATCTGCCATGACAACTTCCTGACAGTACTTGGGACTGTGGATAGTTTCATGAGGTTAGTAAATCCTTTGTTAACAAGGATTAGTCAGCTCCAGTATCAAATAGTGCTGTACCCTGATATTTGCAAAAGCAAAATGTATAGATGAGGAGTTTTTTTCTAGTTTGGGCAGCAAACAGCATAGGATTGCTGGAGGATAATTGGATCATGGTGATCAAATCCAGGTCCTGGCCCCTGTATGAGTCTTGCAAGGTGGGAAGGATGGCTTGCCTAAGCACTCCCCTGAGCTTTTCCCTCTTTGATTGTGTTATCAGTACTCATCTGGTTAACCCAAGTTGTCTGGTTTCTGCTTCAATAATGAGAGTTATTAGCTTGGTTGTTCTAATTGTTAGGTCATGGATTCTTCTTGGGTGTGGGGCTCTCTTTTTTCTTGTTGGTTACCTGCAGGCATCAGATCTGTGAGAAGCTGGCTTCCTCTTCAAGAACACATCAGGAGGGTCTTTTACCAGCCCATACCAAACTTTCATGCAATATGTATGAGAAGAGGGTTGTAGAAGCTTAGTGGTGGCCTAGCATATCAAGGTTGATGGTGTTGGGAGCTCCACCACATCTGTCTTTGTATGCCTAACTGTCAGGAATATTCCTGACATAAACCAGATTTTGACTGAGGTACCATGCTGGAAAAAAATAGGAAATTTCACTGTCAAAAATTTACAATTCAATGTGGATTTTCCTGATTAAATGGGAAAACCAAAAATAAAGTCAGAACAGGATTTGACCAGCGCCAGATTAATTTATCATCCGGGCAGGCACCCGCCACACCGCCAGCACCCTCTGCCAACCCCCCAGCATCCAGCTGGTTGCCAGCAGGCCTCCCGCCAGCAAACTACTAGCCATTCACCTGGGCCCCAGTCCCCACCACCCAGCCAATCAGAAACACTCACCCAATGCAACCAATAAAATAAGTCCCCAAAAAAAGGCCCTGATTTTAAAAATAATCCCTGCCCACCAGAAGAAAGCCAATCCTAAGTTTTACATGTGAGCAACAATTCTCCCCATAGCCAATGGGGTCCTGACTCCCAGGCACCAGATTAAATCCAGACTCCAACCAAGCCATGTTTCCCAAGACAAAGCTAGATCTTGAAGAGCTCATAAGTTGCCACCACCACACAACCCCATGCTCAGAAAAGATCATGAGTCCCAGTCAAGAGTGGCCAAACCCACAATAGATAGCAAGGGAACACCAGTCTGGCCACCTTCCAAAACCAACTGCCATTCTACCTCCCAAGCTTTTGGGATTTCCCATCTCATGCTCTCCACTCTCATCTGGGAATCCTGGCACAGTGGGAAGGGCAATAAATAAAGGATATCCCCTCAGTAATAGCTGGGGCTATTGTTGGGGTTGATCCCCTCAGCAAAGCGGAATGCACCCCTCAACTTCCAAGTCAGCTCTTAGTTAGTTTGCCCCAGCCAGCAGCCTCCATTCCAAGGGAGATAGATCACCTCATCTCCACAGCTGTGCTTAAAGCTTGCCCTGGCATTGGGGGATATCAACAGGGACCAGGGTTCTTTGGGCCTTCACCAGAAGGGTTAGGACACAATCACCACTATGCCTCTGACAACTTAACTCTTTGTATATGGGTACCTGGCCTCCCCTGGTGTCCCCCGCTCCACCCTGTCTATGGTAGTGTACACCTCCCTTATTGGGTACTGACCTACTTTGCGGGCAGCTCCAGGAGAGACAACATCCACACCAAAGTGTTCCGGTGGTTGATGACTGTTCATCCAACTATCACTGCCCTGGCCGGGGTTCAACTCTCTAACCTTCAGCCATACCTTCTTCAAGCAGCCCCTGCAATCTTTGGGTATTACGCTGGCACACTCTTCAACCCGGCTGCCACCTTGAAGGTTCAGGGCTTGGTAAGGATGGCCAGGTCCAAGACTGGCATGGAGATCTTCCCAAGAAGGCTTCCTCAAACCTACCCCAGCCTGGGTTAACATTGGGATGTTGGTTGAACCGGCCACCCCTAAACTAGGAGGGGGCTGGAGTGACCTGCAGGGCAATCTCACTTGCCCAGAGCCTTCTGGGGCAGCCATCAACCTGTGAGAGCCTGTTTTCTGCAGGTTGGATCCAGGGGTAGTGCTCTCATGCTCCAGTTCAGAGGATGCTCAGATTTCTGGGGGATAGGGGGGCTGGAATACAATGCTGGGTATTTGAGGTCCCTCTTGGATTGGAGAGGGGTTCAGGGCCCCTTGGGTACAGAGGGAGCTGTAGTGTATCCTGTGAGATGTCTGGACCCTCTGGGGATCTTTTCTGGCCAATGGGGAGTCTCATCTGCTGGGTTGTCCTCTTTGAAGGAATTTCCCTTTATGTTGTGTGGGTGTGAATAAGCTACCTGTGCTGCCG
The DNA here is from genome assembly GCA_014839935.2 of Entomophthora muscae. Taxonomy (NCBI): domain Eukaryota; kingdom Fungi; phylum Entomophthoromycota; class Entomophthoromycetes; order Entomophthorales; family Entomophthoraceae; genus Entomophthora; species Entomophthora muscae. The sequence continues at coordinate 169,496 of QTSX02000762.1, read as the reverse complement.
CTGTTATGAATACACTTCTGAGAAGTATAAAAACGGAATAAATGGGAGAATTGGGCAGCAAAGGATACCTTATTGCTATGGATTAGGAGAATCATATAGTATAATGGGAAGCCACATGATGTCCATGTACGTCATGGCAGTCAGGAGGCTTGTCCAAGTAATTTTCCACTTGGGGCTTGAAAGGGTTGATCCTGTATAAGATGGGTGGCTGATAAGGGTGGCATGGCTTAATGATCAGCCAGGGAACTGGTTGGGAAGTGATTTTCTGAGGGGGAGAGATGGTAGATGCTGTGATAAAGAGGGAAGTTTTTATTGGCAGGGTGGTGGGAGAAACTTTATAGCCGTTACCGCGCAGGAAACCCTCCGCAATCCGATCTTTTAAGAATGGATCCCCGATTTAGGGGAATCCGGATTCCGAATTATGATGGGTTGTGTGTGGCGGTTCCGGCAAATAAAGTCATTTTCCCGGGTTTACGCCCACGCAGCCCTAGCTGCAATGCTACACCAATTCTGTCCCTGGCTTGGTGGTCGATGCCCAAGATGGATCGATGAAAGGTTAAAGTCTTGTTGAATCATGGATATCTCGGTTTAACCGGCCGGTATAGGCTGGTATCTGGATTAAGTAGCCATGTTTAAAACTTTGATTGTTAGACCAACTAGATCGATATATCGATATGAACCTCGATATGGGCGGGTTTGTTGATTGGATCGGTAATCGTCTATTATATAATTGGTTTTTGTACGTCGATTTATTATGAAAGATGGTGGAATCTTTTGGGAAGTAAGGTGAGATCAGACAATCGAGGGGTGATCCTTAAGGAAATGTGGTTATGGCTGATAAACGTCCACAGGGCCCCTGATTCACCCCTGGTTATCCCACCTACATGGATATGATCCTCGCGAGCTTGGTGCAACGGTTGACTCTTTTGGGAAGTTGGATGTATGCGATTCAGGTTAGTTGTGAAGCTCCTGCAGGGTGAGTGGAATTATTTTTGAAGTGGGAATTTATTTATGGTGGAATTGAGATCACAGGGAATTCAGGAACTTGTGAGTAAATTCTTGGGAGAAGCCAAAGCCGCCATGGAAGGTGTTGATTAGGTGGATGTTGGAGATGTGGGGCTTGAGGTACTCGTAGCAGCCGCTAGGGTTGATGACCCAGTCCTTGGTCGAGATGATGACGGTTGTAGGGACGGTGATATCGCTGGGGAACAGGACCATCTGGGACCAGTACACCTCGCGGCTGACGGAGTGGTTGATGAGGTATTCCTTGGTTACAAAGTTGCGGATGAGGTCGTGCATGAACGAGATTGGTTTGGCGTACAGGAAGTTGTGGGCAAGGGTGGCGTCCCACAGCCGGAAGCACACGGGGTCGACAAGGGAGAGCTTGGCCACCAGACTAGGCCGGTTGCGTATGATCCAGGATGCTATCAGCGTACCATACGAGTGGGCCGATAGCGAGAACTTTAAGATGCCATGCTTCGTTGCAATGGCATCGATTGCGTCCAGCGTAGCACCACGGTCGGGGATCGCAGTCGTCAGTTCCATGGCAATGTGCGGAACTTCCAAGAGTATGATTTGCCGATGGGGGAATTGATTGGCTAGTTTAACCAGCATCATAACGTAAGGAACAAAGCCTGCGCTGATGCCATGGATGAACATGATGGGTGTTCCCTCTTCCTTTACTGGCTGGCGATGCAAGTACCGTACATCACCTTCCTGGTGCCGCTCAAACCCAACCATCTTCAGCGCAACTATGCAGCTTTCACGCATGCACCATACCACCTACTTGTTAGCTACATACTTGCTCATCTTACCGAATAGACGGCCAGAGGAAGCAATTCCATCTTGAAATCGTCAATGCTGGGCCGCATCGTGCAAAAGGGCTGCATTTTAAACTCTTGGCTGGGTTGCACCATCCGCTTCTCTAAGATCTGCATGTATGTTGCCACTTCCTCTTTCTCCTTCTCCGTTAGCTGCTCCACCGACTTGTCAAAGGTGATCCATGTCAGCCACTCGAGAAAGTATGCCGCCCCAATTGGCCCTGATGGTCGCTTGATCAGCCACGGCTCAAGGAGGGGCTGCAGCTCGCCAAAGCCTTCAATCGCTCGCATGAGACTCTCGCGTCGCTCCTCTGGTCCCGAAACCAACTTCCGCCGCTTCAACCCCCCCAGCTTATGCTTCCAATACACCTCAAAGCAGACATGACTCAGTCCCCACACCACGCCAAGCGTCCGAAGCCACACTGGGAGACCAGCCACATATACCCCCACCGGCATGGCGAGATACCCCACCCAATGCAAGCTGTCCAGGAAGCTGTTGATGACCAACGCAATGCTCTTCATCAACCACCGCTCATATCCATCCAACTTGGTGTAGTCATCGTGTAGCAAACGATCAACTCTCTCCTGTACCACATCCATACAAACTAGATGCACACCGCTTCCCTTATATACTGCTCCTGCAAAAGATCGCCATTTCCAACCCACCAATTACATGCAAGACAATCATTTACCCAGGAATCATCATCTCCCGATGCTTTCAAACCTAATCCCTCTATCACGAACAACCCAAAAACACCCAGCAACACTAAAGAAGTGCTTTTACCTGCAGCTCATAAATGGATGACGCGTTCAATATAGCTTAACGCTCCGTCACATAAGCAAAAGCCACCAAACATCCGTGAAACCCCACCCATACTTGTTCACGTCCCCTGATAAATAAACATGCAAGCCGAATCCACCATTCTCTCACTTTGGTTCGATACAGCTAAAATCATGGAGCTCTACGAAAATAGGGATGCCTCGGCTCACCCCCGGCCATAAGCCACTACAGCCAAGACATTTAAACATTCTAAAAAACTTTGCACAGCAGACAGACCCAGAAACTATCCAGGGATTGGCCGAAGCACCCTAACCAGCAATGAACATCTGGTTTAATTAATTTACTAAGTCAAGCTTCTACCTCAACCTATCTTGAAACGCTAACATGATCTGAGTTTTAGAACTTCATATATCCAGCCTGCCCTAACCATGACAAGTTTCCAATCCGACCTTGTATCTATACTCGCCTTGACAAATGCATATCCGTTTAATTTAAAAATATTTAATTTAAATATTTTTAACTTAAGCATGTCTAATTTAAAGATGCGTCATAACCTATCATTGAGTTGAAACTAGGGCGGCGTCATATCTGAGACGGTTCTGAAACACCGTCTAGGGTACAAATTTTTCGGAATCAAACCCCCTACACACCCACAGAAGGGTGTGTTGTTTTCCGGAATCTATTTTCAAAATAAAAAATATTTTTTTACTTTCTGTCCTTTAAAAATTGAAATACTTGAATTCCAAGTTAAGGAATCTTTTCAGAAGTAAATCTTTATCATATATACTATCCCCCAATTCCAGAAACCAGAAAGCTGTCCAAGACCTTTTTTTAGAAAGTTCAGATTCCCCCAACGTAGGGGATGTAAAAGAAGGTTATGGCAAAGGCCGTAATCATCCCTCTTTTTGGCCAACCCTGCCCCAGTTGAAACCAGAGGTCAAGTCTCCAAGAAAAATTGCTGTGACTCACCTGCATCCAGTTTACCAGATACGTTTGGGAATCCAGAAAGGTCAGGCAAGTACCGAAAGTTGACGTCCAGAGATTGAAACCTCAAAGCCGACAGATATTTTGATCTCTGCACCTTTCTACGGTAAAGAATCTTGTCAAAAGGTTAATCTTTTTCTAGAACCCAGCTCTTTCTAAAATGGTTTCCCTAGTGGCTGAACTGGAAACCCCAAGTTCCAAGCGCCCAGATCGATGCGACCTAAACCACGCCTTGATTTCATCCGGCTTCTTAGGTGGAACCCCCTTACCCGGGGGAATATAGGGGACGAATCGAAAGGGCAAAAATCAAGGCGCAAAAAGATCTTCGATTTAATTTCCGACACATCAGAATTAAAAAAATTTAAAACTTAAAAGGTTAACCTTTTTCTCTATACGCAAAAAGATAAATCAGGGGCTAAACTTACCTTCTTCAGCTTTCCGCAAACTTTTTAGTCGACTTTATTTAAACCTTGATATAGATTACCACTATAAGCCCCTACTTTTAAAAGATAAGATCCTATCTGATAAAAGCTCACCTAAGTATCTCCATATAGTTTCTTGAGGGGTGCCAGATGGAAATGCAAAAGGGTACCAAAAAACTTGCCCCACTTGATATAAACTTCTGCAAAAGTTGATCTTTTATCCGCTACGTTTTGTTAGGCTCCCCAGATCAAAAGGGAGGATATTGAAGACAGACTTTGTAAATCTAGTCACACTTTTTATAAGCTTAGGTTGCAACTGAACCAAATATAGTTCAGTATTTGATTGGGAAGACAACAGTCCAATAGAAAGAACAAGAATAGGAGTAATAAGATAAGGTTTATTAATTGATATTGTGACTAATATACTATATGGGAAGAGCTACCGTGCCACCAGGGGGTGGCAGAGTGGTGAATTTCATATAAGGTTTGGGACACTGGAATAACCTGTGCTGGGATCAGTGGGTTAAATTGGCAGCACTCCAAAACTAGGAGATAGTGCTTGTAATCTGACCTCACCTCAAACTGATCCATGCTGTTAGATATATCATGGGGCAACTCATTGAGCGCTCTCTGTGTATTGTGAGATGTGTTAGCAGGCAAGAGGGGAATCTTGGTTGCAACACTTATAAAGGTTTAAATAATGAATAAAAACTTTTGAAATTTCTCATATTGATATTTAAGACTGGATATTTAGATATGTAAAAAAAGAAATGAAAACCTTTTGAAAGGTTTTTATTCTATTCTAATATTTAAAAGTAGGTGTGTTTTGGCGGTAATTTCAAAAAATATTAAGTTAATAAAGGACTGTTCTAAGAATCCCCAAGTTATTTCAGGGGACACAATTGAAGTGCCCAAAACAAATTTCTGAAATCAAAGTGCAGCAAACTCCTAGTTTTTTCATTAATTTCTCCCTTTTCACCTCTAATTGCCCCTTAAAATTTTTCAAAAGTTTTGTAAGCTCCTTGGCTGCGCTGGGGCCCAAAGAAATTTTAAAAGCTTTTCCCATTGTCAAGAGGATGGATTGTATAAAATCTTCTATCAGGTAGAAAATACTTTCTTTTTCTCCTTCTTTTTCTTTCTTCTCCTCTCTTCTCCTTTTCTCTTCTTGTATCCTCAATTATCTTTTATTATATCTTTTCAGTGTATTTATTAAAGAAAAATAAGATGTATAAAAAGAATCTCTTTTATATACAACTGTGAACTATCTAAATCATCTTTTGGTGAAAGTACAGTGTTCTTAATATAAAAATACTCAAGCCCACATTTTATAAGATGTAAGGGGCAGGTTCTTGATATCTTTAAATATGGGAACTTATCATAAATAAGACCTGGGCTATATCTTTTATCAATTTTACCACTATACAGTGTAGCTTTGATAAGCAAGCAGTGCACTTTATGTTATTTTAATAGTAAGCCCCCATAACTTTTATCATTGAAACAAGATTGCCAATAAACTGAAGTATCTAAACTCATATGCCTGTATCTTGTAGGGAAAATTCTTTATTTTGTTTATACTGAAGTATTATTATAGCTTTACATATGCAGAAAATGAGATTAACCTTTTTAATGGAGCTATAGCTTGTAAATAAGTTTTCTGTGTAGCTTCATACTTATATTTGATTGAATGTAGTTACATATAGGCACCAGTCTAATTTTGCTATTGAAACTGAAATAAACTTTCTTCAAAAGCAGCAAATTTAACCATACTTTTATTATCTAGAATATAGTTTTTATTGCAAAAAATGAATCCCTGGGGGTCTCTTTAGCTGTTGAAAAGGGTTAAAAGTATATATTTTTTATATCAGAAACTGTATTTTCTTGGCTTAAAAGTTATCCCTGGGGAAATCAATTGTTGTGCAATGGTCTTGGATATTTTTGGGGGTTGCCCCCTACATGGTGTATCAATTTCTGTACTTTCTGAGGGTCCCATTTTCGATCTCTGCACTTTTGACCTTAGGAACTTTGACCTAAGGGACTTGTCTGGAAAAACCCCCACCAGTAACTAGATCCAAAGCCAGCAAAGTGAACACCACTGGATTCAAACTATATACATGTACTTGACCCAGAGCTACAGACATGCCTAGGGCTACAGCAAATCTTGAACAGGTCCACAAACCCATCCTGAGTACGGTTTCTCCAGAATTGATTCCATACCCATTCACACAAGGGTGTGCCTCTTTGGACTTCCTTTGAATAGAAATTATATACTTTTGAATCTTAAAATAAGAAAGACCTAATTCCAGTTTGACTGTTAAGAAAAAAGTAAAAACATTATAAGAGGAGTATCCAGAATCTAACTCATCCAGAAGCCAGGACACCATCCTTGACCTCTTCTTGTCCCAGATCCCCCTAGGTAAAGGGAATCCAAAAACCCATGCTTGGATGAACTGATTATAACAAACATCTAACCAGTGGTTCTTAACCCCCCAGCCCTAGCAACAAACATACCTGAAGGCGATGCAACTTTGACAGCCCCCTATCATAAAAATCACATCAGATATGGACCCATCTCAACCAGGGGCATGAGAATATCTGCTGCCACAATGCACAGATGTAAAAAACCTTTCCTTTCACAAAAGTTTTGGAACCCAGAATCTTAATACTGATAGAATACATGACCACAATCCCACATTTATAAGTGCAGAATTGTTTTCAAGTCCCAATCCAGGACAGTCTGAAATTGGGAACAGAAACAGGTTGGAATTCAAAAAACATAGGCTTCTTTTAACACACTATACACTGGCCAACCTGGATGAAAAGCAAGAGAAAAACAGGGTGATTGACATAGAACCTGCTTTAAAAACACCAGCAACAGCTCTAAAAGACCTGGCTGATAAAAACATACATGTTAGAAATAAACTTGCCCAAATCAAAGGATCTAAGGCCAAGCAAGCAGCCCAAAAAGTCAATCAGCATGATGAGAAGCTCACTTTACACACCCATCAAATGCCAAGGGATCTAGCCAACCAACTGACCCAAAAATTGCAGCCAGGCCACTGGAATGCCACCCATCCAGGAGAATAAGTGATTCCAGGCCCTAGCAGGGAAGTAAACTATATCCTGCAGATTAATCTTAGCCCTATTTCTTCTTGCCTTGCAGGCCTGTGGCCTGCAAGGCTATACTTGTCAGGGATCCAGTCTCAGACAGCCAGCCTGTTGTTTTCAGGGGTAACCTGGGCCAGTGTTTTAGCGGACAGGGCCCATCACAAGAGAGGAGCTAACTTAAAAAGGTAGGAAACGGACTTCCCCACCCAAGACCACGGGCTGGCTGCTGGTATGATAGTATCAATCACCCCTGTGAGAGTAACGTACACAATTCCAAAGAGCTTGTCAGTATGGTCAGGTGGGAGTTCAGGCAAGGAAGCAGGCATAGGTTTGGGTGTCACAGGTGGTTCCATATGAATATTGTAAGCAGGAAGGTAGTTGAATTTTCCTCTAAACAATTTTTGGTATTGAGAATATCCACAGGCCTTGACAATTGTATCTAACAGCAGATTGTATCCAGGCCAAAGGATCAAGTTCAAGTATCTTTTATGAGGTATAGTCCTTGTATTTGGGCTTCAAGGGGCAATCAGTGAAGTAAACGGGCCCAAAGGGTACACCTGGAGGACAGGAAACTGCAGGTGGTAGGGCAGGAGGGCCGTGAGAGCTTGTACTGATTTGGTAGAAGGCAAATACAAAATATGGCAATAGATGTAAGAGCCAAAGTAACATAACCTTTATTTAAAAATGGCAATAAGGTTTGAGCGCAGAATCTATAGGCATATATAGCATTCCACCTCTAAACTTAGTATTTTCCATAGGGGGTTCATCAGGGCATTGGGAAAGGCAGACCCAGGGGGACTGGGTGCTCAGGGCCAAAGGCAGCAAAATGGCACTTGGCCCAGGAGCTCTTTCATTGGTCAAGGATCTCAAATTTGCTATCTAATTATATTGCTTTAGAGTTGTGATCATGGGGTTGGGCTGCAGGCCTGTACCTCTTTCTGGGGACAGCTCTTGATTGGCCACTGGTGTAGACTTCAAATTCATGAGCTAATAGTTGCCACTTCAGTACCTCTATTAGGCACTGTGATTAGTCTTCTATTTGGGGCAATAATTTCCTTGGTTTAGCCTGTTTCACTGCATGGGCCAACATTTTTGATATCAGCTTGTGGGGGCTCAATCCCAGAAAAATGCAGGCAGGCGGTCCTGCAGTCCACAGGCCTGGCGGCCCAGGGAAATCCAGGGTTGGGGTTCAATTCCCGCTCCCCGGCCCAGGTTTCCAGAGAGGAAGAATTGTCAATCCTGACAATACTTCAACAACAGTAATTTCAGGACCCAAGGGTAACCACAATGATCCTATCCCACCCCCCCCTCAGTGTTCAGGCTGGCATTTTTTTTTCTGAGAAAATCACTTCAAAATTTTATTTCTTTTAAATCTACACAATAAATTCTATATCTTCCCTCCCTAGCTGATTAGTAGATCATTGTGATCTTTCCCAGCAACATGAAACCCCTCCTTCATGTGCGGGTTTTTGTGCGCTATTAGGGTACAGCCAGGCTAACATGAACTTCAAACCCCTGGATCCAACACCAGCTGAAAAATCTGAGGATACTATATGGTATCATTTTGGTCCACACCATCAGCATGTCCCTTATGTCAAAACGGCTTGCTTCCCTCCAATTATCCATCCCCAGGCACCATGGTTGGTCTTGGGATACACCAGCATATATTGCTTATTAAACAACTTCACTCCCTTTTTGGGGAGATTCAGATTGCTATGTTGCTTATTACACATGCTGATGATTGGAATTCCAGTGAGAGCAACTCTAGTTGAATCCAGCTTGGGGGCACTTTTCCATTCTAGTGGGGACGCTCCCAAATAATTGGATCCCTGACAACAAATAGGGATCCCAACCAACCAATCAGAGATCAAACCCATACCCATAGAATAGAAACAGATAAAATCTGTGCTCAGCCCTTGCCTAAAAGAGGTTCACTATAACCCATCTGTCAAGGAGAAAGCCATACCCCAAAAAGGATCATAGAGTGCCTCAGGGGACCAAGGGATATATTGGATGGATCCCAGGATTTTCAAGTGTTGAAACAGCAGGCTTGACCTGCCAGCAAGGTTCCAAGCAAGCAGGTTTATGACCTGCAATCCAATGACCTGGCCACTCAAAGCCAGACTAGGAAGTCAACTCAAATTTCCAAATCCAACAACATGAACAAATGCTGATTCCTTATGGTGGATACCTTGCTTTGGCACTTGACTCATTAGCAGGATCAAGCCACCCCCTTCACCATCCAACTGTGTGATCAACACAATCATGTTTCTGTTATCCTTGATTCACAATGACTATATAATCACTATCTCTCAATAAAAATTATTATCTAGTTTCTAAATATTTTCCCCTTGTAACTCTGCTAAAACAGCACATTTACGGCATTGGTAGCACAGGTAGGTTCTTCATCCTACCTCATTTTGTAAAATTCAGCCTGTTGCCCGTACTTGCCACGTCCAACAAATCCTTGAAAGAATCATGTCTGGCCTTCTGCTGGACTGGACCCTGTACACCCCTGGTACCAAGATCTCTGATGACTTTGTCCTGTACCAGAACACGGTGATTCCACTACCTGCCTTCAACACCATGTCTGCACAAGGGCTCTTTCAGACGGCTGCCACCATTCTGCAACCAACTGACAAAAACACCAAACCCACCTACATAGCCCAAAGATTATGAAGTGCTGCCTTGGAACCTTTTGTTGGGGCCAACAACAACAATGCTGCCACATGGATTCAGTCTGTCCAGAGCAAGCTGGCCCAGATGGAATGCCCACAGCAATTTTGGATTGCAGAAATCTATATCTGACTGACCCACAACACTAGCACCTGGTGCAACAAGTGGTACAAAGAACACACTGAGAAGAACTGGGATACCTTCAAACAAAACTTCTTGGCAAGGTTCATGCTTGAGGACATATCACTCATGATCATACACCAAGTAAAGAACCCAAACCAGACAGGCACTGTGAAGGAACTCACCCGCGCCTATAAGGAACTGCAACTTTGCGCACCCTCTGACATGGCCTTTGACACCCCAGAAATGCACCTCATGTACTATGCCACCCTTAAATTTCATGTAATGAGGCACATGAACCTGTATCAGGTGATCAACCTGCAAAACCTGTACCGCAAGGCAGAGAAAGCAGAAAAAACATCCAACGCCCTCATAAGGCACAAACTGGAAAACAAGAGAGGCCCAAGGATTCTCAATTAGGCAGGTGCTCCACTAAACCACTCCCTGGAAGCAACAGGAATAACACCAACCATAAACCCACAGGTTCAAATGGACATGGAAGTAGAACAATAGCCAGTCAAATTGTATTCATTTCCATATCACTGCCACGCAAGGCAATCAAGATGAGGGAAAAGCCCAGGGAGAGCATTAAGCAAGCCAAGCTCTCCCCACACAACTTCTGACTTGTCCAATGATGAGTTCTGACCCAAGGACGTGGATCAATTACCAACAATCCAAGTACCCTCAGAGGACCCAGTACTGTACACCATTGCCAGAAATCCCAATAAACTGATTTCCTATCCTTTCTGTTTTTGCAGTTACACAGGCTCAGCACTCCTGGACTCGGGCGCAGATTGAACCCTAGTCAACAGAAGCTTTGTAGACAAGTTCAAGCTAGCCACTAATCCTTCACAGATTAAAAACATGGTTTTAGCTGATGAACATCAAATCACTGTGACAAGGGAAACCACCCCCGTCTCTGTCATGCTTGAGAATCTACACTCCACCATCCAACGTCCCTTCATTGACTTTCCAAAGTTTGACATTGTACTGGGGTTTGATTGGTTACAAAAAAACAATCCTCACATAGACTGGGCAACCTTGGTGTTGACCATCAAGCATGAAGGTGTCAACCACTAGATCTACCCTGACTCAGTGGACCAACTCCTACGCAACCACGTCTTTGTGCGCATCACAGAGACCCTGGACAAAAAGAAAACCTGAATTCAATTGACTGGGACTCCTTCCAGTACAAGATCATACACTTCAAGGACCACCAGGATACCTCCACACCTCAGGATTGCAAAATTGTGGCCCGCCATCCAGAAATCTTCAAGGAAGCTCTACCCAGGTTGCCCCCAGAGAAACACATTCAACACTCCATCCAGCTTAAAGGAGCTTTACCCAAAGCACGTCCTATCTACAGGCTGACCCCAAACAAAGATAACACCCTACACGCCTACCTCAAGGAAGTGTTGGAGAAAGGACTTATCCACCTTCACAGTCTCCCTTTGGGGCCGCAATATTTTTGTGGCCAAAAAAGGCAGTATCTTGCTCTGGTCACAGACTACTGAGCCCTAAACAAAGTTACCATCAAGAATTGTTATCCATTACCCCTGATTGACGGCCTTTTTGCCGCCTTGGGAGAAGCCACAGTCTCTTTCAAGATTGACCTAACTGCAAGCTACAACCAGATTTGTATTAAGGAGGAAGACATCACTAAGAAAGCCTTCCACACTAAATACGGCTCATATGAATGTGTGGTGCTCAACTTTGGTATGATCAATGCCCCTTCCATCTTTGTGATCTTCATGAACAAAGTATTTGCGCCACACATAGGCAAGCATGCCCTAGTATACCTAGACAACATCATTGTCTACAGTCCCTCAGTGAAACAGCACCACAAAGACCTAGAGGCAGTCTTTGCTACCCTGGCACAACACAAACTGTTGGCCAAACCCTCCAAGTGCCAGTTCTTTTGCAAGCAATTGCCCTTCCTGGGACACATAGTCTCAAAAGATGGCATCAAACCCGGCAGTAAAAAGATACAGGCCATCTGTAAGATGCCGCCACCCAAGGATAAGTCAGAACTTCACACCTTCTTGGGGATGATGTCCTATCTACACCGCTTCAAACCTGACTTTGGCGTTTTGACTGCCCCCTTATCTGCCATAACAGGCACCAAATCCAAGTTTGTTTGGACCCCCAACACAGCCTCTGTTTTAGACACCTCAAGGGGAAGCTCACAATGGCTCCTATTCTGCAATACCCCAAACGTGACAGGAAATACCAAATGGAAACAGACACCTCAGACGCACCCATTAGGGGAGTACTAAAAATCAAAAATAATGATGGTGATTTCCTGCCCGTAGCTTATGAATCCCAAAAGTTGACATATGACAAGTATTGATACCCTATTCATGAAAAGGAACTGCTGGCCATTGTACACTGCCTAGTCAAATGGCGTTGTTATCTAGAATGACAGGAAGAATTCACAGCATTGACCAACCACAAGTTGCTCATATACTTCAAAACCCAAGCAAATCTATCTTGCCGCCAAACCTGCTGGATGGAGCTCTTGGAGAGATTCAATATGCGCATACAGTACAAACCTGGTCCAGAACTTGCCATGAAAGATGCCCTCTTGCGCCTGTATGTCTGTGCCACTAGAGGGGAAAATGGGCTTAACCCAGACTGGCCTCTCTTGGTGCTACAAATAAAAGCCAAGGGTTTTCCTTCTGGTACAACCGACATAACAAAGGAAACAGTCATAAAAACAAACACCTATTTGCTGACGTGTACAGGACCTTGCACAGAAAAATGTCCAACAGGACTACCATCCCTTATATCCCCACACATCAGCAAGAGGGCACCATCCTACAAATACCATAGAGACCTAGGACACACCAAGAGCCACAATCTATACAAATTCCTTAAACACAAGGCCTAGTAGCCAACCCTGTACCATGATGTTCAAGAAGTTCTAGACCAATGTGAAGTATGCAAGAAATTTGCTAAAAGCAAAGCCCCTCCAAAATCAGTACTACCCATTTGCACGCAACTACCCTTCAAGGTGTGGGACCTTGAAGTTGTTGGCCCCATGCCAGGAAAACACAACAATAAGAAATACATCATTGCTGCCATAGACTTTGCTACAAGATGGCCAGTAGCCCAAGCAGTAAAAGCGCATACTGGCAATGACGTGCAACAATTAATAAGAAGAGAAATAATCAGCAAGTTTGAAAAGCCAGAACTCCTGATAAACAATGGAGGGAAAGAAATGATCTTCAAAAATACCAATGTATACCTTGCTAAAAATAAGGGTCGAACATACTGTTACAACACCATACCACCCACAGGCCAATGGATGTGTAGAGCAGCTAAATGGCAGCCTTGTACAAGCCTTGGCCAAACTCACCGCCGGAAGACCTAAAGACTGGTATAAGCAGCTATTGACTGCACTAATTATGTGCCAAACTCAAGTGAACAGATCCACTGGAAAAAGCCCTTTTGAGTTAATATACAGCACACAGCCAAATATCATTCAAGCATTGGCAGGAACCAAACTGGAAATTCCAAGTAAAGTCTCCCTTGTTCAGATCCCCAGGTCATAGGGGCCAACAGTGAGCAAACAGAAAAGAAAAATGAATGTATGCAAAAAAACTTTGTCCCCATCCAAGATAGACATGAAGTTGGGGACAAAGTTTGGGTCATGAACGTTGATAAAAGCAAACTACAACCCAAGAAATTAGGTCCAGCAATCATTCTAAAGGTAAACAAAAATAACAATTACCTTGTGCAAGGACTCAGGAAGCGCAAAAAAGACAAAACCCTACACAATGATTTTCTGAGACCCTGCAAAGCAAGACAAAAACAACACAAAACCACCCTGCCTACCACAGAACAACAGCTAGTCTATTATGGCGCCTGGGCTCCTGACAACCTCCCCAACAACCTACCCCCAGAGGAGGCCAACCTTCAATCGGGGGGGGGGTTGAAACAGCAGGCTCAACCCGCCAGCAAGGTTCCAAGCAAGCAGGTTTGTGACCTGCAATCCAATTACCCAGCCACTCAAAGCCAGACTAGGAAGTCAACTTGAATTGCCAAATCCAACAACATGAACAAATTATTATCCCTTATGATGGATACCTTGTTTTGGCGCTTGACTCATTACCAGTATCAAGCCACCCCCTTCACTATCCTACCGTTTGATCTACACAATCATGTTCCTGTTATTCTTGATTCACAATGACTATATAATCACTATCTCTCAATAAAGATTATTATCTAGTTTCTAAATATTTTTCCCCTTGTAACTCTGCTAAAACAACACAGTTACAACACAAGCCAATATTTCCAACCAACCACCCCAAAAAGATAGCCAGTCCAGAACCTGAGCTACAGAAAAACCAAGGCCTGAAATCAAGTGATCAGAATAAGCATCCATAGACAGTCTGATATATACAGCAGTTATAGGTGGACTGACAAACCCAGCTAAAGGATAAGATCAAGTGGTACCCTAAACAAATTATAATCAGCCCCAACAACTAGCACAAGTAAGGGAATATTGGTGTTGATGAGGAGACTAAACCCTTCTCATTGATCACCCCATCTATCTAGGCTGTAGAGTTAGATCTGGGTAATGAGGTATTGCTAACCCAGCCTAAACAAATTTAGAGCTCTAAAATGGCTATCATGGTTCAGCCAGAGCACCCCTAAGCTGCATATCCTAGCTCAAAGCTTGCCCCTGGGCCAAGGAAAATATAAACCAGATACACTGGCTCCAAAGCCAACTCAGCAGCACATGGTACAAACCTTTACCTGGGTGGTAAACTTTATATCTATAAATTTAGTCAAAACAAGCATTATCAATAATGCCCAAGCAGTCCCTTTATAGTGAAAAGAAGTATACCATCCTTAAGAGATAATATCCCCCAGAAAATAACAGATATCCTGAGCTCTGATCCATCACAATCTAAACCATACCACACACCGTCTAGGTAAGGAACTGCTGGCCCATAGATGGTCCAACAAATCTTTAACAGATGCCAAGTTTAAGCGCCCACCCTATCATCCAAAGTACTTAACCAGCCACAGGTAACCAAAAAAGAGGGATCTTCACATAAAAAGACTATCCCTAAAACCACCCAGCACTGGGGACCCAGATTACCCCAGCCTTATAAAAGGGATAGTCATGTTTCCCAGACCCAAGATGGCTTAGAACTCTCACTGATGGCAACAAAGGGCCCCAGATCTTCATGGGATTGTTAATGGTCTCCAGGACTTTCCCCATAGGAGAGGATTGCTGAGTAGAAATAGGCAAGCCCTAATATTGCAGGCATCATCTGGGTGAGGTTCAAAACCAGGTTGAACAACTGAAAGCCAGTTATAAATCATGCTATCAATGCTATTTCAATATGGCCTGTGAATTGCAGTACCTGTAATGGCTTGATTGGTTTGGCCTTTGAATCCTATGGCTGCCCCCTTTTGGCAACTGGGCCGCTGTGAATATCCACCCATTCTGGATTGTGCTATCTACGCTATTCCAACCCTGGTACTTGTTCAGACCAGCCAGCCCCCTTGTCTACCCATTGAACAATCTAAATTCTTGCTCCACTATCTAAGTAGAATCTCTTCCCTAAATATTCTCAAGTTTATCTGCATTTGTGTTGGCTTTTGTATTATTCAAGCCAAATCCCTTTCTGTTAAGCAATGCTAGATATTGCTGGATTTACAACATCTTTGATCAATCCATATCAGGAAAGCAATTCCCCAAGTAGCTCCCCAAATGATTCTCCAACTAATCATTAAGTTGGTGGCACTCTTATCATTTGTCATCTAGTACCGGGATAAAAAATTTTGAGCCCTAAGAAGAACACTACTTGGATAAGCCCCCTGACTGTCATGATGTACATGGTCAGTATGTGGCTTCTCACAGTACTATATAATACTCAAAACTCCTATCCAATAAAGTATCATTCTCTTCTTAAATTTTCCCTTTATCTTGTTTATTATTCTTCTCAAAAGTATATGCTCAACACTGGTATGTTCAAAGCTACAGACAGATGTTAGCCCTGTCAATGTTCTCTACCTGTCTAATGCAAAGAGCACTACAGATTTTAATAGAATAGAACTTTGTATATAATTACATTTATTGAGGCTGGAGTACAATCTAGTCAGCGGCTGCAATCTAACCAGGTGTAACTAAGAGCTTGTTATCATCCTTTCAGGTGCCTGTATCTATATATACAACAATATCTTCTGTCCTTGTCCTTTAAGAAAGTTCCCAGTGTCTACCTTTGCAATAGATCTACTCTTGCTGGCTACACATATCCTGATTGGCTGTCCTTGGCATGTGAGCTGCTACTGGTCTTCTCAAAGCGTGCATGGCACTTCTGCTACAGCCTATGCTCTTCTTAAACTAGTCTATAGGTAGTTATAAATTGGCTACATCTTTATGCGCCCCTCATGGCACTAGGTAGCTGCTGTATTTGATTGATGCTTAGAAATGGTCCTGGTTCATTCTTTCTACTTTGGAAGGTAGAATATTGGTTTTCCTGTCTCCTTTTTGGGGTTAATCAGTGATTTTTTTCCAAATTGTAATGAATGACATTTCTCCCAAAAGGAATAATGAACCCCAACTAGAGGAATCAAACTTGGAACCTTTCTCTGATGATTCTGTGAACCCTGCAGACCCCTGGGCCGCCTGCCTGTGTTTTTACAGCTAGCCAATGAGCAAGCTGGAATAGGAAGTGATTCAAATCTGAGAAACCAGGGAAATTTGCGGGTTCACCAGGGCAAGAATTCACAGAGAGCAGAAGAGTGTCATAGGTAGGTGATTAATCCAGACTAATCTAGACTTCTGAAAGCGTTGAACCAGCATACTTTCACTCCTTTCATAGCTGACGGGTCATCTGGAAAAGGGGATTACAGCTCAGCATGAATGTTTGAAGACATAGGTGAATTCAGGTGATTGGCTTGAAGTTAAGGCCACTCAGCCATGTGATTTCTGGCCATCCAGTGACCAGGTCGGGACTCCAGAATATGCGCAACTCATGGGACTGAAGATGACCCAGATTGTGGATCCCAAAGGACCAATGACCTAGAATGATGGGAACACGGAAAGGAATGATGAAGCTATGAAGAGGCTACCAGTGGACTGTCAGGATGAGGTCATTTCAATAGAGTAAATAACAAATAAGAAGGTCCAGGATGGGCCTGGAACTCTCAGGACAGAAGAAAATGAGCAAAATCAGCTATCAGGTGACAGTTTAAGCAGGACTTAGCATTTTTAATAGCATTTAAACTCTGTGAACACTTATAAATGGTATTGCCATTCTGAAATAAATAATATTATGGGAACTTGGCTATACTATTTTATTCCTTATTTAGTCTTAGTTGTTTTCTACTTCATAACTGTTCCAACAGAAAATCCTAGACTGGCAGCCCTCATTCATGAGAAAGTCCCAGAAACCCAGCCTGCGTTCTATTGTCTTCTTGGAGCTCCCTTTGACTCCATGCATTTCTCTGATTAGCCACTCAAGCCGGAATACAAGGAGTTTACCTTTGACAACATCCTATGCTTTGACCGCTTGTACATAAAGAGAGCCTCAAGAACAGCATATCACAGAGTAAAAAGGTACAAACATCCAGCTGCCATATTCTGTGAAAAGTATAACTATCTACCTGCCTATCAGATAGATATGGAAGCACCCCCAACACCCAAATCTGACTGCCTTCCCCCATCTCTGGACCATCTCCTCCCACTGCCAACTAATATGCAGGCATAGTCTATATTACCTTGACTGGACTGGTTGACACCATAATTTTATCCACTGAACCATGGGCCTTGATAGGTTGCTTAGCATCTTATCTCATAAAGTTAGCACCCCTCCTATAGTGGGCTCTACCTTTCACCCAAAAAAGTAAGTTGGCAGATGAGGAAAACAGAACCTCTACTGAGATGTGGTATCCTGATGCATATGGTGCTCCATATACTTAATAATAAAACAGGTTGAGTTGGAGATTATACACTGTATAATGACAGATTTGATCAAATAACAAACCAATAATTATATGCCATATAATAGCTGACTCAAACCAATAATGAACCAATAATTATCTTATGTGTAAGGTTGGTGTGAATTTGGTATTACATAGCCTTTCACACAGTATTAGTTTGATATACACATATGTGCCTCTAAGGATGGGGTGGGGCTGAGAAGATTCTATGTCCAGTGTGAAATATAGGATGTAACACAATCAATAATATATTTATTACACAGCATGAAATCTATGATATTCACTATGTTGATTAACAATTATACAACATATAATATTTATATCAATTATAATAAGCTAGTGATTAATGGTTTATATTTACCATAATTAATAGGATATAATATAGTGATAGTACAGAGAGTAACTGATAAGGACTGCATTTTCTATTATCCTGATCATTTGTGGTCAATTAGCATAATCTCACAATTACTTTATTTCAAAAGGAAACTCTCTTCTTTTGTTCCAGGAAATTAAGGTACACCCTCTTAATTTTGCCCTGAAGGCTAATCCACAGCTAGCTTCAAATCTCAAACCTTATGTACCAAAGGTTTCCTGCTGTGCCCAGTTGAATATTGTCCCCAAGGGCCAAATATGGTAGTCCTCAATAAGCTCATACAGACTATCAGCTTCTGTAGGGTAGATATACAGTATAGGCATGCATAACAACCCATCAGTGTTTTTATGCTGGGCTCCTGGGCAATAGGCTATAGCAGAATTGTGGCCATGTAGGTGTAGCGCTCATTGAGCTAACCTTCATTCTGGTCCCTTTAATTGTTTCACCCAGCATAGGGAGGGATGATCAGTGACTACCATTAAACGGGTCCTGTAGATATAGTGGTGGAGTTGCTTCACAGCACGTAGGACCACCATAAATCTCTTCTAAGGGAAACTATAGCTCTTTTCACATGTATTCAAGATATGTGAAGAGTGGGCTACATGGTGATCCACCCCTTTTACATTGAGTTAAGCTGGGATGGTACCTACATCTACCCCACTTTCATTTATATACAGGACAAACACTTTGTTGTAGCTGGGGATGAATAGAATAGGGGCCTCCTTGAGCTTTTTTTTACAAAGCCTCAAAGGGCTGTTGTTGGCTTTCAGTCCATTTTAAGAGGACCCCTTGAGGTAGCTACACCAGGGGTTCACAGAGCTCAGCAAAGCCATGGATAAAGGTGTGGTAATAGCCCATTGCCCTGAGAGACGCTTGGATTTCCCTCAGGTTGGTAGGAGGAAGCATCTTGTTGATTATCTTGACCTTTTTGGTCATGGGACAGATGGCTGTCTGAATGACTTCAGGGCCTAGGAGCTCCAAACGTGCTTTGAAGAAGAAGAACTTGAAGGGCTCTAATTTTAGGCTGGCCTAAGATATCTTGGTTAAGACAGCTTTCAGATGATCCAGGTGGTCAGTGAACGCGGAGCTGAAGACTTCAATGTTGTCTAGATATATACCATGCTTGAATCTTGGGGACAACATTCAAGAGGATACAGCAGGAAACCTTTGCTACAAAATGTTTGAGATTAAAAGCTAGCATTAGGTTAACCAATGGGGAAAAATTAAGGGACATACCTTAATTTCCTGGAACTAGTAAAGAGAGTTTTCTTTTAGAAAAAGGAAAAGAAAGAGCTTGGAGATTATAAAAGCAAACACAAATGTAGATAAACTTACTTTTATTTGGGGAGGGGATCTACTTAAGTAGTAAAATGAGAACATATATTGTTCACTAGATAGGCAAAGGGGATGGTTGGGTTTGAACTTGTACCAGGATAATAAAAGCGCAGGCAACACAATCCATATTGGGTGAGTATTCATGTGAATCCATCTTCAGAAAGAGAACAGCTATTGAATTTAAAAGAAAATCCAACAAAGTCATTGTAAGTATTGCAATTTGCAGGTCATATAAAAATAGCATTGATAGTGTAGCTTACAGCATGTGTCCTGCTTCTTACTGGGAAGAAAATAAAATACCAGGGGAAGGACACAATTAAAAACCTGTTTGTGAATGCTCCAAAGCTGGCTGAAGAGCTTTTGGAAGGTGGAGAAGGTGCCATCTGCAAGCCAAGTCTTGCACTTGAAGAGGTTGCACAAACAATGACTTGTGGCTAAGCAGATTATATGCTCCTTGGAATTTACGCTGTCATTGAAAAAAAGGAATTGCTCTTCATGGCGGGACAATTTTTGCTCATCAGTTAGGATCAACTGATCACTAGATGTAGCACTGACAACTTCAGTGCTTATATCATACCTCTGATCAGTGAGGTATCTCTGGAGTTTAGAGGTGTCACCAACATAAGCAAGTTGGGAATCATTAAGGTTGAAGAGGGCATTGTTCACCACCTCAGTTGAGGTTTGGTCCCTGGTGGTGGGGATAACTTGATAAAGAAATCAGCAGATGAGTTGGTAGAGGGGGTTGAAAGGCTCAGTGCAGTCATGGCCAATTGTTAAGGCTTTAAATCTTGTGAATCCATATGTTGTAAGCCTTGATGGGCATCCAAGGTTATCACATTTAAAGTGATGTTGACAGATGGCTTTTTTCTTGTCATTGTAGCTGAAGCTGTATCCCTTGTACACAAAGATGGCACCTCTCTTCTTGGACATAATTAGATAGCTAACAGCAAAGGTAGTAGGCACAGCAAAGGCACCATTTCTGTTGCAAATATTATGGATAGTGTTCACATCCCATAGCTCAATTTGGTTGTCAACAGGAGCATCAGGCTCCTGCTCTACTCAGGCTCTGATGTGAAATCAGAGTGGCAATTAAACTCAAATAGCTTCTCTTGGGGGTCTGAGGGAAAGTATATAAATGGAGAGTGGAGAGGGGTAGGGCTGGTTTCTTCAGGCTTAGGGAATGGTGTGGGGGGTTTTGGGGGTGATTTAGCCTTAGCAGGCTGCTTCTTGGGGGTAGTCCTGGCCTTTTTGGCCTTAGGGGTTGACCTTGCCCTTGGAGGTCTTGGGTGTAGCTTTGGGGTTAGACTTGGGAAGCATCTAAAAGTAATAAAATTTTACATAGAGTTGTAGAAAAATCTTAAAATATATAATATCAAAATTTTAAAGTTTTTATTTATAAAAATAATTTCTTTATTAGCAGTGCAAGTAGGCAAAAGTTTGAGTTTTGACTGAAAACTTGCAGTCAAAATGTCATTTTTAAGATGACGTAATTGAGATGCTGTAGCTCAAAAACATAGTGATTTTGACCATTTTTATATTAAATTAACAAATTTCTGGTGGAGCTACCTCAACCAGGCCAAAGAGTAAGACCTGAATATATCAAAAACTAGCTTATACAACTGGGTTTAAAAAGTACCCAGTTGTTTAGAGGAGGCCAAAAAATACATGTTTGTAATGTTTCATAAGTTTTCTTACATTTTTTAATACTATGATTATTGATGTAAAAAGGTACTTTTAAAAGTAGAAAGCAAGAATTGAAACAGGGGAATAAATATAGGGTAGTGTGGTGTCATATGTAATTTCCCCTTATTTTCCCCTATCCATTGTATGCATCAAATCTATTGGGTGATATGAAACCCAGTGGAATTTGGAGTGACGTAAATTAAAATGCTGTAATCACTACCTTTCATATCAAAATCACTATAAAAATATTTTATTAAGGAAACTCCTATCAATGTATCCATGTATAGATAATTTATAACTTACATATAGCAAAAGTGGGTTTTTACCCAGCAATGACAATCACTAGTAGGACTACCATAGTAGTGTTATTTTAGGTTGTTCTTAAGATAAGTGTCTTGGATTAATACTATAGGAACATATTCTGATTGTATATGACAGGCTTTGATTTAGTGCAGGAATAAGCATATTTTAGTTTAAGATAAATGGCATAAATTGATATGCCGTAAATTGAGATGGCGTAAACACGCCTTACACTAAATGATTTTATATGTAAATAGAGTTAGCAAAATAAGATTTAATCAATTTGACTTGAAATGATAAAATCAATATGACATACTTTTGAGATGCCACATTATGAATTTATAACTGAATTTTAACTATTTTATTGTTATTATATTTATTTTTTTGTGATTCACCATCACTAACACCTAAAAACCCCATCTCAAATTAAATCTGAGATGGCATTTTTGAGATGGTGTGTTGTACCATATTAATTGCACTATTCTCCAATAAACTAAATCTTATTCCTATCCTTGTCCTTTCTATTTGGACTGTTGTCTTCCCCAATCTAAATACTGAACTATCATTGGTTCAGTTGCAACAATAGAGTGTCAACATTAAAAGTTTTGGCATGGCCACTGTCAACATGGGCGCTGTTGCATAAATCACCTCAGAAAATAAATTGAATTATTTATCGGATACTGTTATTGCATATAGAAAAAAAAGATATCTTTAGAAGTGTATGTCCAAAAAAACAATTTTATTGATCTTCTAAGCAAGTATTAAAATTGCTGGTTTGGAAGCCCGTAACCCTCAATAGTAGGATAATGTTGAGTTGGTAATGAGAGTTCCACAGTCAGAAAAGGTATAGTTTGAAGGAAAAACCCTGTCTGGATGTTTTGGATTCACATGGTGGGAATACTTGAGGCGCAATTGCGAAGACTTCAACATGCGCGCTTTAAGGAAGCTTAGCAGTCCATCCTTGGTGATATCGGGAAGGGATTTCAAAATGTTGTTTTCTAAAAATTATTAAAATACCTTGCAGTTAAATTACCTTGTTCCTTTGCTTCGATATATCTCTTGATTGACTCCCATGAAGTGAGATTCTCTGGCTTAGCAGTTATGAGTGAGTTGTTCTGAACCTTGATCAGACTGGTTAAAGTCTTGTTCAGCTCTTCTTCAGACAGCTCTCTAACTTCATCAACAAAGTTGTCCAAGAAAGCCTCAATTCGAGACTCAAGATAAATGCCGGGCTGGTCACTTTGAATAATACATAGGATTCCTCCGCCATAATTCAATTCGTAAACCTGGCTTTCGACAAAGTACCCCAGCTGGTCAATAGTTCGCAGCTGAAATATAAATCGACTGTTGAAGAGAGCCCTTGTAACAAGCGCCACTGCAGCACTTTTGACCTCACCGGGATTATACAAATGCAAATAATAATATATTTCCGAGATATCAGTTGCTTCTCCCGCAACTTGAACATAATTTCCCCTTCTGGATAAGGGCTTGGATGCAGAGTGCTGGATTTCCCGTGGATTCAAACAGAATCTTTTCTCCAAGTTAGCCTTGATGCCTATAAGAGTTTTTGCGGACACTTTGTTGGATGCCAGGATATTGAATCGGAGGGAATCAAAAAAGGAGTTTATAAAAGCTTTAAATTCCGGGAATTTAGTTTTACCGATCTCATCTGCCATTTGTTGCTTGTTGAAACCGGAGGGATCCGTTAGGGCGTTTAAAACCTCATCTACCGTCATACTAGCTCTGGGCGTGCTGTTGGAAAGGGATTGTATCACTTTTTCCTTTGCCGAGGTGAAAGATTTATGGGAAAATTCGTAACCCGTTGTTGCATCCGCAAAAGAAATTAAATTTGTGAAGTTTTTGGGATCCTCGAGTAGAAGTGAAATTGATTGACGGTAGATTGAAAATAAAGGAACATCCACTGGAGACAAATTGGTATAAATGCTCTTAAATATCTCCTTCAGGATAAACAAGTATGTCTGGAGTTTAGGCGATAGGTTGCGTCCAGAATGGATTTCAAGTTCAAAGTAGGAGTGGTTTAGAGAGCCCGTGGTAATATGTTTAGCGTAGCCAAAAGAATTGTTTTTCAAGACCTCAACCTTAGGTTCAAACGTGACAGTCTTTTCTGGTTCTTTAGTTGATGCGGGGTTGAACTTTGGTAATTTGATTGCGTAGTCTTCTGCCTTGACTGTAGCGAGGCTATTCAAGAATGTTCTGTTGAACTTATTGGCTGAATAGTTCAAACCAAACTCAGGTTCAGTCATGAATGGGACATCGAAAGGTCGGGCATCGGCGAGAGCAAACGAGCTAGCGTTGAATAAAGCAATAACTTCGTGCAGAATATGCTCGTTAAACTCCGGGTTAACGTCGGAATATTCCAAGATGTTTTGAAAATCTGATGTAAAGCAGAGCCTTTTGCTAAGATCCTTCGTTGAATCGAGGGGTGAGTGATTGTTAATATACTTCTGTCTTGATTTCTCAAAAGAGGCTTGGAATGCTTCTTGATTGGCTCCCTGAGTTTTGATGGCATCGAAGTAGGCAAAAAGAACTTTCAGCATTTCGTGCCTGTTTGGGTTGATGTCATTGGAGAGTGAAAATGTAATCGCCAATTCAACCTTTTCTTTTGATAATTCTAACTTGATTTGCAATTTTTTTGTAAGGTTTCGTGAGGCCAGGATTTCTTGGAGAGATCCCTTTTCATTGGTGGTGAGCAGTGATTCAAAGTATTTGAAATGATGCGTGAGGCGATCTATGTTTGGCGATTTGTTGACGAAATAGACCATGACCTCTCGTGCTTTGTTTCCAGGGTCTATCGAAATATCCAAGCTGATTCCAATGTCATTAGTGGGTAGATAGCTTTTTGGCCGAAGGTTTCTGTTGGGGATTTTAGAGAATCGTGGAACGACCATTGATTTGAGAGTTGCAATGTCTTGACTTCCAGTGACAACCAGGCTCATGATGTTTGGGGAGTAGTGCTTGTGGTAGTGAGAAATAAGTATCTCTCTGATATTTCTCCCCTGCTTCTGTGGATTAGAAATGAGAGTATCGTAAGTTCCCGCGTAAAACCTAAATTTTTCTGTTTTGTTTAAGACATTATTAAAGATCTCTCGGTAGCCCAAGTGGATATCTTCTCTTCTCAGCTTGTATTCGTAATCTACCGCTCTCCCTTCTCCAAAAGCACGGGTGTTATTAAAAGTTGGTTCCACAAAGGTATCAGCTAGGATATCTAGACTATCTTCCAAAGCCCAGTTGCCCACCTCAAAAACGAAAGATGTGTGATCCAACGCTGTAATTGCGTTTGTACTTCCACCATTCTTATCCATGATTTCAAACAAGCTAAACGCTCTAGGGTACTGTTTGGTCCCCATAAATAACATGTGTTCGAGAAAGTGGGCCAAACCAGGGACATTGGCGGGGTCATCTTGTGAACCTGAAGCGACATGAAGTGATGCTGACGACGTTGTTGCATTTGGATCCGATATCAACAGTACCTTGAGGCGATTGCTCAACCGTAAGCCCAGGTACTCGCGAGGGTCCAATGGGTTCTTTCGAATCATTTTTTCTTGTAGGGAGCCATTTGTTTCACAAGCGATGTTTTTTTCTGGATTGTTTGCCTGCGATAAGCAGAAGAGGAAGAAGCAATAACTTCAAAATCATAAATGCTTCCTAAGAGCCCTGTCCCTTTTATACCTCTAGTGCAGTGCGGTGCAAGCAATCGTTTACCTACCTTTTAACCGATACAGAGATCTTTCACTGCAAGTTCCCATGATCTTCCTGAGCACACCCAGGCTATATTCATCACCTTTTTTAGATTGCTCCAGACTCCACTCCCATGAAGAAATGTACCCAGATCATGCCATTCAAATCTCATGCACTAAATGCTTTGATTACACCCCAAATACCTGAATAACAGGAAATAAAACGGAATGTATCAATAATTTCATACTCACATTATATCAGCTATGTAGTCTACCCAATTTTCTCTCAAAAAAGCAGCTCTTAAACCCTTCTATCCCTTGATTTTCCGGTGTTCCAACTGGGACTTACTGGGCCATTAAGCAGATCATTAACGCTTCTTCAAAAATAGCTCTATAGCAGATAAAAGAACCAAGGCGGTTCCTATGACAACCGTTCCAAAAGAAGCTTAATATTACTAATAAATATAAAGGCGAGTCTGTCTACTTGTAATGATAGCTTTAGTGTACTGGCGCTGTACGAAATCAAATTGAATTACGTCTATATTATTTTATAGTTTAAGTAAATTGCCAAGCCACCAGCTTGGCTTATCCTTAAATGTAAATTCTTACAAATAGGGAATGGTTTTGGAGCAGAAACCCGAACCATTGGCCACAGCCATGCATGATAATATTGAGGTGCACCTATGCTCTCAGCTATAGCTGTTTCAAGCCTGTCATTGTACTGGGAATATCATGCATTTTACTTGGTTCCGAATAGGGTTGGGATGGGCACCAAAATCTACACAATTGGTTTTGTGACCAAGCTTTGATCGACACAATTGGTTTTGTGACTTTGTCAGTTGAGCACAATTCATTCTGTGACCTTCATGTCACATCACAATTCATGTAGATTGGTTTTGTGTTTTCAGGATGCAGTACACAATTTCAACTCCCACATTTTGTGCCCTGCTCCAAAAGTCACAAAACAAATCTGCATGAATTGTGATGTGACCAAGCAAAGTCTCATGTGGTTTTGTGTTGTGTCCAATCATAAGTATGCAAGCTATATCTTTCAATCAAAATAGATATTTATAAATATTTTGATTGGTGTTTTAATATAATTATCTAAAGAAGACTGTGGCACAATCAAATCTATCATTGTGAGGTAATGGAAGGTAAAGCTTTAATAAATTCAATTTAAAAAATAAAGTCCCACAACTGAACTTCCTCTAACTTTACATCCTGTATCCCTTCACAAAATGAAATCATCTGTTTCACCCTTGAGAACCATTCTAATTTTATATCCTGTGCCCCTTCACAAAATGAAATAATCTGTTTCATCCCTTAAAACCACCTTCCTTTTATATTTTGTGATCTGCACAATGGAGTGAGGCATAAACTGTGACCTACTCCAAAAGTTGTGACACAAAATCACATAGATTGTTTTGTGAACCAATCCAAAACATCCAAAAAAATAGTTTTGTGATACTGTGTTTTCACAATTGCTGTTTCCGTCCCTTCTCTAGTTCTGAAGCTGTATTTTAAAACTAGCAAAGGGTTCCAGCATAGAAACCCAAAACCTAGACCATTGCCTGCAGCAATGGTCAGGATCATCAAATTAGTACCCACTATGGTTGGGAAAGCTATTGTAATGCCGAATTACAGATATATAATATTTAGAGAATATTCAGCCTACAGGAGAACTGGCTAAGTCAAGTCATCAGTAACATTAACACCAGTCAGGCGGAACTCAAGACAACAACAGTTAAAAAAATTAAAATTTGAATCAAAAACAAGTTACAGAAAGAAGAGATGTTTATTGATCAGTAGATAGTCACAATTTAAGCTCACTGATAAGCGTTATCTTTTATCAGATATCAGAGCTGATAAAAAATTGGCACAACACCATAGTAACTGTGTGTCCACAAAGTCACAAATCCTTTTAATCATGTTTTAGAGTAGGCTGCAAAATAATGTGTAGATTTGTGCTGCAACTTTTGGAGTAGGTCACAATTTGAGCCTCACTACATTGTGTATTCCCAAAATAAAAGGATAGATGGGTTTCAAGGATGAAACCAATGATTTTATTTAGTTCATAACTAGGGCTGCGTCAGAAGAGAAACGGGACAATTACAGCATTTGTCGTAATTGCCCTGTTTGCTCTTCCCTGTTTTCGTTTTTTGGATTCCCCCAATATGGGGAATCCGAAAAGATGAAAACAGATTCCAGTGGAAGAAGAAATTCTTCCTCCAGAATCCAGTGCCACTCAGCTGGCATCTGGTGGAGAATCCACCAGATGCCAGGAGTGTGCGCCAGCCCTTTGGGCTTGGCAGGATAAAAGGTAAGCCTTTGAAATACTTACTAACTTTTCATTAGTGTTAAAACTAAAAACCAAAGTATCTCAGTAAATACTAAACCAATTTTAACATTTAATAGCTCATTTTAAAGCTAAAGAGCAGCTCTATATTTTAAATAATTCATATAAAAAATAATATAATAATTTAAATAATAAAATAATATTTAATATAATAGATCCTATAATTAGATAAGGTTTATTTTAATCTCATTCTTTAAAATTGCTTGTGCCTTTTTAAGTTGGGCAAGAGTACTTGGGAGCATATGGGATTTTCTAAGACCCAGAATTTCTACAGCCCCATTGAACTCCCGCTCTGAGGCTGCGCTTGTAGCCTGACAAGCCAATATAATACTGGCTAGTTTTCCTAGCGTAGGGTACTGTTGGCTATACATCTAAAATATAATTTATTAGTTATTTAAATCTTAGCATATTACCATCCAGAATTAGAGAATGGGAGTTGCTCTGGGCTTAACAGTTAGGTAAAAACCTAGCTTCCCTTCATCCTTTTTGGTATGCTCATTGTTGAGCTCAAAGACATATTGGGCTCTTTACATATCATTGAAGCTCAAAACAGGCTTATCATTATAGCCATCAGCAGATTTATCTTTAAATTTTTGATAAATAGCCTTGATAGCTTTTTATGCCTTTGAGTACAGCTCAGGTGCTGTTTCCTTAAAAAAAAAGCTTGTGTGCTGGATCCAGCACTAAAAGTCAGCTTAATTAAAGTTAATTTTACCTATTGCCACCGGATAAATATCTGATGTAAAGTGATCAAAGTACTTCATAATTTTCTTTTCGGTTTGTTGTAGGGGCCAGAAAAGCAAATCATCTGATGACAACACTTTAAGTTCATTGCTTAGATTTTTTTAATATTGATAATTGACACCAGGGCATATGAGAGTGAGCAAGAGTTGGATGGGTTGATAAGAGATGTGGTAGAATCAAATATCTGTATCCATAAAGTGAGCTTTCCAAAAATGTCCCATCTTAAAGATATCATTTTTTCAGAAGTGACAACTCCTTTAATTGCCTATATATTATTAAAAAAACTATTTATGATGCATACCCCTTTGTTTTTTAATTCCAATTTTAACATGGCATATGTGAAATTCCATCTTGTTCTCACATCAAGTACAGGATTTGATTTATCAATTGAGTTAAACTCTTGATAAATTTGCAGTGTTTGTAACAGCTGCTCAGA
The DNA here is from genome assembly GCA_014839935.2 of Entomophthora muscae. Lineage (NCBI taxonomy): Eukaryota > Fungi > Entomophthoromycota > Entomophthoromycetes > Entomophthorales > Entomophthoraceae > Entomophthora > Entomophthora muscae. The sequence goes on along the minus strand of QTSX02000762.1, from coordinate 140,701 downwards.
TCTTTTTATCTTAAAAATCAATTTTCTAAGATTGAAAGTCAGGCTGAGTTTTTTGCCCCATCATTTTGAGAGCATGTAGGAGTGTCTTCAAATGTTTCCATTAGCTCATCAAGAGCTTCTTGTGTCCCAAAGCTCACACCAGGAAGAAATACTTGAATATGAGGCTCTTTTTTACTTCAATGCTATCAATTCCAAGGATAAAAGTCTGTGCAGCAAGATGTAATACATGAATAATACATCTTATGTGAAAGTTTTCTTTTTTATAAAAGAAATTTGAAGAGGATCTACTTGCTGACAGAAGCTCAATAAACTTTTTATTTGAAGATGCATTATCCAAAGTAATTGTTGAAATATAAAGCCATAGAAAGTAATAACTATGCATTAAAATATAAAGATAAATTCACCTTTTCAGAAATTCCATATTTTTCCAGAATATTTTCACCAGTATGCTTTTCTGGAAATGGGATAAAGGCAAGCAAAATTCTTTTCAGTTCAAACCCAGAAGTAACCCAATGTGAAGTGAATCCAATATAAGACTCAGCATTTGCAGATGACCAAACATCAGTTGTTATTGCCAGTTTTGTATCAACCTTGTTCAATAGACTCTTTTTTTCTTGGTCATAAGTTTGATGTATTGTTGGTAAAAGCTCCCAAAAATAGTCACACTTTGGAAATGTTTTTTTGAATTGCTTTCCTTCCAGCAATAAAGTGTATTCTTCAAAAATATTTTGCAAGATTGGATCCTCAACAACACTAAAGGGCATGCCTGCTCTGATAATCCAGATCATAACCTGTCAAATAAGGTCTTCTTGGGACTTAATTCTTGACAAACCTACAACAGATGAATCCCCAGTCAGCTTTCTCTTTCTGCTTAAGGAGGGGTTCAATTAATTCATGTTCTTCAGGGTATTTTTTCTTAAGATGGGTCATTGAAGATTTTGTACACCCTTTGGAAATTCTAAAAATCTATTAAGTTAGTAAATTAAGATATTTAAAAATTATTACCCATATTCTGGATCAACTGTAGAGTTTACTGGAAAGCATAACTTACAAACTGCTTTTTGGGTAAAGTTTTTTCTTCTTAAAAGCTTTTCAACAATATGAAAAAAATTCTTGGGAGTTTTGTACACTAAAATAATTAGCTTGAATTTAAAAAATATTTACCTGAAACACTCTGAGTAGTAGACAACTCACTAAGACCTTCTGGCTTCAAGGCATCAAGAGAATCATCAGCCAGAGTTTCACAGCTCGTATTAACTTTACAAACTTTTTAAATAAAGGAAGAATTGCCCACATGATCAGAAGCGTCAGAGTCTGTACAGATCAGGTGAACAGCACTATGACACATTTTACAAGTAATAAACTGGCTATCATCATTTGCTGCTTTGAAGTATTCATAGTCCATTTTTTATCAAAGTTTACTGTGATTAAGGTTCAATTCAAGAGTGAGTTTTGTTATTTATTAGTTAAGTGCTGGTGATATATACTTGATAAAATAAGTCACATATGTAAAACTGGGAGTTGATTGCTTCAAATCTATTGGATAGATGGATTAAAATTGGGAATTAATTGCTTCAAATCTACTGGGTAGATGATTTAAACTTGGAATTAATTGCTTCAAATCTACTGGGTAGATGGATTAAAAATTGGAATTAATTGCTTCAAATCTACTGGGTAGGTGATTTAAAACTAGGAGTTGGTTGCTTCAAATCTACTGGATAGATGGATTAAAAATAGGAGTTGGTTGCTTTAAATATACTGGATAGATTATTTAAAACTAGGAGTTGGTTACTTTAAATCTACTGAATAGATGTATTAATACTGGTAATTACTTGTTTCAAAGCTACTGAATAGATGGATTAAAACTAGGAGTTGGTTGCTTAAAATCTACTGGATAAATGGGTTAAGTTAGGGATTGATTGTTTCAAAAAATGAATAAATGGTTGGTCTTTTTGATCAGGGCTCTGCACTTCCTGACATCCACTGGATGTAAAATCCAATTTGGATTTACATCTAGTGGATGTGGAAGAAAACAATTCCAAGAGAATCTTCTCAAAGAAGATTCTCTCAAAACTGTTTCTGGATTTTGGACAGGTAGCTTCTTTTTATAAAAGGAGCCACCTGTCTAAAATATGACGCAGCCCTATGCATGACACACAATGTAAGATTAGAGAAGTTTCACCCGTCAAAAGTTTATTTTCCAACTATCATTTATTAAAAGCTTTATCCTTCACATCTTACAATTATTATTCCAATTGAATGTAGTTTATAATACTTAATTATAATATGATACTTCTTTATTTAAATTTAAAAAATTATATTTCCAACCAAAAAGAATAGCTTGCACGAGATTATATAATTATGATCAGTCACCACACAAAACCATGTAAGATTATGCTTGGTCACAGCTAGGACTGCTTTGGGGGTTGCCTGGGTCAATCTATATTTATAACCGGTATCACATGTAAATCCTGAACCCGCTTATATTCCTGCAGGACATTAAAGAAAAAGCAGGTGTAGCTATGGTTGGCTGTCATTTAAAGTAGCCAATCATGGGAGCCATGATAACTCACTTCTAAAAGTGAGGGTGGGTGTTCCCAGCTAAGCAAAAAAGGTGGTTGCTTCTGCCTATTCTTAAAAAATGTGACAGCAGCTGCATTTTTGACATCCCTAAAATGGGGTGGCATATGTCACAACATTCTTGAAATAAAAGGTGATCAGGAATTTATCACCCAACAACTGATGTATATACAAAACATCAATAAAACATCAATAAAACATCAAGATTTCATTTTTTGTATAATAAACTCATTTGTATTATATGTAAAGCATATATGATGGATACAGAATTAAATGCTCTACAAAAATATATAGTTTTTAAAAACTTGATTTCAAGGAATATTTTTCTTTGTAATTCCAAGTATGTATTCTTTGGAAGTATATAAAATGAGGTAAAGGTAAAACTAAGAAGAAAATGATCTTTATTAAATATAGAAGAAATATATTATATAATATCATGGTAAGCCACATATAGGCCATGTAACTCATGGCAGCCATGGGGCTTGTCCAGATAGTTTTCTGCTTAGGATTCAAAAATTTAACACAGTAAAACATGGACAAATGATAAGAGTGCCACTGATTATTTATTAATCTGGTTGATTATTGGGGAATTGTTCATCTAAGAGGGATTAATTGTGGATGTTGTGACATTACTAAAATTTTATTATTGTATTCAAATCAGTATCAAAAAAGAAAACATGTCCCATTCTCTTATAAAAAATCAGATTAGCACTCTAAATTTTCAATAATTAGTTTAAATCTTACCAATATAATCATCTTGATGCTAGTTATTTTATTCTAAATAATAAACCAATTAATTCACTGCTAATTATGTCACTTTGAACCTCAGCTTAACAAGTCACTTGTATTCCAACATCCCCCCATATTATTTCAAATTCTATTTGGTTATACAATAAAATAACTATAAAAAATGGACTGTGATTCATGCTTAATTCATATTGACAAAACTGTGGGGTTGACCCCTGGCAAAGTTCTGCACAAGAGGATATTCTTGACCCTCAAAATGACTTTCCCATCACCTGTAGCCAAATGCAAAAGTCTAATTAAATCACAAAATCCAGAAAAAAGAACCTGTGACAATCTCAGCCCAGTGGACAGCTTTATTTGGTGCTTAACTAATTATAAGGATCATGCCACCCCCTGCTCAATCCAACTGATTGATCATCACAATCTTATTCTTTTTATAATAATTTACTACAGCTATACAACTCTGATATCTCAATAAAGACAATTATTTAGTTTCTGATCATTTTCCCCATATAACTCTTCAAATACAGCACAGTTACAACATTGGTGACACATGTAGGGTTTTCATCCTATCTTTCTCTTAAAAATTACTCCTATTGCCTGTATCTGATGTGGTCAACAAATATGCAAAAGGATCATGTCCAGGCTCCCCTTGGATTAGCCAAACACAACAGGAATCTTTCAGGGATTAACTCATTGGGAAGTCTCTCTCCAATAAAATGAAGGAGAGCTCCCAAGTTGAATTTGACTAGAGTGAACTCTACTGGAATCCCTATCATTAACATGTGTAGAAGGTGACCAAATAGGCGGAATCTTCCCAAGAAGGGAATGAAGTGGTTTAGGAGATAATAGATGCTGGTGTACCCCATGACCAACCAGGGGGCCTTGGGGTGGATAATAGATGGGAACCGTGCTGTTTCTATGTAAGAGACATGGTGTTGATGTGGTCCAAAACAATACTAAGTTGAGTCTTCTGATTTGTCAGTCAGAGTTGGTTTGGGGGTTTCAAAGTTCACATTGGCTTGCCCATAACTGACTAACACACAAAAAGTCCATACAAGGAAGATGAACTTCATGCTTTTGGAGGGGGAACCTTTGGAATCTACTAATCAAGTGTTTAGAAGTTGAAAATATAGATTTATTGATTGATAGGAATAAGATAAATTGTTGGAGCAATTTGGAAAGGGAAAGTTTCTCAGTTTAAATACTGATCTTAAGTGAGGAGGGGAACATTGTGGTTACCAGGTGATACTGCAAGAGTGATTTGAGAAGGATTGCCTTGCAGGACTGCAGCCTGTAATGCAAGAAGAGGCAGGTTGGGATATTGCATTGCAGTATTGAACCTTACTATGGTTGGGAATGAAATCTGGGGCTGGATGAGAAGTATTCCTTTGGCTTGGGTAGTTCTCTAGGTTTGATTGGCCTTCTAGGTCCCTGAAAGTCTGGTTTAGACTGTTTATACATTTAATTTGTGATTGATTGGCTGTACTATGATTTTCAGAGCCAAAATTAAATGCTGAATCATTATTGTTGTTTTAATAGTTGTCTGAAGCCTTAAATACCAATTTTGAAGTAGAATTTATGTGTTGTTCTTGATTTTTATGCTCGCTTTTGCTTTTGTACTTGTTTTTGCTTAAAACACATTCATTTATTGATTTTGAATGTGTTTTTGACTCAATTAAATTAATTGTTTTGTTAACATCCTTAGTTTTTAAATCTGCATTTAAAAATGCTGTTTTCAGTCCTTGAGATTTATCCAGAGTTCTTGAGTTTGATCTTATATTTGTGTAAGGTATGGAATTCCTTACAGAATCAATATAACAGAAGGGAATGTCCATTACAAAAACATGTCAATTCTGGTCCCTGCTTTCAATGCCTTGTCAGAGCAAGGGTTCTTCCAGGCCCCCTCATTCACACCTTGAACCAATGATGAGAGCATCATGCCTGCTCATGTTGCCCAGAAACTTTTCAATGAATCATTGGAGTAATTTTCAGGAGCCAACGCCAATAACACCACAGCATGGATCCAGTCTGCCTAGAACAGCTTGACACAGATGGAGTGCCTAACTTACTTCTGGATTGCAGAGATCCCCATTTGTCTGAACCACAATGCAGGTACTTGGTGTGACAAGTGGCACAAGAATCATACAGAGAAAGACTGGGAGACCTTCAAGCAAGACTTCTTGGCTAGGTTTGTGATGAAGGATACTTCCCCCATGATCATCTGACAAGTGAGGAACTTAAACCAAACTGATATGGTAAAGGAATTAGCAAGAGCCTACAAAGAACTGCGCTTATGTACACCTTTGAGATGGCTTTTGATAATCCTGCAACTTGCCTTATGTACTAGGGCCCCCTCAAACCCCAGGTAATGATGCACATTAACTTAGACCAAGTAACCAACCTCCAAAGTCTGTACCAGAAGGCAGAGAAAGCAGATCAGACGTTCAACACACTGAACAAGGCGTAGACTGGGGAGAAAGAAAGACCCAAGGACTCTCACCCCTAGGACGTTCTAACTGCCCTCCACCTGGCAACAACAACAACAACAAAAAGACTCAGACATCTGTTATAATTTAAGGCTTACACAAGGCCTATGGGACAGAAACCCGCACAAAGGTAGAGCCTAACCCTATGTCCTGGGACTGAATGACTGTCAAGTGAACACTTGAAATAGATATAAAAATAAAGCTTATTTATTAAGAATAGGAATGGTAGGTTTATATAGTCACTTGTCCCATTTTCAGGATGAACAGAGGGCAACATGAACAGTCATTTGAGCAGTCAGGAAGAGTTTGATTGATCCTAGTATATCATGTGAGGGATCTACAGAGATCATGTGATACTGGATAAGTCTCAGAATAAGGTTTGAGTCCCTAGTTTCAGAGATATGAGCTCAACAAGGCAGGCACTGGTTAAGAGCTTGATAAGAGGAACAATGGATTGTTATCCAGTAATTGAATTGCAAACACTACTATATCTCTGGAAGTACTGAAGTTATATCAAAGTAAAATAAGTCTTTCTAAGATTTTTTTGTCTGAATTGTGCTTTGTCACAGTAATATTGATATGCTATCATATTGAATAAGTCCAAATTGATGGCATTGATAGTATTTTAGAAATGGATTAAATTAGTACTAAGTATATCATTATGGGATATTGTAATATCAAAATTAATGACAAATATCCCTCCAAAATATCTCACTATATTCTAGGTAACATCTGGAATGGAAAGGCAAAACAGAAAGAATTGAGCAGGGAAGAAAGAAACTTTAGGAATGACCATTAATGGACCAGACTTTGAACAGATATAAAGTTCAGCAAGGCAATGGGCTTATGTTGAACTCTGTGAAGAGTTGCACAAAACATCAAGGCAGTAATTTTGTGTTGTAATCTGGGCAATTTAGAAGATTTACTGTGGGTATTAAGCTTGTGTTGAGTTCTGGGCAAATTGAAAGAGAACATGATGGCATCAAACTTGTGTTTGGCTTTATAGTAAGTAGAGAGGAGTTAAAAGGATAATTGTTCTTGAAGAATTCCTCTTGTGCAGGATAAAGACAGACCATCTTCCAGGAGATCTGTAGAAAGCTTCAACCAGGGAAACATAGGGATAAACAGCTACTGGGGATTGGCCCCTGTAGTGAGCACCATTTTGTTGTTTTTTTGCTCTTGGGGACAACATCCAAGAGGACATGGCAGGAAACCTTTATTACAAAAGTTTTGATGTTCAAAGCTAGCCTTGGTTTAGCCTTCAGAGAAAAATTAAAAACACATACCTTGATTTCTTATAACAAAAGACAAGGATTTTCTTTTGATAAAAAAGAAAAAGGCTGGGAGATTATAAAAGCCAACACAAATGAGGATAAACTTGTCTTTATTTGGGGAGATGATTATAATTAAATAGTAGACTGGGAACACTGATCATTCACTAGGTAGATAGTGTAGCTGATGAAGTCATGTTGAGATGAACTTGTACCAGGATCAGACATGCACAGGTAGGATAATCCAGAATGGGTGTGTCACAGACCCTAGATGGATCAGAAAATAGATTGTTCATCATGGTTTAAGAGACGTAACAATCACACAATTGTGAAATTGTTCTGTTGCATTATGGTTTCTATTCAATTTTTAGTTTACTCAAGGATACAAATGCAGTAAGCAATAGCTTAGTTGATTGAGCACCCAATTCAATAAAGCAAATCCAAGGTTTGATTCCACATAATGGATGTTTTGCGCTAATTCCCTTAATTGGGAAGCTGTGTGAAACCAGTTGTTCTGTTGCCCTTTTATTCTTGGATCACATTATCCATCCTTATAATAGTTTATTCCATTTAATGCCCCATTCAAACCCAATCATCTTCCCCCTCTAAATATCTCTATAGAACAAATAAATAAACCAGTTTTGTCTTATTATCTTTTATTCTTCTGGCTGCACAAGACTGTCACTATACCAGCCAAAGGTATAGCACTAAGAAAAGGAGTGATAGACTAACTACTTGTAGAATTACTGTAATTGTTAGCAAAATTTTAAAACATTGGCACTCATGTCTTTTCAAACCAACATACTACACCCCCGTGGTCCCCTCTAAGAGGAGGGAGGGCAGCCTCTGGCTGAATCTCCTGCTCCAGGTCTTCCCCTCTATCAGTTGCCAGCTTTTACTGCCCCCAACTTTCATGCTGGTGAGAGAGCAGTAGCCCCCTATGGCTTTCTGACCCTTAGCCAGTTCATGCCTGAACATCACGGCCCCGGGCCATGGTGTTCAAACAACCCTTGATGTTACAAGCACCTGCACCTATGGAGATGGACATCAACTCCTCTTCTTCTGAGGATGCCATCTGTAATGCCATTAACACCATGAATGCTGGCACTGCTAGCAATGGTGCTTGCTCTGAGAACCTTGCCATCCAGCAGACTTCTGCTGAAACCTCTCTGGTCTGTTTTCAGAACCTTTCACAGGTTAGCCCCAACCAACTCTGCCGCAACCTCTGTACTGTTGAGAACATCAAGGATTATCTACAGCATTTCACCCATCCTGCCATATGCCACAACAGGATGCATTTGGTGAAAATTCAGAGCCTGGTACATGACCAGGTTATACTGGTGTCTAATCAACAATCTTAACTTCAGGTCCTCTACTCTAAACTGGGGAATACCTTCACTACTATCAACCAGTACCTTGCTGAAGTCACTAGCGCCCAGAACAACATGCTACATTGGGTAGATGCCATGGAAAAAGGCATAGCCAAACTGGTCCTGGTGCATGTGGTCCAGACCCTCATCCATCAAGTGGTAGATGCCAATTGGATTAGTGTGGTGTGAGGGAACCAGGTCAATCCAGTCAAACTTATAATTCTTGTTTCCAGACTGACTCTTTTTTACCAAATCCTTCCCAGGATAAAGCTTTGACAAGCTTTACCTCCAAGGAGGCAACTTTCTGTGATAACACCTTATTGTTGTCACGTTGTTGGGTCATTATTTTCTTGCTTTTCTCTTCTCTAAGTTTTAGGGCCTTGATCTCCCAGTTGGTGGCATTTTTTACCTGCTGGAAGATCTTGTTGAACCCTACTAACAAGTTCCATAAGTCCCAGAAATAGATTGAATTACCTTGAGATGGGATTCCATCTTTAGCATAATAGTCTGAATATAACTCTTCAAAAGCTGATTTCACTTCTGCTAAAAATTCCTTAGGCAAAGCTTTTTGACTTCAAGATCCTCCTAGGCCTCCTCTGGGGAGCCTTCAGGGATCCCCTTTCTGAAAGCAGCAGTTTAATCTCTAAGGTCTCCATTCTTTGCTCTTTCAAATAGTAATTGAGAAGACATGATAATTGAAAAAAATGAGGAGAAAGCATTTAGTTAAAACAGAATATATTTTATTAGAATATTTCTATTTTTGCTTATAAATCACTTGGGGAATATCAGGCTGAAAACTCCTTGAGTTCAGGAATCAACCCTTGATTCTTATTGCGTTATTTATGACATAACATTATAATACAATCTGGATCTTTACCTAAAAGATCCCTGAATTTCCAAACCTATGAGAATATGCCCACAATACAAAGGAATCACATGATACCTTTTGTTTCAATGTATTGATTTGTCATAAAGCTTTCCAAGCTCTTGGTGCCAAATCCCTGTGGAGTTTCCATACTCCTGATCCAAGATATTGTTTTTCCAACTGGGAACCAGCTGTTCAAACCTAAATTCCCAGACACCATTGTCTACATTTAGTTATTGTTGGTTAATTTCCCTTGCCAATTATATTAATTAACCTACACTTCCAGGGATCCAGCCTGAAGTGGGTTCCTGAGAACTTGCAGGTGGATAGCCTGCAGGCCCAGAAGGAAGGGCTCACCACAGGATGAGAGCTAACTTTACAATGTAGGATAGTAATTTTATGAGGATGACCCAGGGTCTGCTGGTGAGCACATGGAATCAATGAGGTCAATAAGAGTGATGCACATAACTCCAAATATCTGGGTAAAGGTGAACTCACTAGTGGCAACAATTCTTGCGGGTGGTTGGGCTGCAGGATCAAGGGTGGGGTCATTGGTACAAAATAGGCAGGCAGGAAGGTATTTATATTTAATGTGGAATAGCAAGGGCAGCATGGTAATCCAAATTCCTTCACAACCAATAAGCTCTTTTTCTCTGGTACAGGTTCTGGGTTGTAAATCAAGATCTCCTCTAAGGTAAATTTCAAGCAATCTGGGTTGGGAGGATACTGTGTAAATTTTACCAGGCTGTATGGTGCACCTGGGGGAAATTATAACTCAGGCAGCTGGTCTGTGTTTCCTTGGTATTGGTGGGAAGCAGGAATGGACCCAGGAAGATCAAACTGAAAATGGTAAAGTGCTAAAAGGATGTAAATAAGACCTGTATAAACCAAAGATTCATAACACTTTATTGTAAGAATGACAATGGGCAACTTCCTGGCAGCCTCAGTGTATAAGTATGCCCATCTGCCATGAGAAAACTTTTTCAAAAAATTTCAGGCCGGGTGATATCATTTACCAGGGTTTGAAAATCATTGGTGGAATTCAAAGTGGACATATCCTCATTGGCTGGGTTAGGGCAGGGAATCTTAATTTCCTTGTTTAAGTCATGGGATTTGTCATCAACTGGCAGCCCTTGTTCCTTGAAAAGCCTCTTCAATTCTCCATTTGCAGTGGCCCAAGTTATGGCAAGGATATTGCCTGGGTTGGTACTCTCATTGGCTAAGCTAAGAGAATCCTTCAGAGGGCAGGGTCTGGAAATATAAGGTTTTACAGTGGTGAGTTTTGGAGGTTTATTCAAAGTCAAATCCCTTTCTGATTTGAGCCCAAAAAAACGCAGGCAGCTGGGCCTGCAGGCTGGCAGCCTACAGGGTCTTGGGGTTCAAATCTCATAGTTAGAATTTTTCTATGCATATTGATAACAGGAATTTTTTCACAAATGACATACAGTGTTAATCAATTTGATTGAAAGACACCAAGTCTTTACTTGACACAGTCAAGTCCATTTTAGTTCAATGATTTAATCATCATTAATCATATCTGTGGGTATATTTTAATCAATCTTTGGGGTTAATTAAACCGTTTTACAAAACATCTAGTCCCCAAGATTGATTTAGCCAATATTGCCTCAAATTTTCCAGTCAGTACAGCCTAGCTAAAAAACCAATATTCCCTTCATTTATTCAATATAGATGTAAGTTTCCATCTAGGAACCTTTTCCCAAAGAATTCCAGACAAACTCATCCATATTAAATAAAAAATCAGAACAACTTATACTTTTGGAGCATTTATTTGGCTAAACACCAAAAGTGACTTTTATACGGTCACATGGTCCCTTTCTTCTCTTTGGGAGAATTGGCCTTATCTTCTTGGACCTTTATAAACTCTAATTTCCCATGAAACATCTTTAGGAATTGAGGATTAACACAGGACCATTCCTCTTCTAGGGCAGCTCCAACTCTTTGAATTAGGGAATTTGGCCCTGGGCTAACTGACATAATCTTAATAGGTCCTACTCATTGCTGTATACCTCTTTTGGGGTGTCTTTCTTGGTGCCTCTGATCAAACCACACCAGTTCTTCAACCTGGAAATGATCTTGGGGGAAACCCCCAGATTTAAAATTCCATTTACCAGCACACTTCTCTTGAACCTGTTTTCCTGTGCTCCTTGCTTTGGAAAATAACTTCTGCATTTTGATTACATGCTCCTCAACGGCCTCCTCATAGGAATTCTTTTGAACAAACTCCCATTGACCAATCTCAGTGCTTGTTATAGTTTCTCAACCATAAAACATTTGGAATAGAAAAAACTCAGTAGTATCATGAGGCATTGTTGTAACTTGTGGGTATGGGTTGTTTGGATATTGTATAATTCTTAACTAAAATTATAGCTTAATTATTACTAAAGATTAGACTGAGTACTCTTTTAATCTAGTACATATAATAATATAATGTAAAGTTAATAATTGATCCTTTATTTGATATCAAGTATAAGAGTTAGATAGAAGTAGGATATTGATAGTCGCCATAAAATGCCAGGATCCTCCATTTCATAATCTGATCCCACTACAACCTTAGCCCAATATTAACTTTGCATTGGCTGATCATAGTTAATATGGACTAATATCACAACTCAGTTGATTGGCTGAACTATCCTTCATCCAGAGTGTGGATGCTAGTTACCCTCTTGCTCTCCAAGCCTAATGGATCAATTTCAATTTACAGTAAAGACTAGTTTAAACCAATCACCATACAACAATCCTCATGTATGTGAAGTTTTTTAATTGCTCAAGTGGTTAGTTTGAGCTTTCAGTTGCAAAGTAACCAACTTTACTTCCTAGAGACCTATTTATTACCAAGTTCTGCAGCTGCTTCCCCAAGCAGCTACCTTGATAACGTCCCTGGGCGTATCCATGCCTCTCTGGTGGCTTCAAGACCTCCTCAAAGCTCAAGGAAGGCTTAGATGAGGAAACATTACCCATCTATTAGATAAAGTTCCATAATTGCATACCTCCTAAAAGTGGCCAAAGGATCTCAGAGCTACCTTAGCTCATCCTTTCCTAGTAGTCCAAAGTTACCTACTAGGCTGCATCATCCTCCAGCCCTAGTAGCCACCAATTACCTACTAGACTGGGCACTATCTTTCTCCAGCAGCCATAATTAACCTACTGGGTTGGGATCTCATCTTTTCCTAGTAGCCATATGTTACCTACTAGGTTAGGACATCATCCAGCCCTGGTATCCATCAGTTACCTACCAGAATGGGACACCCTCCAGATCTAGTAGCCATCAGTTACCTACTAGACAGATTCATTATCCACCTCTAGTAGCCACCAGTTACCTACTATGCATTTACCTGTCTAAAGCCACTATCTTTATCCAAATTCAAGCATATAGTCTTTATTATGGCCAAATCATCCCTTGTCTGCAAAACTGCCTACATGTGGATCATCACAGAGCACCATTTTTTTGTTTTCTGAGGTGCAGCACAGACACACAACAGGAAATCCTAACCTTAGGATTGGATTTTTAATTGTGGTCCTGAATAATAAATCTCTACTAGATGTGGCTAGAGAGAGGCGCCAAAGTACTTGAAAACACTAAGATATAAATGTGAATAGAACTTAATTTTATTAAAGATAGAAAATTAGAATATATATTGTTTGTTGTTACCACAAAACAATACAAGGACACTAGGATCACTTGCCACAAGCATGAGTGGGGCAAGTGAGTTGCGCAGACCAAGAAATACAAAGAGATAAATTTTCATTTTTGGAAATAGATCCTTTTGAGGAGCAAAGGCAAAAGCAAGGGATTTGTCCTTGAAAGAACCCAACAAAGTCAAAATCAAAAGCGCGTGAATATTGGCATTCACAACATGCTTCACACTTTCAAGTAGTTTTGCCACTACATCTACAATACACACTTACTTTTATCACAAATCATGCATCTCTCAAGTGGTTAAAGAAATTGAGAGAACCTAAAGGACACCTGGCTATATGGGCTCTTTGTCCATAAGGTTATGACTTTTATGTACTCCATTATCCAGGCATACAACATCAGAATGCCAATGGACTCTCACAAATTCCTATCCTGGCCCTCTGTCTTGCTGAAGTCAATCAACTATATGAACTTATTGGTCATCTCTTAACCTGAGACTTTGAGACTGAAGATAACTGTTTGGCCCTACAGAAGTTGTCTTGGGATACTCTCATCTGCAATCAACAACTGTTCATGAAGGTTCAACATCAGTACCTTCCCTATGTCTTCCCAAGCCTACAGCTGTCCCTTATCCTGCAAGCACATTGAGAGGCTGGACATGAAAGAATAGTCAAGACTTATGAATGGCTTCAGAAACACTATTACTGGGAAACCCTCTGCCTGTTGATTCCTTATGTTCTTGCTAGTTGCCATGATTTTCAACTACAGAGACCTCACACCACTACTTATGAGTTCAAACTAGTGCCTTCCTGTTAGTAATTTCAACCAAGTAATGATGCTAATTATGATGGAGCTTACAGATTGAGATTGCTACAACCAAATCCATAAATTAGTAATATAAAAAACAATGATGCTAATTATGACGGAGCTTGCAGATATGAATTGCAGCTACCAAATAACATAAATTGGTAGTATAAATTATATGCATATTAGATCAGTAGTAGTCTGCTGACCAGAACCTCAAACTAGCCAATGGTAAGCACTGCTGTGGCACATAAGTGATACATGATTTGCCGCCGCGCCACTTTAAAAATACACAGACACCACCTAGCAACTGGATTAGGCGCCAAAGCGCCAAACTACTTTTACGTCAAGCACCAACTGAAAATTATTGCAAGCGCTGTGGTGCCACCTTGCTTTTACATTGAGCGCTGAGGCCCTGGATTTGATTCCCCATAATCTCAACTTCCCATATTTATTATATTAATAAGCATTAAGCTTGTAGCATGCCAAGGAAGTAGGAAGTGATCCTTAAGTAAATAAATTATTCCACGCCAGCAAGGATCACCTGTGCTGGGTGAAGATGAAGATATTTTATTGGTTGACATGCAATAAACGCCAAACCTAGATTAGTAATTACCCAAATTAGGGGCGTGTTAGAATGTCCTAGAAGACATTGCTAGCAGCCCAAGGATTAACCTTGCAGAAGGTATAAGAAGATTAATCAATTACAATAAATAAATATCTTAACTACCTGGAATATATTTAATCTGGTTGACCTTTATCCTAATCCTTAAGTGCTTCTGCGCAATCAGAAGCCATTGTGCGGGCAATAATCATGGTTCCATTCAATCCTGGCTCTTCTGATACAATACTACTCATATCCTCACATATGACTGTATTCTGGCAAATTTCCTGTGCCCTATAATCTCAAATAATTGTGGTGCTGTAATGCAAAAAGTGCAACACTCCCCAACACACTTTCTGTCACAGTAGTGCCATTTTTGCCTGGGATAGATTACCCAAAGAAAAAGAATGGGAAAAGGAAAGCAGTAAAACTCTTGAAAGTATTGGATGATTTAAATCTAATCATTGACAAAAAATGGGTTAAAGCTGCCCCTGTTAACAGTGAAGGAATTAACATACATATCCCTGAATTTTGCCCAAACAATTATGGGTTAAAGATTACAAGAAATCACTACCCAATGGCGCTTGGTGGTCAACCAGCCAGTTGCCCAAAAAATTTGAATTGTGATGTCATCAACGCTTTGGCAGAAGTCTCTAACCAAGAGGTGAAAATATTTCCAGCCAACCAATCAGATTCAAGTTTGTCTACCCAGTTGAGTTATAGTCCCCCCATTTCCCCTCTGAAAACTTGTTTTCAGATAGTTTTACCTACTATCAATAAAGTCATTCCCCAATAGATGAAAGCTATCCTGGGGTCAAAAATACCCCCTTCTCAGGCCATGGCCTCTACTGTCTTGACATAGTTGAGAAAAGTCTCTACGCAGGACCAGCAGGTTTTGTAATGCTTATCTAGAAACCATTTCTTTTTGGTGGTCCATTTACACCTCCTGTTTTCTGTGTTGTTAATCATCTTTGTTTCACATTTCATCCCTTTACTTTGTAGATTTGTAGGTTTAAAGCTTCATTTCACATCTTTGTTCTTGGTTCTTATTTTAGTCTTGGCAATTTATCCCCACAACTTCTATTTGAGCTTGGACCTTATTTACACAACATAAAACTTTCCATATAGTCAGCATTGACGTGGTGGGTCCCCTTCCACAATCCAGAACTGGGTGTTGATTCATTCTGATTGCTGTGGATTACTTCAGAAAATGGGTAGAAGCTAGACCCATCAAAGATATCACTGCCAAGATAACTGCTGCTTTTCTCCTGCAAGACGTCCTCTATTGCCATGGATACCCTCAAGTTCTACCCTCTGACAATGGGTCTAACTTCAACACCCACTTAGTAACCTCTGTAGTAGAAAAGCTAGGGGCCTATCAAATCTTCTCTGCTCCATATAAATATTCTACTAATGTAGCTTTGAAACAAGCCAACTCTATCTTGGTGTCTATCATGAGAAAGCTATTTTACTCTGATTCTGCCAATTGGGATTTTTAGTTGCCAGCCACTCTGCTTGTCTATTGCCTCAGCAAACACAGGGTTACCAGTTTCTCTCCCTTTGCCATATTATACAAAAGAGATGCTACTACTCCCTATCTCTTGAGGATGCAGCTCTCTACCCCTGATGCTGCCTCTAATCCTGAAGAACATATCAAAGGCCTAGTCAATTGCATAATTGACATTCAAGCATCTGTGTATGTGTCTGCCTATAAAACCAAGACCTTGGAATTAACACCTAGCACATTAGCTGTGCTCCCCTCCCAGAGTTCCAAGTTAGAGACCTGGTCCTCTAATATCAGCATAGAGTAAGAGTAAAGCTCACAAGTTAGACTCACTGTGGATTGGCCCTCTTGAAGTAACCTTTAAACTGGGTACCAAGTACACTATCAAACTGTTGTCTACTGGACGCCCCTTTGCCCAAGTCCACACCAAGTTTCTCCACAAGTACACCCCCCAAAGGCTAATCTAGAGGGGACAATGCTGTAAATCCTGCTATTCAGGCATTATCAAATTTGCCTTTGATGGGATCACATTTTGAGTGCAAAACCCTTCAGTTCCATTTCTCCCCTCAAAATAGGTTTCACTTCAAATCAGGCAAAGGACTCATTTACGTTCCAACTGGTAACTGAGTGATCCTTGGCCCACTTATGAGAGTGGCCAGTGATCTAAGTGACCTTCTACCGGTTTGTGGTAAGCAATTGCCATATAAAAATTTCAATTTCCCCAATAAAAGTAAGTTCAATTTACACTCTTTATTTGTGTTTATTTTTGTACTTCAGAGCCGTCTTCCTATTCTTGTCTAGAGGAGACTTCTGATAATTATTGTTCCCAGGGCCTTAAGTTAAAGTCCTTATTTATCCCTGAAGACTAACCTTTGGCTTAGTACAAACCCAATCCCACTATTAAGATTTCCCATTGTGTCCCTTGGCTGTGCCCAAGTACACAACACAGCAGAGTTGGCTGCTGAAAGGAGATAATGTGGAATAAGAGGGGCAACTATCATCTCATAATATTCTGTAGCTTCAAACTAGACTTTTAGATTATGGACAGCTCTTTCACAGTCTATCTCAAGGGCCACTTACCTGATTTGATCCAAATCAGGGGTACCCAGTGGGTAAACAACAAGGCAGGGGCCATTAGCCAAGTTAAAAACAGTAGGAGTGATAGGTGAGTTGGCAATGTCTTCTTATATGGGAGGACTGGAAACTTCTTGCAAAGAAGGGTCCTGAGTTGGTGGAGATGAGGAACCAGAGAAGATAGTGTTGAAGGGAGTAATCAAGGGGCTTACAGCCCCTGGAGTGAGCACCATTTTTATTGTGTACTTGGGCGCAGCCAAGGGACACAATGGGAAATCCTAACAGTGGGATTGGGTTTATACTAAGCCAAAGGTTATTCTTCAGGGATAAATAAGGACTTTACCTTAAAGCCATGGGAATATTAATTGTCAGAAGTCTCCTCTAGACACAACTAGAAGATGGCACCAAAGTACCAGAATAAACACAAAAATAAAGTGCAAATTAAACTTATTTTTATTGGTGAATCCAAATGATTCTTATACTATGAATGTCTACCACAAAAAAAGTAGAAGGACATTTAGACCATTGGAACCTCTCATAAGTGGGTCAATGATAACTCATGTCATCAGTTGTAACGTAAATGAGTCCTTTACTCAGTTTGGAGCAAACCCCATTTTAGCTGAGTAAGGAACTAAAGGATTTTGCACTCAAAATGCGACTCCATCAAAGGCAAAATCAATAATGCCTGAATGTAGTGATTCACAGCATATGACTAAAAGGCCTTAAATTCAAGGATCAGGGGAAAGAGGAAGGGTAACAGGACTTAGTGACCCTATCTCCCCTCAACCTGAAAAAAGGTTTTCTGGAGAACAAACTTTGCTTTACACATTCCCTGTGTCATATAAACCATTAATTTTATGAGCCTAAAAAATGAATACTGTTCTCAAGTTTTATCTAACCATACACTTATAAATCAAATACATACAATATCTTATTTGAATCTGGTGCTTAAAACATCATAGAAAACAACTCATTTGAATCTAGATACAATATACCAGTTGTTAAATTCAAATTAAAAGTTAACATTTGTTTTGTCTGCCATTATGGCATATTTGAAGTAAAAAAACTCCTTTCACAAATGACTTCCAAGGCTACTTACGTCTATTAAATTCTTCTAATGGCTAAATTTAAGCTGCAACATATTATCTGTATTGGACTAGTTCTTTCAGGTAAGCTCTACTGCATGTTGGAAAACAAAACCCCAACCATCAAATAAAAAGTCTGTTTTAACATCCTCAAAGAGCCCAATTATCTTATCCTAAGAGATACAGTATTATAAAACTTATGAATCAAGATGATCTGGATTATCTAACCAAGAGCATTATCCTAAAAATAATAAGTTACTCTAAATTTAATAGTAAATAAAAATATAAATACTGTGACTGTATGACAGTCATTGGGAATATTTAGCTAATAAGTACGCCAATATATATTAAGTTGATACATTATATTATAGATTTTATGTATAAGTTTATGGAATTCTCTGGTTAAGAATTCTTTGATAAACTAGGTATCTGTATAAGGTAAATGATATAATGTCTGGTGTTTAATTAGGCTATATTATTTAACAAGTTTAGGCAAGATTGATCAAATCAATCTTGGAGACTAGGTGTCTTGTAAACGGATTAATTAGCTGGGAAGGCTAATTAATGTGGTACCCAGGAATATAATTAATGATAATATAATTATAGAGAAAATGGGTTTGGCTGTTTCAAGAAGGAAGGTTAAGACTAACCTAAAGCAAAACCCTTGAAATATGGTTTAAAGGCAAAAACTCAATTAATGCAAAAATTGCTAATTAAGACAAAAGTGTCTAGTTAGCCAGGATTAATCAACTGCTTCCAGATTAGAATAAAAAATGCTTGGATAAGGAATTGGAGTATTTAAATGGGTTTTGGCACTAGAAGTTGAAATAATTCAAGCCAAAATGATAAATTTCAATGAAAGGAATATGGTGATTCCAGAATGTATTAAGGAATATTATTATAGGTTAATAATGCGAAGATCTTTTTGGTAAAGATCTTGATTAGATGACATTTTTATGTAATAAGTCACATGATAGAAATCCAGGTGAGATTCTAGAATCAGAGGGGGCTTCAGCTGAATATGCCTAAATGATATATAAATGGAAAAATATAATAATGTCAAAATAACAGGGTCAAAATCCCAGCAAGGTTCCAACTAAACAGATTTGAGACCTGCAATCTGACTTTTCAGTGACCTGAAGCCAAATGCAGAAGTCATCTCAAATTTCCAAACCTGGTAACATTACCATATAGCAATCCCCACACAATGGATGTCTTTATTCAGCGCTTGACTCTCTACAAGGATCAAGCCACCCTCCTAACTATCCAAGTGAGTGTATACCATAATCATGTTCCCGATATTCAGATTCACAGCAATTATATAACAGATATCTCTCAATAAATAATATTATCTAGTCTCCAATTATGTTCCCCTTTTTAACTCTGCTAAAACATCACAGTTACAACTATAAATAACATAATCTAGCAAATAAATTACTCTTTCTATTGATTTATTTATAAGCTATTATGTCTTATCAATTTGTGTTTAGTAAAACAAGATTTGGAGTATCCAGGGTAGAAACTGCTGAGTCAAGAAACAAGATTTCTTCAGTGACCCTGGAGGACTCTTGATGATTTTGAGATAGCCAAAATATTATCCAAAACACTCATTAGTGGAAGTAAGAGTCACCTTTGAAGAGCTTTACTTGAAATATTATTTCAAGAAAAGAACACCTGCTCAAGAAAATGGATTGATGCTTGGTACTTGTTGAATTTGCTGCTTGTGTCACAGTAGTTTCCATAATTCTGGGTATTTTCTGCCTTATTCAGAAAATAAATTGAGGAAACATTTAACCAAATCAACCAAGTTGACATATTCATATCAAAATGTTGATCAAAAATGGGTTACTACCGCTCTTGTGAGAGAAGGAGGCTAAACTAACTAAGTTTGGCTTACATCCTAGTGAAACAAACCATCAGGATGTTGCCCAGTGAATTACTGGGACAGCCACTCTAAGAGGGGACCAGAGGGAAGACACTGGGGACAGTTGGAGGAAGTAGACATTCTGCCGTGAATGCCGCCATTTGCCATGTTTTGGTTTTGCCTTTGATGGGTTATTTCAAAGAAAAAATCTCTATTTTGCTTTTGCCTCTCAAATTGAGTCTATATCTGAACTTGGAAATACACTTGTTTGGTTTCCTGACTCTGCGCAACTCACTTGCCCCACTCATGATTGAGGCAAGTGATCCTACTGTCCATGTACTTTTTTATGGTAAAGCTACACAGTATATATTCCTTTTCATATTCAGTAATAAAAATTAAGTTCTATTCACATTTTTGTCTTTGTGTCTTCTAGTACTTTGGCGCCTCTCTCTAGCCACAACTAGTAGAGATTATTCATCCAGGGCCACAAGGTAATTGCATAGCCTTTCCTGCCATCTAACCAAGACTTAGTATGAATCCAATCCTATGGTTAGGATTCCCTGTTGTGTGTCTGTGCCACGCCTCAGAACACAACACATTCAGTCTCATCACAAGCCTGGTGAGCAACCAAGGAGCATGAGAGGGAACATGAAACAGGACCTCAGGTGTCAACAGTGGTACAGAGTCCTCATTATCCAAGAGAAGAGGGGAGAGCACAGGTACTTCCTCAACAAGTGGAGCAAGCAAGTTGTGGTACAAAGAGTACAAGTCCAGGTCATTGCAGGTGAGGCTTTTAACAAGGGCCTCTCCAGAGATGAGGAGACTAGTAGGGAGTTTCAGTAGTTGGGAGGGGTTGTTGCCCACGGCAACTGTGGTAATTTTGACTCCCTGATGATTGACTCCCTGGTAGTCAACACTATAGTAAAGTGAGAATTCAGCTTTTTCCCTGATTGACAACTGGAAATCAACACTTTTTAATTAACGGATTCTGATGTACTGAAAGCTTTTAATATAAAGAAAATAAGCTTAACAGCTAGGGTATATCAAAGTGACCCCAGAGAAATCTCAAAAACGCAATAAAAAGTGTACTTTACTAATGAAGATAAAGAAAAATAAGCAACTATTTCTCATTTTACTATGTAATTTACACTCTTCATTATAAAAATATTTTTGAATACCATAAAATTAAAATTCCAATGAGACAAAAATAAACAAAAACACAACAATATTAGTTATGAAAAATATGAAGAAATATCAATATTTATTTGATATATTTTATATAAGTATAAATGTGAATTTCTTTTTGTTTTATTAGGAAATTAACAAAAATTAAGATATTTCATTCACTTTCAACTATAACTATTCATCTCAAACTTACCATGTATATATAAAAGAATCAGTGCTATCTAAACAAATAAAAAATAGAAAATTAAAACTAAAAACTAATTGATCAGAACTAAAAAGTAAAAATTAAAACCATAGAAGCAAGACAGCAAGTTTATTCCTCCCCATTATTCCCCTTCTTCATTTTGGCCCCTTCTAGGAGGGCATTGCAATGAGCTCAAGCTGCTGCTTGATCTCTGAGGCCTTGTATTTATGCTTGGCTGCATTTTGAATGGCCTTGGTGAATAGGGTGGAATGGGTTGTGGGCTTGGTGGGGGACACAGTTTTCCAAGTCACGCAGCTTGGAGATGATTTTCTCCTGCTTGTGCTGCAGGAGGGAGAAAAACTTATTGGATTTTTTGTGAAGCCCAAATTTGGCCTTGAGGTGTTTGTGATAAGCCTCTAGCGCTGAGGTGGTCTTAAGCTCACCATCTACTGCCGCCTGGTACACATTCCAGCTGGCCTTGGCGCAGGCCTTACCTTGCCTCTGCGTGACAACCTTCACAATTCACTGGGGCTCAAAGTACTCAAGGAAAGGCTTGAACTCTGGGTGCTTCATTATTTAGGGATCCTTTGAGAGCACCACAAACCCCTGCGCAGTATGCTCTGGCTTTAAAAAAGCCAAGGCACTGAATTTTGCCAGCACAAATTTGCAGGTGTCTGAAGTATCCCTCTGGCTCAACCTACTTAGCTCAGCATGGGTCTGAACATTCCAAGCAACTGCTTGGCGGTAGTGGAAGTGGCACCCCTGCACCTCCCCGCTGAACAGTTTCTCAAATGCATTGAACTGAGCAGGCTCAAAGTCTATAATACACATGGCAAGCCCAAGAGCTCTTAGCATCACCCTTTCCTCTGAGTCCAGGGTGGCCTGGTCCTTGTCAGTGGCAGGAGGGTTGGCGCGGGTGTAGGGGTGGTCTTATTGGCATTTTTGTTGTCAGGAAAGGGGGAAGTGCTTGGCAAAGGATGTTAAAAGCACAGGTGTAAATGGCCTTTGTGGCCCAAGGAAGAAGAAAGAATGTGAGTGGAATCACCCAGATGTCAATCTGGGCATGGACCATCCAGAGCTGCTTGAACATCTGGGGGCAAGTGGCAAAGGTACCATCAACTAGCCAGGTTGAAGCCCTTTTCAACTCTATCAGGTTCTGCTGAGTTATGTAGCAGATTATGCAGTCTTTGGTGGTGTGCTGCTGTCATGGAGGAGGAAGCGCTTCCCACTCAGAAGCTGCTTGAGCTTGTGGGTGAGTGTAAGCTCCGAGAGGATGTCCAAAGCCTTGGGGGGAGGGGGATTGGTGGTGATACACTTATTGCTTATGAACTTAACTAACTGCTCTTGATTTGGCACCAACTTTATATTGTTGGGTTTGAGATGTTGGAGGGCCTTGATGGCCATATCTGATGCACAGAGGTGAGAGGATGTTAGGATCACCTGGAACAGGTACCATTTTGACATCTGGGTTATAAGATAATTGGAGGGCTTGCAAGAGTGCTCCCCATTATCTGCAGTTACTTGCTCCCATTCCTCAGTGTTTAGCCGGGCCCCACAAGTTTTATCCTCACAAACAAAGTGCTTGCTCTTGGTTTGGCGCTTTTTATTGTTATAATTAAAAATGTAGTTATCAGCAATGTAGCCAGGGCCACCCTTTACGGACATAATTGGAAAGTACTGGGGGAAGCGCTTAGGGACTTTAAACTCTCTGTCCACGTTACAGATATTGTGGATAGCCAGTGGATCCCAAGCCACATGACCAGAAGCTTTGAACTTCTTGGAGTACTCCTCAGGCTCATCTTGGGGATCAGATGAGGGAGGGGGGAAGAGCCATCAGGAGGGGATGGGGAAGGGTTCTTCAAGGCCTTCTTGGATGCCTCCTTTTCTTACCAGAAGAGAGGTGGGCTCCTTGACAGCCTTTGACTTCTTGGTATATTGCTCCTTGGTGGGCTCAGAGTCAGCCTCTGAGTGGTAAAAGGAGTGATTGGTAAGATCACCATCAGATTTAATGGGGGAAGAGTTTTTGGGGGAAGGTGAAGGGAATGTGGAAGATGAGGGTGGAGGAGGGAGGAGTAGGAGGAGATGGAGTGGGAGGAGATGGGGTTGGTGCTTTGTCTTTACAGGCTTCTTGGCACATTTGGGAGTGGAGGCAGTTTCTTTGAAGCCCTTGGAGGCTTGGCGCTTGGGCTGTTGGCTGTTCTTGTTTGATCTTGTCTAAAGAAAATTTTATTTTGTAAATAAAACAGTGTGAAAAATATGAAACACAGAGGTAAAGCAAAGTAAAAGTTAAATGAAAAGTATGCAAATAAAGTTTTATTTATCAAGAAAAAAACATAACAAAGTAAATAGAAGCAAAATAGAAACTCAAAGTATAGATATAAAGGTTAAAATATAGAAAATAAGTGAATTTATGCTGAAGCATAAAATATGCTAGCTTCAGCATAACATATTAGTGCTAAATCAATGTAAAAGTATAATGTAAAAGTATAATTAAACTTCAAAAAATATATGAAATTTATATGGAGAGTAGCAGAAAAAGTAGTAGATTATAATTGGAAAAAAAATAAAAAATTATTATGTGGAATTTTTTTATTTGGAGTTGAAAAATCAAAACATAGTAAAGTGTCAATTTTGGCACTGTCTATCAGCTGGGAAAAGCTGAATTCTCACTGTCAAGTATGCCAGAGTTGAACAGAAAAATCAAATTTACTATTTATTTTACATATAAAACTTGCTTAAATTTAAAAGGGTTTGAAAGTTAACCCAAAAGCAAGGCAGTTTTATATGCTCAAAAATAAAAAATACAACATAAGTTAAAAAAGTAAATGAGTAGGAAGATGTTTATTAGTGATTAAGGTATGCTGGGAGGAGCTGGGAGTGACTTATTCACCATAGTGCTGGTTAAAACATTAAGAAGCTCTCTGTACTAATCCCCAAGTTAAAGTGTTAAGTAGATGAGTGTCAAGTGGCGCTCATAGTGTATCACATATTAATTTAGCCTTAATTCTGAGCCTTTGATTAGTTAAATCCAAAACCAATTGGGTGGCAAGTGGATAGAGTCAAACAAAGAAGATGTCAAGTTTCAGTTTTTTATAAATTACATGAAATCTCTTAATAAACCAGGATTAATTTATGTTGCACCACTTAATCCACAAACCTGAGAATGACATAATGTAAAACAAATGGGGTATTTGATTAATGTCTATACCACTAAATCCAATATAGTGGTGCTTGGGAGCCCAATTGACAACTATGGACACTAATAATAAAAATATAATAGTAAATAACAAATTTTATATAAGTGCATATGTATTTTAATAAAATTAAAATTTGGCTTAAAAAGTGTCAAACTGGTCAATTTTTGTTTTAGAGTTTCAAACACAGGTTTTTATTTCTATTAGTAAATTTACTTATAAATTGCTTCTTAAATTAGTATTTTAGCTAACCAAATTATTAAATGGAGTCAAGTTCAATTAAATTTAACCTTGGTTTTTGGTTTTGAACCCCTAAATTACTAGTAAAAATTAGCTTAAAATCAGTTGAGCCAAAAATACTAATAGATTCACATACACAGCACTTGACTCCCTGGTAATTGACAAAGTGTCAAGTACCAGGGAGTCAATCACCAGGGAGTCAAACTTACTACAGTTGCCTTGCCCACATGGCACGCCAAAGAGGAGATGCAGCCCCAAAGATCCGGAGAAGTGGACTGTTGTGCTTTTTGTATTACAGCGCCACAATTTTTTTATTATAAGCACAGGGAAATTTCTTGAAAATAGTTATATGTGAGGATATGAGTAGTATTGTATCAGAGGAGCCAGGATCAAATGGAAACATGACTATGGTCCAGAATTGGCTTCTGATCACGCAGAAGCACTATAAGATTAGGATAAGGATCAATCAGAATAAAGATATATCAAAGATGGTTCAAAGATAATTTTATTTGAATTAATTAATTCTTCTTATACCTTCTACAAGGTTATTCTCTGAGCTGCTAGCAATGTCTTCTGGGACATTCTAACACGCCCCTTATTTGGGTAATTATTAATCTAGGTTTGGCGTTTATTGCATGTCAACCAATAGAATATCTTCATCTTCACCCATCATAGGTGATTCTTGCTGGTATGTAATAATGTAGTTACTTCAGGATCACTTCCTACTTTCTTGACATACTCCAAGCTTAATGCTTATTAAGTTGATTAATATGGGAATTTGAAATTATGGGGGATTGAACCCAGCGCCTTGGCGCTCAATGTAAAATTAAAGCAGCGCTGTGGTGCTGCAATATTTGCCAGGTGGCACCTGTAATAATTTTTAATTGGTGAATGTCAGGGCCCAGAATAGGCCAGGCAAAATCCTATGCTGCATAGGGTCAACACTTGCAATGGAGCAATGGAGCAACCAAACAATTGTGTTGCCAATTATGCAGATTAACCCAAAGGAAACTTTAATTCTAAGTGGAGAATTGAACTCTGGTCAATGTCAAGCCTGGGGACAATTGAAAACTGTCACAAAGCTAAGTGGAAAAGATTTTAATTAGCCCACACTCTCTGAAACCCAGAATTGGATACTTGGGTTGCCAAATGGCCCAAAATCCCCCTGCCAGCCTCCCCAGGGCAAAAATAATGAAAGGATCCATCTAACTGACAAATCAGGAGTCACCAATGGAACCCAGCTTGAGAATAATACATTGACAGCCAATAAGAAGTTGCCAGTAAGCCCAATTGCAGATTCCCAGCAGAATATAGATGGGAACACTGTCAATCCCCTTTCTTTGTTGACATCTTAAAATTGAACATCTTTATGCTCAGGATTCCTTATTTTCTTGCAAGACCTATCTACTTTTGCACCAATATAACTATCCTGTTTGCATTTATTTGCAACTCCACTACACTTTACAAACTCACGTATTTTACTCCTCCTGGCCACCAAGAGTGATCATTTAGCCCTCCATGCTGGAGATCCCTCCTACTCCTCCCTTACCAACTATGCCTCCTGCCCAGGACTTTAGTAAGTTGTGTTTTGTCTATATCACAGTATTGGGGCTGGCCAACCAGGTCGTGCCCCATACTGGGAATTGGTGATCCCTAGCTACTGCAGTCAACTATCTGGCCAGGATTGTGTCTATTGTGTACTTGGCCTTCCAGGTCCAGCCTGCCTCCCCTGCAGGAGTCCAGCCAGATTCTGGTATGGGCCATGACAGTGCGGCGGCGCTTGACGTAAAAGTAATTTGGCGCTTTGGTGTCTAATCCAATTGTTAGGCAGTGCTGCGGCGCCTATATCTTTTCCTAAGTGGCGTGGCAGCAAATCATGTATCATTAAGTACTGCAACAGCACTTACTATTGGCTGATTTATGGTTCAGGTTAGCAGACTACTGCTGATCCAATATTCATAGATTTATACTACCAATTTATGTTGTTTGGCAGCTGCAATTCATATCTGCAAGCTCTTTTATAATTAGCATCATTGTTTTTTATAGTGCTAATTTATGGAGTTGGTTGCAGAAACCCTAATCTGTGCTGCTATGTCTTAATTGGCATCATTGATTGGTTGAAATTCCCAACATAGATCAAAGGAGTAACAAAAAGGAGCCAGAGAGAAAGCCACAAATTTAAGCACTGGGAGGATCATCTTTAGAAACTCCAAGAAATTTGGAGTCCAATGATTAAATTTCTGGCCCTTAAAATAGTAGAATTAATTATAACTAGGATAGTTGCAACTTAATCAGGAGAAGGAGACCCAGAAAGCTTAAGAACACCTTGTTGTTGATCTTGGACAACTTGGTTAATAGGATACACAAAAGCTGGTTAAAAAAACAAAAGCAAGATAATTCTGATATAAAAGTAGGTATTTATATAAACTATTGACTTTAAATTAGAGTTTGAGATGTCTACTCAAAAGCAAAAACAATTAAGACAACAACTATGAGTTAAAACCTCTCCTAGGGGTTTCAAAGACAATGTTGGGCTCAAAGAAGAACAATGTAAGGTAAGGCTTATTACAGAAATGACTAAAACTTTTATTATAGATTAATAGAAGCTCCAATAGTATAAATTCCAAATAAAATAAACAAACTGGATAGCAAAAAATCCATATTTTTAATGTAACTTTAGAATCAGCAAGCAGGGGACTGAAAGTCCTCTGGATATGCTTAAAGGGATGTGTTGCCAAGTGGTCAATTACATGACTAGTGACCAGAATCTAATTGGCCAGAAGAGAAATTTTGCTGACCTAAGTCAGAGGAGCTGGAGGGTTTCAAACTAATTTATGGATACCATCTGATTGGCTGGAGTTAGCTTCAGACATTTGTGAGTCATTTGACTTTCAGGAAACCAATGTGGGCCAATTCAATTGGGCAGTTCTAATACTCTTCAACAACAGTTGACACCAGGCTAATAAATAGTCCAAGTTAATCATGGTTTCTTCTATGAATAGAGCAGTAAGGGCTGGAGTATCTACAGAGTATGCCACTAAAAATCTTTCATCAAAAGTGTGGGCTAAATCTTTGAGTGAATTGAGTGGTTTAGCTGGACTTAGAATGGTTTTCTTGTTTGACAGGGGAACTGTCCTAATCAAGACCAAAAGGGGCAGTTAATTTACAGCTCTGGCTTGTTGAAATAATTCAATTGCCCAGAGCAAGTTGACACTGATAAATAGATGTAGTCTGAGGATCACTCAATACAACCTTGTTTATCAGAATGATCATCAAAAATTAATCACACAAGAGTTTTTCACGTGCTGAACTAGGTACTCTTTGGAATAATGTGACATAATAGGAGCCATGGATTCAGGTGTTATTTTTGATTCAATAATTTTGGCATATAATGAAATTTTTCACTGTTAAACTATAAGAGTTGAGTCCTCCCTAAAAATTACTCAATAGAAATAAATTATCTCCTGGTCTAACATCTTTTAACAATGCATCTTGCAGTGGGTCTATCTGCTATATTCCTTATAACCTGATCCTGAATCAAATTGCAACTGGAATATGGGGTCCTGCTCTGGGCTCTTTGAGGTCTATGCCTCCAAATATTACCCCAATACCTGCCAATCTTGGAGTTTTTGCTCCTAAATCTGAAAATGAGACTGTTACCACTTCTCAATGTCCAGAGTTTTATTTGGAGAATTTTCTGATTCTGTTGCAGGCCATTTATCTAGGACTATTTGATTGGGTTGAATTATCCTATTTAATCCTATTTTATCTTATGAAAATTCCACAAACGGTATTTTAAGCTTTAGTAGCAGTTAATCATCAACTCCTTATGAATTTGGATGGTTTTTCCCATCATCTAGAGACCTCTTCACACTACCCAGCAATTTCTGTCAAAGCTTAGGTTTAACAAGATCTTTCAACAAATGAAAGCAGCAGTAAATTATGATATTGAGAGACTTAGACTACACAAAGATAAAATTGTTAAAATAATGACAAGGTGAAGAAATAACAACAAGAAATTCAGTAATAAAGTTGCTACTATGGAGGCAAAAATTGCCAAAGTTTATAACAATAGTTATTTAACAATAAGAGTCTTGGTGAAAACAGACATGGTAAGTGGGATTGAATAGACACAGTTCCAATATAGTCTTTCATCCTTCTTTTTGAGAATTAACAAAGGGGAGGCCCAAGGACTTTGGGATGGGGCCATTAACCCAGAATCTAATATTTGCTTTAGTTCTTTGGGTACTTGGGCATTCTTGGCTCAACTATGACAATAAGGCTTGGTGCAGAAGGGAATCACTGCCAGTGTCACTATGGTGGATAACCCCTTTGGCTAAACCATAGTTTTTTAGGCCATAAGCAAAAATGTCTCTGAACTGGTCCAAAAGATTTAGTATATCCTTTTGTTGGTTTAGAGACAACTGAGGGAAGTCAGCAGCAGTGAACAGAGAGAGAACTCTAGGGTCTTCTTCAGGTAAGTTGAAGCCGCTAAATGTTCTAAAATAAATATAGAGACTAACTGTTCTGCATCTAATATTTGTATTTACTCTAAATTTTACCCCTGAGATACATGCATAGCAAAAGCAGTTGAATTGGCTAGCAGCAGTTATACAGTTTCCTTATGAATTCAATCCAGAATCTCAGGGCCTAACATAGGTTCCATACAACTCAGAGATTCAAGGTAGCACAAATCTAAGAAAGACTTCTCAGGTAGTTTGTAGGAAATCTGAGAGTCAAAGATAACCTGAGAACCAGGAGAGATTGTGATGGCAGCTGGGGCCAGCAACAGGACTTCTTCTGTAGGGACAATTCAGAGGAGGGGTGTACATGCTAGAGAAGTGAGCTCTGTACTTAAGCAATAAGATTTCAGTTAGGCACTCAAGAAGCAAGGTTTTAACCCACTTTCCAGAGATACAAGGAGGCTCTTCAATCATCAGTATGATACCATTACCCTTGAGGTATAGGTATCTATCTCAAAGGTTAATAATCCCATTATACTCTTGTAGGAATTGAGTACCTACTAGAAAGTCATAGCTTTTTTCTCTAAAATAACGGTGGTAGAAGCAATGGGGAGCTTCTAAAATCTCATTATTAAAGCAGAGAAGGCGTCAATGGCAAAAGTTTGTGCTAAAACAGCAGTCTTATAAGACTGGATATAGTTATAGTTGGGTGCCAACTTGAGCTTCTTCATCAACTTGGATTACACAACATTAACAGGGGAGCCAGTACCCAATATGGTGTCAAAACAGCAGGCTCAACCCACCAGCAAGGTTCCAAGTAAGCAGGTTTTTGACCCGCAATCTGATTACCTGGCCACTTGAATCCAGACTAAGAAGTCAACTCAAATTGCCAAATCCAAAAACATGGACAAATGCTGATCTCCTATGGTGGATACCTTGTTTGGCGCTTGACTCATTACCAGGATCAAGCCACCCCCTTCACCATCCCACCATGTGATCAACGCTATCATGTTCCTATTATCCATGATTCACACTAACTATATAATAGTTATCTCACAATAAAGAATATTATATTTTTCTAAATATTTCCCCCTTGTAACTCTGCTAAAACAGTACAGTTATGACATTGGTAGCAGAAGTAGGGTTTTCATCCTACTTTATCCTGAAAAATTCTGTCTGTTTTTTTTAATTGCCAGGGTCAACAAATCTACAATAGAATCATGCCTGGCCTCCCAATGAACTGGACACTGTACACCCCTGGTGCCAAAATACCTGATGGTTTTTTCCTGTACCAGAACATGGTGATCCTGCATCCTGCCTTCAACGCCCTGTCTGCACAAGGTTTCTTCCAAACGGCTGCTGCCATTCCACAACCAACAGATGAAGGCACCATGCCCACCTATGTAGCCCAAAGACTCAAAAGCTCTGCCTTGGAACCTTTTCCTGGGGCCAACAACAACGCTGCCGCATGGATCCAGTCTACCCAGAGCAATCTGGCCCAAATAGAATGCCCACAGTGATTCTGGATTACAGAGATCTCCATCTGACTGACTCACGACGCTGGCACCTGGTGCAACAAGTGACATAAAGAACACACTGAGAAGGATTGGTACACCTTCAAACAAGACTTCTTGGCAAGATTTGTGCTTAAAGACACCACACTCATGATCATACGCCAATTAAAGAACCTAACTCAGACTGGCACCATGAAGGAACTCACCCGCGCCTACAAGGAACTCTGACTATGTGCCCCTCTGACATGACCTTTGACACCCCAGCTACACATCTCATGTACTACAACACACTCAAGTTGCATATAATGAGACATGTAATGAGACATGTAAACCTGGACCAGGTGACTAATCTAGAGAGCCTGTATTGCAAGGCAGAGAAAGCAGAGCAAACATCCAATGCTCTTCACCAGGCAAAAACTGGAAAACAAGAGAGACCCAAAGACTCTCACACAAGCAGGCGTTCCACTTTATTACCCCCTGTAAACAACAGGAATAACACCAATAATAAACCTGCAGGTTCAAATGGGCATGGAAGTGAAAACAATGGCCAGTCAAATTGTACACATTTCCATATTACTGCCACACAAGACAATCAAGACAAGAGAAAAGCCTGGGGAGAGCACTAAGCAAGCCAAGCTATCCCCACACAACTTCCAACTTGCCCAACAATGAGTTTCAACCCAAGGACGTGGATCAATGCCCAATGATCCAAGTACCCTCATAAGACCCAGTACTGTACACCATTGCCAGACATCCCAATAAACTGATGTCCTATCCTTTCTGTTTTTGCAGTTAGACAGGCTTGGCACTCCTGGACTTGGGGTTAGATTGAACCCTAGTCAACAGCAGCTTTGTGGACAAGTTCAAGCTAGCCACCAATCCTTTGTGGATTAAAAACGTGATCTTGGCTGATGAACACCACATTTCTGTGACAAGGGAAGCTGTCCCCTTCTCTGTCATGCTTGAGAATCTACACTTCACCATCTAAGGTCCCGTCATTGACTTTCCAAAGTTGACATTGTACTGGGTCTGGACTGGCTACAAAAGAACAATCCTCATGTAGACTGGGCAACCTCAGTGTTGACCATCAAGAGTGAAGGTGTCAACCACCAGATCTACCCTGACTCAGTGGACCAACTCCTACGCAACCATGTCTTTGTGCGCATCACAGAGACCATGGACAACAAGGAAAACCTGAAGGCAATTGACTGGGACTCCTGCCAGTACTAGATCATACACTTCAAGGACCACCAGGATACCTCCACACCTCAGGACTGCAAAATTGTGGCCCGCTATCCAGAAATCCTCAAGGAAGCTTTACCTGGGTTGCCTCTGTAAAGCATATCCAACACTCCATCCAACTCAAGGGAGCTGTACCCAAGGCGCAGCCCATCTATTGCCTGACCCCAAATGAAGACAACACCCTATCTGCTTACCTCAAGGAAGCATTGGAGAAAGGACTTATCTGCCCTTCACAATCTCCCTTTTGGGCGCTGTATTCTTTGTGACCAAGAAGGATGATACTTTGCATCTAGTCACAGACTACCAAGCCCTAAAAAAGTTACCATTAAGAATTATTACACATTATCACTTATTGACAACCTATTTGACACCTTGGGTGGAGCCACAGTCTTCTCCAAGATTGACCTAATTGCAGGCTATAACCATATTGTTATTAAGGAGGAAGACATCCCCAAAACAGCCTTCCACACTAAATATGGCTCATAGAAGTGTGTGGTACTCAACTTTGGTATGACAAACTCCCCCTCAACCTTTGTGATCTTCATGAATGAGGTGTTTGCCCCGCACATAGGCAATCATGCCTTAGTCTACCTAGACAACACCATTGTCTATAGTCCCTTGGTAGAACAGCATCACAAAGATCTAGAGGCAGTCTTTGCTACCCTGGCACAACACAAGCTGCTGGCAAAGCCCTCCAAGTGCCAGTTCTTCCGTAAGCAACTGCCTTTCCTGGGACGCTGTTGTAAAGTGATTGGTTGTAAACTAGCTGTCACTGTACTCACACATTTATATATTAAGCTTGGTAAACCAAAGGACAATGGTACTCTTTCTCTGGATGATAACCAGTCCAACTGATCAACTAAGTTGCACTCTGAGTTCATATTTACTAACAATCATCTGATCATTAGTTTAATATTGGGCTAAGTAATAGAGGAAACTGGGCTGTAATTAGAGAATCATGGTGTTCTGTGACTCTCATTAATCCCCTCTCCTATTATATAACTCTCTCCTTGATTTATTAGATAAAAATCAATTTACATAAACTTATAACTTATTATATGCATTAGGCTGAAGAATTTATCTTAGCTTAATCTTTAATAACATGTAAGGTTGTATTTGAGTTAAGAAAAAATAGCTATCAATCACCTGATAGCTGAAGTTACAACATTTGGTGCTCACTCTAGCATGCATCTGTCTGATGGTACTTTTTGCCCTGCTGGGGACTTGTCTTTTGTGCAGGGAGTTGATGGAGATAATTTTCTCCATGCCTTCCTTTGCCATCTCCAGTACCACCCTGATGGGCTTTTCACAGAGATCAATTGCCTTGCTGGAACAAGGGATGCCTGCCTAATGAATTTGTGGTTTTTGGTCAGTTTATGACTCATGTACAGCATCCCTGCCAGATAGAGGATCAGTCCTCTCTGCACCTCAACGTCCCAGTGCCACTTGGGGTGGATAGAAACGCAGAGCCTATCCAGCAGCAGCTGAAGCAAGCCATCAGAAGCATGGACCATGGTGCGTACCAAAATGGGGAAGCTCACAAGAAGCTTGCTGTACTGCCATCTTACGGCATAACGGCTAAAGAGAAATTCTGTAACTTTACAGGAATAACTCCTAATCAGCTTTGGTTGCAGATGAAAACAATCAAACAAGCCAAGGAGTATATCCATAGCTTTGCACATCCTGCCATTTGCCACAGCCGGACTCACTTGGGTTATCAACTGTCCCTGATTTTGCATCAGGGAAACTTGATAAACAATCAGCAGGCTTTTCTCTGTCACCTGTATGACAAACTTACAGACTCTATGGCCAATATCAGTCAACAACTAAACAGCTTAGCTATCCACTAAAATTTCACTGCAAATTAGTTGGCACAGCTGGAGGAACACCTGAAAAACTATGTGGTCACAATGGTTGGGACCATGCTTGAACACAAAGGGCTGGACAATAATTGGCTAGGCACAGCCACTCACCACATAAAAGGGGCAGAAGCCACCTTTTGCTATCTATACAGCAAGGTAAAGTTGCTCTGCTGCTCTGTAAGAATAATCAAGGATGGGGTTTCTTCTGAAGGTAATAAGGAAGCCACTGCCATCATCCAGCAAGACATGGAGGAACTGTCCAAACATGCCAGTGAGATTGACAAAGGCCTGTGTCAATCCCTTTCTGACTGCAACCATTTCAGCATGGAATTTCCAAAACTTGCAAAAATGAATGACCACAACCACAATTACATGGAAGATAATAATGATGATCCGGAAAGATTAAGTAATAGTTATTGGGCTATGCATGAAAAGAACAATGTGTTGTTCAAAAAACAGGAATCACATATTGAGAAGCTTGAAGACAAACTGCACGTAGCAAATTGCACAATAAAGGACCTGGATCAAGAAGTAAAATTGCAACGTAGCAATATTCTGCATCTACAAGGGTAAGTAGAGAAGCTACTTCAGGTGTATGCCAGCCAGATTTTGTCAGAACCAGGACTACAGATGACCACAAGAAGAAGTCAAAGTGTCTTGTTCATCACCATTAAGGCAATGTCAGAAGACCTTTACTTCACCATAGCTATGAAAGCAATGAAGACAACATTGGCCGTACAATGAGGAAGGTCTATGTAGCGGAACCGGTTCTGGATAGAAGCAAACCCCTCTTCCTGGGGCCTCTGCTTTAACTTCCAGGACCAGAAACAACGCCAGAGATGCAGCTTCTGAAGCACAATTCTGTGTCTTGAACCAGAGAAATACCTCACCTCCACCCAAAAGAAGTTATAATTTTAGTACTTCTT
Organism: Entomophthora muscae; assembly: GCA_014839935.2. NCBI lineage: Eukaryota > Fungi > Entomophthoromycota > Entomophthoromycetes > Entomophthorales > Entomophthoraceae > Entomophthora > Entomophthora muscae. The sequence continues at coordinate 105,976 of QTSX02000762.1, read as the reverse complement.
CTGTTATCCAGAACTTCAAGCCAACAAATCTACCAAAGTTTGATAAAAAAGCTAATGTCCATATGTTGCTTTGGCTGTATAACAACTCTATGTATGGGGCAGATGACGCCATGAAGAATGTGGCCATCTTTAATTGCTTGGATTTGAAGACCCAAACAATAATAATGCCTAGACTTCCGGAACAAGGCTGGATTTACAAGAACATATTGAGGGCCCTTATTGTGGATTTTGGCAGCAAAGAGGCTTTATTTTGAAGAAAGATGGAGTTTACAGAAGGGAAGATAAAGAAGAGGAAAAGCATAATGGATTTCTCAGAGCGCTTCTATTTGGAATCACAGACCCTAGTCTCCATGAGAGCTGCCACCTTTGTGGATGTAAAAGTAGCACTCCTAAACTATGTACATCCCAATAGAGAAATATACATTGCGCTCAATCAGGGATCTATGGTGCAAGAACGGTCCCTGAACTTATGCAACATTTGGGATCCTTCAAGGAGCAGTTCAAGGCTCCCTTTCCTGACTATAAGAAAGCCACTTTGTCCTCTTCTACGGATCCCAAGGGTAAGACTTGGGAGAGGGACTCATCAAAGAAATCAATAACCGCAGCTACTTCCCCAGTCAACAACATGGCAAACACCCATATATGTTACAAGTGTGGGCAGTTGGGACATCTCTCTTGGGATTGCAAGCAGCCCAAGGCTAATGTTTGCCACTTGGGCCAGGAAGACAACAAAGAAGACAATCTAGGAGATGGGGACAAAGACAAGGACAGAGAAGATGGCAAGAAGTCAAAAAACTGCTAAGCAGTCAGGTTGAGGAGAAACCCCTGACTGCTAGTAGTAACCAACTATTGCAACATCTTTGATTACTCCCTCTTGGGGAATTATCATCCCAAGTAAATCACTGAGCAGCTCACTGAGTGGTTCACTGCCCAGTCAATAAACTGATGGCACCACTATCAGTTAACCATCTATGACAGGGATCACTCAATCCAGATCCTAAATGGAACACAACTTGATTAAGCCTTGTGACTCAAGAGGAACATTACTCAGATAAGCCCCATGACCTCCATGACGTACATGGACAACATATGGCTTGTCATGATACTATATATTATCCTATATTCATATCCAATAAATTATCATTCTCTTCTTAATCTTCCCCTTTATTTTGTTTATTATACTTTCCAGAAGTATAAACTTGACAGTGGTAGCACAGGTAGGTTATCCATACCTACCCAACTCAAAGGAAAAATTCCTCCCAAGAAAAGAACCCAAGCAATGTCACTCCCTAACGGTTAGAGAGATTATAAAGCAGGACAAGACGTTCCCCAGGACTTTTCATCTACAATAATCTCCTTGTACCCATTGACCAGTACAATGCACTCAAAACCTGCCAACTGTTCCCCACCACGCCAGCCACAACAGCACCTACTTAACCTGAGATACCCAATATTGTATTTCAATGCTTATGTACCGCTGAGATTGGCATCTTTGCAGGACTACGCCGTGAGAACGCCTCTCTCTGGATCAACAGTACCAAGAGCAAATTTTAACAAGTGGAGTATCCTCAAAGACTCTGGGTTAGCAAAATTGCCCTCTGCGTCACAGGGACTGCATTGTGTTTTGTTACCAAATGGCTAGCTCAACATCCTGACCAGAAGGAAAATTGGGAAGTGTTCAAGGCTGCATTCCTCAAAAAGTTCTCCATGAAGGACTCAGACGTGGTGATCATGACCAAACTCCAAACCTTCAAAATGACAGGAATCCTCAAGGAATACATTGCCGCATACAAAGGACTATGTGATTGTGCACCCAACACCATCAACTTTGATGAACCTGGACCACGCCTGGACTTCTACAATGGCCTTCCTACACATATTAGACGTCAGTTTGATATGACCTTCTGTAAGAACCTTGAGGATGTATTCCTAGAGGGAAAACACGCAGCTCAGAAGTCTGACAATCTACACGCCTCCAACAAACGCAAGGAAAACCCCACAGCTAAGAGAGAGCCTTGCCCCAATAAGCAAAAAAAACCAGGCCAACAATACCCAACCTCAAAATGGAAATTGCGCAGCACAAGCCAACCAGGCTAGCACTGAAGATACCAACAAGGAGGGAAAAGCTCAAGGGGAGTGCTTAGGCAAGCTGTCCTCCCCCTCTTCACAAGACTTGTACAGAGAACAGGACGTGGACTCCTTCACCATGATCCAGGTTCCCTCCAGCAACCCTCTACTGTTTGCCGCCCAAACTGGAAATAAACTCCTTACCTATCCTTTCTGTTTTTGCAGATACCAGGGCACAGCGCTATTTGACACTGGAGCCAATCAATTGCTTATTAACAAGAGTTTTTCAGATCTCATGAAGTTACCCACCATTCAAAGTAGCATCAAGAGGGTCATCATGGCAGACAACCACAGCACACCAGTAACCCACAAGACCAGACCTTTCAGGACCCAAATTGGAGACATCCAAACAACAATTAGCGGCCCCATCATTTCAATTCCCAAATACAACATCATACTTGGGTTGGATTGGATGTAAAAGAAAAAGCCTCACATAGACTGGGACAGTGCCACCCTTACTATACAGCAAGGAGAAGTCCACCATCATGTGTACCTGAGACATCTTGATACCCTCATAAGGGACCACATATTCATAAAGATCATGGAAATGGAGAAAGAAACTGACATAAGCAAAATCAATTGAAGCACGTGTACATATGAAGTCATCCACTTCAAAAACACAGAAATTCAACACAAACAAAACCCAATTAGAGACCAGCTATTCAATGAATTTTCCTCCATATTTCAAAAATCACTACCCAGGCTGCCCCCTGATTGGGGCATACAACATGAGATTGACCTAAAGGGTAGCGTGCCTAAAGCACAGCCAATCTACTGCCTCACACCACAATAAGACAATACTCTGAAAGCCTACCTTGACAAAGCACTTGAGAAAGGCCTCATCAGACCCTTGAAATCACCCTTTGGTGCCGCTGTCTTCTTTGTGGCAAAGAAAGATGGAGGCCTCTGCCTGGTCACAGACTACAGGGTCCTCAACAATGTCACAATAAAGAACAGGTATCCCCTGCCCCTAATTGATGACCTTTTTGATGCCCTGGGGGGTCCCAAATCTTCACAAAAATTGATTTGACAGCAGGATATCACCAAATTTGCATGAAACCTGAAGACATTCCAAAGACTGCATTTAGGACTAAATACAGATCCTTTGAATGTGTTGTCCTCAATTTTGACATGACAAACGCTCCCAGTACCTTTGTAACCTTCATGAATGAAGTATTAAAGGAACACATTGGAAAAAGAGCAATCATCTAACTGGACGACATCATCATCTATAGTCCCAACCTGCAACAACACTGGGAAGACATCTGCGCAGTCCTCTGTACCCTTCAAGAAAACCAACTAATTGCCAAACCATCCAAATTCAAGTTCTTCTCAACTGAACTCCCCTTCCTTGGTCATATCATCAGCAAGGATAGTATCAAGACTGATCCCAACAAAATATGCACTATAAAAGAAATGCCAGCCTCAAGGAATAAGAGCAAACTCTGCATGTTCCCTGGAATGATAGCCTACGTACGCAGGTTCATCCCTGACTGGGGCGCCCTAACAGCTCCCTTGTCAGCCATCACTGGGAAAACAACCAAGTTTTTCTTGACACCTTTACAAGATCAACATTTCCGCCAGCTGAAAGAGCTCATGGTTACTTCCCACATCCTGCAATACCCAAACCGCAAGGGTATCTATGAGCTAGAAACCAACGCCTCTGATTATGCCATAAAAGGAGTCCTCTGTATCCAAACAGCCCAGAAAGACTTCCTCCCCTAGCATATGAATCTAGGAAGCTATCAGATGGCAAACAAAGATACCCTATACACAATAAGGAGTTGGTTGCCATCATACACTGCCTCATAAAATGCAATGCTATCTAGAAGGAGCCCAGAAGTTCAAAGTACTCACCAACCACAAGTTTTTGATATTCTTCAAAACACAACAACACCTTTCAATAAGACAAGCCAAATAGATGAGTCTCATACAGAGATACCCCATGAACATTTAATATAAGCCAGGCAGAGAAATGCTTGCTGCAGAAGCCCTATCAAGGCTATACAATAAACACATCCTCTGCACTGATGGCGACCCCAACTGGCTCATGTTAATCATGGGGAATCTCCAGGAAGGGTTCCCACCTGGCACCCCAATGGACATCCAAGAGAAAGTCCTCAAGAACAAACATCTGTTCAAAAACGTATATGGTACCCTCCACTGAATCCTTCCAAATGGTGACACTATACACTACGTTCCGTCAACACAAAAGATTGACACAATCCTCCATTATCACAGAGACTTGGGACACACCTGTAGCAGAAACTTGCATAAATATCTCAAGACCCGCTACTGGTGGCCCAACATGCTAGATGATATCAGAGAAGTACTGGAACAATGTGAGGTCTGTGAAAAGTATGCCCAAACCAAATCTCCACCCAAGTCAGTAGTACCTGTTCCATCACACAACCCTTCAAGGTATGGTTTTTAGATATTGTGGGACCTATGCCTGGTGAAAGCAAAGGCAAAAAGTACATCATCACAGCCATCAACTATGCAACCAGATAGCCCGTAGCACAAGCCACAAAAGAACACAAGGGCAATGACGTGAGACAATTCATTGGCAAGGAGATCATAGCTAAGTTTGGAAAGCCTGACCTCTTAATCACAGATGGAGGCATTAAACTCAAAGCTATTGACACCAACATCTATCTCACTAAAAATGGAATAAAACACATCACAGCCTGCCCTTATCACCCACAAGCAAATGGAAGCGTAGAACAACTAAACAGCTCTCTAGTAGAAGCCTTCAGTAATTTATCTGCCAACAATCCAAAAGCCTTGGTTGACATGTTATCAACCGCCCTTATGGTCTGCAGAGCACAAGTCAATTGCAATACAGGCAAAAGCCCTTATGAACTTGTCTATGGTCAGAAACCCTCACTTGTCAGTACAACCATGGTACCACAACTGCCACTTCCAAAGAAGATACCAGACAGCAATGATCCAAAAGAACTACAAGCCAGAAAGGACCAAGAGATAATGGAACAACAAAGGGTTCAGCGGGAAACAATCCCACTACAACAAGAAAGGTTCCAAGTCAGAGACAAGATCTGGGTTGTCAACCACAACCAACACAAATTAGACCCAGGATTAAGTGGACCAGGCATTGTCATGGAGGTGAAACCCAATAACACCTACCTCATCAAAGGGATTTGAGCTTGAACCAAACTAAAGCATATGCATCATGATTGACTTTGTCTGTGTGAGGCAAAGACAGCTCAACAAAATTCAAGGCTCCCTGTTCCCAACGCCAATCTAGATCAGTATCAAGCCTGTATACCAGATACCCTCAAGAAGATCCCCAAGGCTCCGCCTTCCAGCACCCCAGGGGGAGATGTTGCAACATCTTGAATTACTCCCTCTTGGAGAATTAACGCCCCAAGTAAATCACCAAGCAGCTCACCAAGTGGTTCACCGCCCAGTCAATAAACCAATGGCACCACTATCAGTTAACCATTTATGACAGGGATCACTCAATCCAGATCAAATGTAACACAACTTGATTAAGTCTTGTGACTCAAGAGGAACATTACTCAGATAAGCCCCATGACCTCCATAACGCACATGACAACATGTGGCTTGTCATTATACTATATATTATCATATATTCATATACAATAAATTATCATTCTCTTCTTAATCTTCCCCTTTATTTTGTTTATTATACTTCCCAGAAGTATAAACTCAACACAACCCTCTCCACCTATAGACCTGGACCCCAAAATTTCTGATTTCACTGTTAGCCTGCTGGACCAAGAAGCCTGCCCTAAGAGATACTTGCCTGATAAAGAAGAAATAAACAAAGACTTGCTCCATAGAGTTTTAGCTGTCAATGCAGTCACAAGGAAGCAAGCAATTTGTACAGAAAGTCTACCTTCCAAAGAAGCTGTTGATACTATCTCTATACCTTACGCTGAACACCTTTCCATTTCATACACTGAGGTCACTCATGAGAGTGACAGTGTTAAAAAGTTGTCTCAACTATTGAGGTTGTTACAAGTCTCCACAAACTTGGATACCTTGAAATCCCTGAAGCCCAATCTAACAACTGTGCTAGAGTTGTTTCTCACTCAGTTTAAGGGTTTAGACATTCACAAGGTTACCAAAATTACTTCTCCTCATTATGGGGAACAACAAAACTGCACATACATTGAACTGGTGGCTTATAAACTTTGGGTAAGAGAAATTCTGGACTCTGGAGCTCTGGGGAACATTGTGTTGACAAGGCTAGTCAAGAAGCTGAAACTTGCGCCTGACCTGGATTACAGTGAGGAATTTGGTACTGCAGGACCTGACAAGACAAAGGCGTTGGGAGCCTATTCATCCTTACTACTTTGTTTGGTAAATTGGTGGTAACAGCTCCAGAAATAGTGCTGCGCAATGAAAGCTATGATATCTTAATTGGAACAAGCTTCATGGCAACCTACGGGACTATCATCAACCATCAGGATAGTACCTTCAGCATTTTAGGTCACTCTGTATCAATGTTCTATCACGGGGACAAACCAAGAGACCTCCCTACAAAGAAGGTCAATTAGTTTATTATGAAATACGCCAATGGAGATATACCAGTTGTGTACATCTTGCGTCAGCGCAAAATCAAGGTTTTACCTCTGGCCACTAAAGAGTACAAAGGGATTCTTTTATATTCCTCTAGCAAATTCTCCATTTCAACTGGTTCTCAAGTTATACATAATACAGGCCTAAGCCTCATTTTCCCTAAAGGAATGCATGGTGAAGTATCTGGACTCCACAATGGTTTGCAATTGGAACCTTGGATTCTACCTGGGATTGTCATGCCACCTTTGGAAGAGATTCTGGTACTTTTGGGGAACCTTTCCAATAAATCACTGAAGTTGAAGAAACATCAACTGCTGGGCCACATTAAGTTGGAGGAAAACTCTAGCCTTATGGATGTCACTCTTTTTGGCAAGTTTAGTGAATTTGCGCTACCCTGCAATCAACCAAGCGTTCTGTTGCTTATCCTGCGCAATTCCTTAAATGGACTAACAGAAGACCAGAAAAACCAAGCTATACACCTCTTCATAAAATATAAGGATGTCTTTTCAGAGAATGACCAAGACCTAGGGAAAACTCTTGGGGTTGAACACGTATTGGATACGCAAGGGACTGCTCCTATACGCTCTAGACCAATAAGACGCAGCTTGGTCAACCAAGTCATTGTCAACAAAGAGATACAGAAGCTACTTGCATCTGGCCTTCTGGTACCCAGAAAGAGTCCTTGGTCTTCACCACTTTTGATTTTAAAGAAAAAGAACGGGTCTAATTGCGTGGTAATGGACTACCACAAATTGAACTCAGTCACAAAAAAGGATCCTTATCCATTACCCCACATTGGTGACACATTGGAAAAGCTGGGTGGCGCAAAGTACTTCAGTGCAATGGAACTGATCAGTGGATACTGGCAGATTGACCTTCCAGTAGCAGACCAGGAAAAGTGCACCATCATTACAGAACAAGGGCTTTTTCAGCCTACTAGGATGCCACAAGGACTCGCAAACGCTCCTGCAACTTTCTAACAATCCATGGACTCTGTGATGGGGGACCTTAAGTTGGCTTGTGTTCTGGTTTACCTTGACAACATTAACGTCTTTTCACAAAATTTTGGTCAACACTTGGACCATTTGGAGGCCGTGTTTCAACATCTTATTGCTGCCAATCTCAAGCATAAACCAAGGAAGTGTAACTTCTTTAAGGAACATTTGTAATTCCTTTTTTTATATCATCATCAAAGATGGCTTACAGCCTGTTCTTTCTAAAGTCAAAGCTATCACACACTTGCAAACGCCTTCCAATAAGAGAGATGTTCAGGTGTTTTTAGGAATGATTGGTTACTATAGACGTTTTATACCAAACTTTGCAGGTCTAGGAGGACCACTATTCCACTTGTTGAAAAATGACGTTGAGTTCTCATGGACAGAAGGATGCCAGAAAGCCTTTGAGGACTTGAAGGCCACTCTAGTGACAGAGCCAGTACTCTCCTACCCTAACTTTGAGTGTCTTTTCATTGTACACATGGACGCCAGTTTGACAGCAATTGGTGCTGTTCTTTCCAAGTTGGACAACAACAACCAAGACCATCCTGTAGGATATTGTTCCCGTACACTCATAACCATGAACATAATTACACAGTCACTGAGAGGTAATGCATGGAAGTCATATATACCTGTCAACAATTTAGAGTGTACCTCCACAGAATACACTTTACAATGTTAACTGATGATGCCTCACTCAAATGGTGGAAAACCCTGAAGGACCCTGAAAGACAACTGGCACAATGGGCTATTAAGCTACAAGCTTACGGCTACAAGATAATCCATCACGCTGGAGTCATGCATCAGAAAGAAGATTGCCTTTCACATCTTCCTACCATAGCCTTGGTTTCCACAGCAGTAGACAAGCTCTACAACAAGCTGATGCTGAAACCTTCTATGTGGGGGGAGGAGCTGCTCAAGATTCAGTAAAATTATGAAGGCTCTTGCAGTGGACACCTGTGTCAAGGATAATCAGCTTTTCAAGTTTTATAAAGGGAAGTGGTTACCATACATTTGTCCATCCTAACGTACAGATGCAGTAGTATCAGCACATTGTACTGTGGTCCATGGCAGTATCCATAAGACCCTCAACTTTCTACACCAGAATTGCTACTGGGAAGGTATGCACTTGGATGTAGCAGAAACCCTGGCCGCTTGCCATGACTTTACAATAGAGCAACCAAAGGTCTTGTGCTACCAACACCAATTAATCTAACCTGTCTTTGTGTTCCATACTGTTGCTATAGATGTAGTAGATCCCCTTCCACTGACTGCTAGAAATAACAAGTTCATAATTGTAGTAGTGGATCAGCTTAAAAAATGGGTAGAAACAAAAGCAATTCCTAACCAGTTGGTGCTTACCACAGCCAAGTTCATTCTAGAGAACATACTCTACAAACATGGCTGCCCCCAGACATTGCTAACAGATAATGGGACCAATTTCACAGGATATATGATGCCCAGACTGAACAAACTTATGGGTATTTGTGGTACTCTGTCAACACCATATCATCCCCAAAAAAATGGAATGATAGAAAGAAAAAATTGAAGTCTTGTACAGATCTTAAGGAAGCTTAGTCATTAGCACAAAACAGAATGGGATACATATCTTCTGGCAGCTATTTTTGTGTACAACATAAGATTCCACAGGTGTGAAGAATTGTTGACCAGGGATTGTGGAAAGCTTAATTCATTAGGCGGTTATGGAAATTTTACTAGGGCCAATCAATTACCCTTCCGGAAATTAGTGTCAACTTATCATATATTAAATACATGATTAGTAGACCATGACGTTGTTGCCAAGGAATATTGCGCCACGCCGCCAGGATTAAATATTCTTGGTGCCAGAGCGCCGCTCTAGTTTACATCAAGCGCCGAGGCGCCAACACAATTAATTGTGAGCGCCAGAGCGCCGCAATAATTAACATTGAGTGCCAGGGCGCCAGCTTGGAGAGAAAATAACACCAAGATGCCAGGGTCAATTTAAATGGCCTATTTGACTCCCTGTTAAGAACTATATATGGAAGTGATTGAATATATTAAAAAGGATCACTGATTAATATGCTAGCAGAGGGTGTTCTTGTGCTAGGCATTGCGGTATTGCGCCCTAAAATAGAAGGTTGTCCCTTTTTCTGCCAACCCAACCCAGACTCTACAGTGTGCTGGAATGTCCTAGAAGACATTGCCAGTGACTGGTGATTAGTAATATGAGAATACCCCTATATAAGGTGTTGGCAGTAAACGCCAAGGGGCATAAATTTTAACCTACTTGTATAGGACCCAATAAAATTAACTACTACAATCCAAATTGTTCAATGTCTTCTGAATCTTCACATTTTAAGGCACATAGTGGGTGTGTGCCCCTGCCTCTTAATTCCTCTGTTCAATCTGCCAGTGTACACCAATTTTCAATAACAGGGCTACGTGAAAAAGCCCTTTTCAGCTTTTTTATGTTTGACAACCAAGTCTCTCACCACATCTCTACAATTTAGTTAAAACCAACAACCCCCTCACCCCTGACGTATATTTAAAGAGACTAGCACAGACACTAATCAAGCTACAGTCTGAGGCGTACTCTAACGATTTGGTGACAAAGGAGAAAGATATGGATTGTGCGTTAAAAACTTGGCCAGTCCTCCCTGCATAAAAGATAGGAAGTTTGTTATACTTTTACAGCAACTGAGGGTATGGTTGCTAAAGTAAACTTGCCTCACTATGCCAAGGTCCAGTCAAGGTAGTCCAGAAAGTGAAAGTGGATAGATACACTCTCAAGGATCTGGAAACTGGCCAACTGATCACTCAAGTCCATGTGCAGTACATGTGCAAGGCTCCAAGTGATCAATCATAAACCCCTTTATGGATAACAATTTGGAAAAAGAAAAACCTAATGAAAATAGCTCATGGGTTGTTATCCCTTTTGCATCAAGAAGAGATAAAGCTCACAGTAAGAAGGATTAGTACGGTTTAGGCAATTGGTGCTATATTAAGATACTATTGCCTCTAAACCCAGATGCAACTGGATGAGGACTTTGGCAATGGCTGCATAGATTATCCAGACATTAGGTAGCCAGCAGAATGCAAATGGAAGAAAAGGAGAATCATCTACGGGAAGGAAATTGACATGGTTCACACCAATAGAATAAGGAAAGGTAAGCCCCAGCAAGATGCATTCCCAGAGAAGACTTTCTTGCTGGGCATATTCCTTGGATGTTTTACCCCCTACCAAGTACATGACTCCTAAAAGCCACTCAATATACTTGGGCATGTGGTGCAGTCTCTGGTGATAAACAACCTTGGAGCTGCTAAGCACCAAGTTTTCAACCAACATCATGGACTGTTGACTCCCTGCTTGGCTATAACTAAAGAGCTCTAGGGTAGTACCCATAGCTTGTTTCAATTGGTATTTGTGACTATCTGAACCATGCCACAAGGGCACAGGGCCAACAGCAGACCGAGGATTGGACCACACTGCAAAAACCATCTCAAGAAGTTTGAGAGCACGAGAGATCTGATTGTCTGTCAAGTATACCCCATCAAAGGAGAAGTCCTATAGGCATAAATGTGTATACCTTATCAGTTTTACCCTAGGGATTTTCCAATAAATGTTATTTCCTACTTCAAGCCTTTTTGTGGAGATCATGGAAGGATTTTCCAGAGCTAGCATAAGGGTGGACCACATAACTACTGGGCCACGGAATTGTAGAATGTGAATTCTCTCCCAATAAAGAAAGGCAACCATTTTGATGTAGGAACCTTGACTATTTTCTTGGACCACCACGGAAGTAGAGCTCACCTCACCTTTGTTCAAATTTTGGAGAAGATTGGTTAAGCTTGGTACAGGTTCATTGGTCTTATCAGTAGGAGTGGTTGTAGAAGCTTTACTCTTGTTATTACGGCCCCTCTTCTTAGCAATTGTGGAAAGTTGGCTATATGTAGGCATACCAGAGTCTTGCACTACAGACTTACTTAAGGGTGTATTTGGTTTATAAGAGATAGTACTGGATGAACTATAGAAAGCTGTGTCTATTTTGCCGCCTAGAATTTTGGTGAATTCAGCTTCTTCTAAGGCTAGAACAGGTGAGTGAACATGTACGTTCCCAACTGGAATTTCAGATATTCCCCTTTGGTTTTTGTTGATTCTCTGTTCTGGAACATTGGTGTAGCATACAACTGGCTTTCTGTTCCTTTTTGGGTGGTTTACCATACTGAAGGAGGTTAAGAGACTTTTACAGTAACGTCTAGTTTAGTGGGGGGAATTTTGTGAATTGATTGGTTATAAACTAGCTGTCACTATACTCAAACATTGATCCATTAGGCTTGGTGAACCAAAGGACAATGGTACTTTTGCTCTGGATGTTAACTAGTTCAAATGATCAACTAAGTTGTACTCTGAGTTCAGATTAACTAATGATCATCCAATCATTAGCTTAATATTAGGCTAAGTAATAGAGGGAACTGGGCTGTAACTAGAGGATTCTGATGTTCTGTGACTCTCATTAATCCCCTGCTTTACTATCAACTCTCTCCTTGAATGATTAAATAAAGATTGAATTACATAAACTTATACTTATTATATGCATTAGGCTGAAAGATTTATCTTAGCTTAATCTTTAATAACACGTAAGGTTGTATTTGAGTTAAGCAAAAATAGCTATCAATCACCCAATAGCTGAAGTTACAACAGACACATAGTCTCAAAAGACGGCATCAAACCCAACAGTCAAAAGATACAGGCCATCTGCAAGATACCATCACCCAAGGAAAAGTTGGAACTCTGCACCTTCCTGGAGATGGTGGCCTATGTATGCCACTTCATACCTGACTGTGGCGTCTTGACTGCCCCCTTATCTGCCATAACTGGCGCCAAGACCAAGTTTGTGTGGACCCCCCAACGTACCTCTGTTTTAGACATCTCAAAGAAAACTCATGACAGCATCTATCCTGCAATACCCCAAACGTGACGGGAAATACCAAATGGAAACCAACGCCTCAGACGCATCCATTGGGGGAGTACTAAAAATCAAAAATAATGGTGACTTCCTGCCCGTAGCTTATGAATCCCAAAAGTTGACATATGACAAGTATTGATACCCTATTCATGAAAAGGAACTGCTGGCCATTGTACACTGCCTAGTCAAATGATGTTGTTATCTAGAACAGCAGGAAGAAATCACAGCATTAACTGACCACAAGTTGATCATATACTTCAAAACCCAAGCAAATTTATCTTGCCACCAAGCCCGCTGGATGGAGCTCTTAGAGAGATTCAATAGGCTCATACAATACAAACCTGGTCCAGAACTTGCCATGTCAGACACCCTTTTGCACATGTATGTCTGTGCCACAAGAGGAGAAAATGGGCTCAACCCAGACTGGCCCCTCTTGGTACTACGGAAAAAATACAAAGGCTTTCCCCCTGGCACAACCAACATAAAAAAATAAATAGTCATCAAGAACAAACACCTATTTACTGATGTATATGGAACCTTGCACCAAAAAATGTCCTATGGAACTACCATCCCTTACATCCCCACACACCAGCAAGTGGACACCATCCTATGATACCATATAGACCTAGAATACACCAAGAGTCGCAACCTATACAAGTTCCTTAAACACAAGGCCTGGTGGCCAACCCTGTATTGTGACGTTCAAGAAGTCCTAGACCAATTTGAAGTATGCAAGAAATTTTCAAAAAGCAAAACCCCACCAAAATCAGTACTACCCATCCGCACGCAACTACCCTTTAAGGTGTGGGCCCTAGACATTATTGTCCCCATACCAGGAAAACATAATGATAAGAAATACATTGCTACTGCAATAGACTTTGCTACACAATGGCCAGTAGCCCAAGCAGTAAAGACGCACACTGGCAATGACGTGTGGTGGTTCATAGGAAGAGAAATAATCAGCAAGTTTGGAAAGCCAGAACTCCTGATAACTGATGGAGGAAAAGAATTTACCTCTGATAACACCAATGTATACCTTGCCAAGAATGAGGTCAAACACACCGTGACAACACCATACCATCTGCAGACCAATGGACATGTAGAGCAGCTAAATGATAGCCTTGTGCAAGCCTTGGCCAAGCTCACTGCTGGGAGACCTGAAGACTGGTATAAGCAGCTATCAACTTCACTACTTGTGTGCCAAACCTGGGTGAACAGATCCCCCAGAAAAAGCCCTTTTGAGTTGGTATACAGAACACGACCCAATATCATTCAAGCATTGATAGGACCCAAGCTGGAAATTCTAAGCAAAGTCCCCCCTTGCTCAGATCCCCAGGTCATAGAGGCCAATAGTGATCAAACAGAAAAGGAAAACAATTGTCTGCAAAAGACATTGGTCCCCATCCAAGATAGAAAGGAAGTTGGTGACAAAGTTTGGGTCATGAACGTTGACAAAAGCAAGTTACAACCTGAAAAAGTGGGGCCAGCAATTATTCTGAAGGTAAACAACAATAACACTTACCTCATGCAAGGACTTGGCAAACGTAAGCAAGACAAGACCCTACACCATGATTGCCTATGACCCTGAAAAGCAAGACAAAAACAACAAGAAACCGCCCTGCCCGCCACAGAACAACAGCTAGTCCAGTATGGCGCCCAGGTTCCTGACAACATCCCTGACAATCTACCCCCAGAGGAGGTCAACCTTCAGTCAGGGGGGTGTTGAAACAGAAGGCTCAACTCACCAGCAAGGTTCCAAGTAAGCAGGTTTGTGACCCGCAATCTGATTACCCAGCCACTTAAAGCCAGACTAAGAAGTCAACTTGAATTGCCAAATCCAACAACATGAACAAATGCTGATCCCCTACAGTGGATACCTTGTTTTGGCGCTTGACTCATTACCAGGATCAAGCCACCCCCTTCATCATCCCACCATGTGATCAACGCTATCATGTTTCTATTATCCATGACTCACAATAACTATATAATCATTATCTCCCAATAAAGAATGTTATCCTGTTCTAAATATTTCCCCCCTTGTAACTCTGCTAAAACAGCACAGTTACAACAATGGCTTTGATTTTGATCTTCTGAATGGATACTTCTACCTGGGTGGTATCCTTTATAGAAGGGGAAAGGACAGCAAGAACAACTTTGGCAGCTTCTAACTCTTTTTCCATTTTGTCAACATGCATCTCAATCCAGGAATGTCCCTGTATATAGTTTTTAAAGGTAGGGATACAGAAACATTTCAGAATAAGGCATCAGCTAATTTGGCAGTTTCTTTAGATGTTTTGACTAGGACAGGAGGGCAATGATCCTGATTAAGTTAAGGGTAGGCTAGCATAGCCTTGGCTTTAACTGGAGGAAGGCAAGTTGTGGTAGTGGTCTTTCCTGAGCAGAGCTTGTAAGAGACAGACACAGTTTCATGGAAAGCCAATACAGAGTAGCAATAACTATCAATATCATCATAGTCTGAATTTTTAGGTTTGAAATCACTCAAGAGATTATGAAAGAGATGGAGGATATTGGGATCAGACAAATAGGATAGCTCTTCATCAGAGGGAGAATCAGGAGAATACTAGGGAGTTTGGTCAACAGAGAGCGGCTCCTTATCTAAGCCAACCTATAATTTTTCTATTGCTCCCTTTTGTCAGGGAGCCAACCTGTAGTGGGTTTGGGTGGGTCAGTAAGAGGACGCCCCGCAGGCATAAAAGGGAGGGCCTACCACAGGATGGGTGCTAACTTCACAATATAAGAGAACAATTTTCCTAATAAGGACCAAGGGCTGTTTGCAGGTACCATGGAATCAATGAGGCCAGTGAGTTTAATATAGAGGACACCAAATAACTGGGTAGAGATTGTATTAGTGGTGGTCTCAGGTTTCAGCGGGCAACTGGGTCAAGGAGTTACAGGCAGTGTCATGTGTAATGAGTAGGCCAGCTTGGGAGAATATTCAGAGTGATACGCTGGGCCAAGGGGTATTCTGTAAGGGCTGTATAACTCAGGCAACTTATCATTGACTTCTGGTAATTGGTAGGCAGCAAGGCAGGGTCAGCGTAATTGATCTGTGAAAGTAAATGCACTAAAATTAAGTATGGGATAACTTGGGTAAACCAAAGGTTCATAACACTTTTATTGTGAGAATGGCAATGAGCAACTTTATGGCAACTCTGGGGTATAATTATGCCCATCTGCCATAAGAAAAACTTTTGCAACTTCCTTTGGACCAGGTGCTGGAGTTTACTTGAGCTTGGGAATCCTTGGTGGCATCAATTGGCAGTGGTGTGTTATTGGCTAAATTTGGATAAATACTTTTGTTTCCATCTTAGTCTTAGGAGATTTGTCATTATCCTGCAACTCACTTGGCCACAGAGACAGGTGTTGAATTTAGCCTAGATTTTTCAACACCTCATTGGTGGGATGCTGGCATTCCACAAAAAAACTGTCCAATTTGGTGCATATAATTACTAGGTCAGGCAGATCCATGTACAGGCAAGATCCACAAGTGGTTGGTGCCCTATTAGTCAGGATCAGTAATTTCTCCTAAATTGAACCAGTTTCTTGTTTGACTCTAGTGATCTGTGAGCTGGCAGTTTGCAGGTATTTTGGTTTTAATTCTAGTGGATGTAGTGCTGTCTCTTTGTTGGTCAGTAGTAAATCATTATTAGGTTCAGGGTTTGAGTCACACGGGCAGGTCACTGACCTTTTGATGGTTAGAAGGAAAATGTCACTTGTGACACTTTGGGTCTTATCCTTCCACTTGTGGTTTGTACATGACTACAAATGATGACTTATCTGACCACAGTTATGAAAATCCTGACATTTGGGCTGCCCATTGGGCCCCAAAGCCATAATGCAAGGAGTGTGAGAAGTAGTACCAGCATTTCTGGCCTTACTTTCATGTACCAAAGTCTCACCATGTGTCAGATGCATGTCTTGCTGTGTGTCTTGATGCTCTTTATGGAGGTTATAGATGCCTTATACACTTTAAAGTGTAACACAGGAGCTGATTCACTTTAAGGGCATTAGAGCAGGCGGTGTACACTTTCCAATGAGTCAATTGATTACTGTTAATGAGTTGGTGAGCTTAAGTGTAGAAGCAGTTAGAAAACTCAGCCAAGGTTTTCTTAGATTTGAAGGCAATATGCATGATCACATCTTTATCAACTTTTAAACTGAGGTCACCTCTAAACTCTTTAATTAAAAGTCTCTTTATATTATCCCAAGTGACAATAGACGGGAGATCAGGAACAATAACTTCCAGAAAAATAGGGTGTAGGCAGGTAAGTATATGTGTATTCTTGAGATTTTCAGTGATACTTCTCATAGCAGTCTTGTAAATGGTGAGAAAGAGTGTGATGGTGGAAGTCTTGAGGTCAAAGATATGTCTGAAGGTTGGTTTGTAGTTGAGATTGACAGAGGAAGAAGTAAGCTGGCTGTTATCACCTGTATTAAGAACATTGATGACAGGGGTAGATTCAAACTCATAATCAGCAACAAGTTGTGTGGCCCACAAGAGATAAAGACTTTCCTCCAATGTGTCTAGAGTGGAGCTATTTTGGCCTCCAATGTCTCTAGTTGTAGTTACCGCAGTTCCAATCTTATCAATTCATATCTGATGAGCAGCTAAAGTACCTGAATTCATGTTAATCCTGTTTCTCATAGCCACAGATTGATGGGCCAAAGGAGATATCTTCCTGTTCATGGTGCTAGTTAATCTGGTGAGATTTTGAACCTCTTTTTCTAGGGAGCCATGTTTTTCTGCAATCCCATTACTCACATAAGCTAAGTTGCCCAATGAAATGGCACAGTTAATTCAAGTCTGCTCTTATAGGCCTGGGCAACACCCATGATCTTTGATGCCTTGTTGCTATTTGTCTTCATCTTCACGGTTGCCTTTTTCTAAACCAGAAGAAGATTCATCTCAATTGGAGAGCCATTGGTACAGGTAGACAATCTTTCCTTGCAATGTGGCTACCTGATCCATCAAAGTAGTAATATGGGATTCAGTATGGGTTCAGAAACAGCTAAGTTAGTGGGGAAAGCTTGGCAAAAATTGATAGCCTTGAGTTCAGAGATAGATTTCTAAATCTTGGCCTCACATGTGAAAGGGTTTTCTTGAGAAGCTGTGGGTGGCACCTTGACTATGGCTATATTGTCTATTGTTAGAGTTGTGTAAATAAAGTCTGAGCTCAAATAAAAGTTGTGGGGATAAATTGCCCAGACTAAAATCAGAACCAGGAACAAAGATATGCACTGAAGCTTTAAACCTAAAAATCTACAAAAAAAAGCAAAAAGCATGAAATGAAGACAATTAACAACACAGAAAGCAGGAGATGTAAATGAACTGCCAAAAAGAAATGATTTTGAGATAAGGGGTATAAACCTACTGGTCCTGCATGGAGACTTTTCTCAACCATGCCAAGAAAGCAGAGACCATGGCCCAAGAAGGGGGTATTTTTGACCCCAGGGTAGCTTTTATCTATTAGGGAATGGCTTTATTGACAGTAGGTAAAACAATCTGAAAACAAGTTTTTAGAGGGGAAATAGGGGACTATAACTCAACTGGGAGAGACAAACTTGAATCTGATTAGTTGGCTGGAAATATTTTCATCTCTTGGTTGGTGACTTCTGCCAAAGCATCAATGATATCATAATTTGATATTTTTGGGCAACTGGGTGGTTGATCACCAAGCGCCACTGGGTAGTGATATCTCATAATCTTCAACCCATAATTGTTCGGCAAAATATGAGAATATGCATGTTAATTTCTTCACTGTTAACAGGGGCAGCTTTAACTTATTTTTTGCCAATGATTAGATTTAAATCATCCAATACTTTCAAAAGTTTTGCTGCTTTCCTGTTCTCATTCTTCTTCTTTGGGCAATCTATCTCAGGCAAAAATGACACTACCGTGACATCTATAATGTACCTCTGGATTATAAGTAGTGTATTGTTAAGATCAGCATTTTTTGTTTAATAACTATGCTGTAGCTTGCTACCTCAGCCCTTCATGTGAGCTCTGACCAGCTTAAACTGATAGTTGGTATGTTTCTGAGATTGGTTGAGTGCTTCTGCTGATATCTCAAAGTCTTGTTGGTAGTGTAAAAGAACAGCTTTAATATGTCTTTGTCAGACAGTGTGGTGACCCCTTAGTCCACACAAGTGCCACTCAATGTACCCAGGAAGAGAGAAGTAAAGAAAACTCAACAATGAGGTCAGATATTCCTGAGACGCTAAGAAATTGTGTTAATTTTTGGATATACAAGCAAAGAGGCTGTACATTCACTCTTGACACACCATATTCTGAGCATAATTATTGGTCACTCTGGTTGCCACTGAAGCCAGGGTTTGGTTTTAAAACCCAACACTAGTTGATGGTGCACCAAGGTGAGCTGGATGAACTATTCACCAGCACACTAATAAAGGTCATTTATTTCATTGAACTTGGTGAGAGACCAAAGCTCAACAAAGAGGAATATAATCCTTCAGAAGCATACCTGGTACAGAACCAGGGATGGAGTGCATGGCTACTGTACTAGTGTGAAAAAGGAAACAAGCAACAGCACATGCTTGATCAAGGTCAAGCAAGAAAGTTGGGAGAGAGGCTCATACAGGCTTAGGAGACAACACCATTATCATAGGTATTCAAGAAGAATCAGCAATATCCTTCTCAAGGAGAGAACTTAAGACTTTAAGGGGACTGGATACTTCAGTAATTATATGAGAAGGATCAGAGAATGCACAGAGGAGCAGAGTCACCAAGGGGATGGCAGCTACTGTAGTGAGCAACATTCTGTTGTGTTTGGCTCATGAGGACAACATCCAAGAGGACACAATGAGAAGTCTTTGGTGCAAAAGGTTTAGGTTCAAAGCTAGCCTTGAGTTAGACTTCAGAGCTAGAATTGTGAGAATGTACCAAATTTTACTGGAGAGAGTATCACTTTAGTAAAAAGGAAAGAAATAAGCTTGAAGATTTTAAAAGCCAATACAAATGTGAATGAACTTATCTTTATTTAGATAAATAATTCTACTTATATAGTAGACTGGGAGCGGGATTGTTCACTAGGTAGACAAGGGGACTAGTTGGGTTTTTAAACTTACCAGGATTAGAATAACTAAGGTAATACAATTGAGAATGTGTGAACATTGCAGTCAACCCATTTAAGGATAAGGGCAACTGTTGAAGCCAAAAGCAAACCCAACCAGATCTTTGCAAGTATCACAATTTGTGGGCCATATCAAAATAGCATTAACGGCATGATTTACAACAACTTTATTCTTTGGTTTAAAGTCCATGCCTGCTTTTCATTTAAGCCCCTGCAAGGATGATGGGCATGCCTAGCTTACATAGTTGAGGGATGCTATACACCAACCAGTAGTTCAATAAGGCTTCCTTCTTAAACCCCTGTGCTCAAAAAATTAATAGACAGGTTCGTAAATAAAGAGATAGCTGCCCGAAGAAGCCCTATCCAGGTTTCTTTGGGGCTTGACTCAATATACAATTTTTCACCATCTATACTGTTGCGATTGATGCAAGAGTCGGCTAGAAAAACTTCAACTTGGAGGAGCAAGATCTCATGCATCTTATAGCTGACACAGGTCAAGGTGGTAAGCTAGACCTTCAATGCTGTATGCTTTGTTTTTATATATGCTGCCAGTCAATCCCATCTTTGAATAGCTTTTTAACATGTAGGGAAGTAAAATAAAGGTTTAAAAAAGGGTTCAACTAAAAAACCAGTTTATCTTTCAGCTGGGATGCTAGATACATATACAGGCAGGCTGCCACGAAAGAGTAAAGCTGAGCGTAGTACAGTTTTGGCCTTTTGGTAGCCTACCCATCACCATACACATGTTTGCAAAAAACCCTGTAGCTAATGACTAGCTACACTTTTCTGCCTGTTGGTAGGTAGACGAAAGCCTGTGTTTACTTACTCGCAAACCTTTTTCCCGGGTTCAGATCAAGAACTGGAATGGATATGGGTTTAAGCCAGCTTGCAGGAGCGTGTATAAGATATGTACTTCTCAATAATGATCTTAAGCAGGACGCTTAAGTAAGCATATGCAGACCGATAATGTCATCAAATATGAAAAAAGGTTTCATTATTGCAGGTATCACGTCTGAAAAATGATCAACAAATGTTGAAAATTTATTGAGATTGATGGGATAGATCTTATAGAAATCGATGGATGAAGTAAAGCAAGTCAGATAAGGTATGGCTAAACCTTGACCAAGATCGAATCGAGGATCTCGCCATCGATCAAGTAAATTCCATGGGAGATATCAAACATTGTGAGTGACACCTTATCATTGGCATGCTTTTCCAAGTGGGCGTAGCAGGTTTTAGCGTCGATGATACAATCCTTCTTTGAGAAGTAAATGTTGGCGGGGCAATGAATCTCGTCGGGGAACATGAAGCTGGCGTGCCACATGGAAGTAACGGCAAAAAGTGTTCGCCATCACCAGATCTCGGGAAAGGAAAAGGCGGATAAACTCATGAAGCATAGACGTGGGGCGAGAGAGGAGAAAGCCATAGACAAGAGTCGAATCCCACAGCATGAAGCAAATGGGGTCAACTAGGCTCAGCTTGGTGACGTAGTGAGGCCGGAACTTGACCAACCATGTAGCAATCACGGTGCCATACGAGTGCGCAATAACCGAAGAAGTCTCCAAGTTGTGAGTTTGGAAAATTATATCAACTGCCTGGATGGTTTGATCTTTGGTGTTTATTTCGGCTACAGGAGAAAGAGAGACAGAAGGCACTTCATATAGGATGATATGGCGATTGGGATAAAGCTGTGTAAGCCTGGCGACCTGTCTAAAATACATGGAATAGCCCAAGCCAATACCATGTATGAAAAGTATAGGGAGTTCGTCGCTCTTAATGTTGTTTGACCAGTAGTGAATGTTATCATTGGCAGCGTATCTGGTAAACCCGAAAGATTGAAGTCCAAAGTGAGCTAACATCTTGGGAATGCCTGTAACCTGGAGAGTTAGAAACTACTTAAGTTTTAAAAGGCTTTACCAAAAAGAATATCAATGGCTTGTGAATCACCTGAAGTGGTTCAATTGTAGGGCGAACTGGCGCATACTTTACAATTTCTTTATCACTGGAAGCTTCAGGAAATTCAACCTGATTTTTCGAAAAAGGACATAATCTCTTTGGATTGAGCAACTTCATCCTCCGTAAGGTTTTCTTCGGCTTTGTCAA
Organism: Entomophthora muscae; assembly: GCA_014839935.2. Taxonomy (NCBI): domain Eukaryota; kingdom Fungi; phylum Entomophthoromycota; class Entomophthoromycetes; order Entomophthorales; family Entomophthoraceae; genus Entomophthora; species Entomophthora muscae. The sequence continues at coordinate 84,124 of QTSX02000762.1, read as the reverse complement.
AAAAGGCATAAATAATCCAAGTGGAGTATTGCTTGAAAGTAAGGGGCTCGGTAGGTTGTAAATGTAGCCAGTTATTAAGCATTAAAAATATATCATCAATGTGCTCAAGCATCTTTCTGGCCAAAGCGATTCTTTCATCGAAAGTAAGTTTAAGAGGAGGCTGGTGTCTAGAGGCAATGGCGAAGCAATATCTATAGAATACATAGAATGCGACTTCGCTCAAGCTCCACAAAGCAAGCACTGTATGAGGAATTTCCCATGGTGCAGGGGAAAAAATAAGATACAGCAATGTAACAAAGGCAACAGGAGTAAGGGAGAATACGAAAAACCCACAAAACAAAACAAAACCTCTTGCAGCTGTCTTCTGCCAGTCTCCCATGTCATCATAAGGTATTTCCAGTACAGAAACAGCCTGAGTAATAATGTTAGTCGCAACGTTGGTGGCTTTAGACGACATGGCTAAGCTGATAAGCCTCGCCATATGCAGTTTAAATATGGTGGCATACAGGTAGCCGTATTGCACTTGATATTTCACTAATCTCTAAAATCCATTCTAAATCACAAGCCCAGCTGACGTAGCCCACCCTCCGCCTGGTTTCCTGGAGTTGCAAGCGCAGAGAAGTGGGGTAAAGGGATGTGTAGACCGTTTGAGTGGGGCTTCAGGTATATTCCAGTTATTATTTATCAAGTAACTAATTTGTAAGAAAATAAATCAGGAATTAAACACTAACTCTTGGCATGATACTTGATTAAAATAATGACATCATACCTGCCATTGGCTTAATATAGATATTGTCCAAAGAAACTAACAACTTCCACCTATGATTTAGCTTAGGGAGCCCCTACTCGCAAACTGCGTCCAAGAGCTCCCCTTAACCCTGGTATCGAATGCGGTATAGATAAGCCTGTTTGTTGAAGCCATTAGTTATCAATTAACGCCAATCTCTTATTTCAGGTCATTTAAATCTAACTTCAAATTTTACTCCGCCAAACGATCACCGCAGCTTCATAAATCTCTACTAAACTTAAAGATGCACTTTTTAAACCAGTATAATAAACTCATGGGGCCCAAATGCTCACAATTGCATATTTCTAATTAGATCACCAATATAAAGCATTCACTCATCAAAATCATAAATGTAATGTATTGGCTTAAGAAAATCTATTACATTTTAGTACAAGCTCACATGGGATTAAAATAACACAGTCAACCAATTAAATTGCATTATATTGAAATCAACTGTCAGAGCTGATTCCAATGGTTTTCTCAATCATAGGGTTGCTGTGGATCACCTCCGGCCGCCTGTTGGATCCGGTCCAGCACAGCCAAAGCAAAGTAAATATTATAAGGTTGATTTTAGATGTGACGCAATAAACTGGAAACTAGTCGGATGTGATCCGCTATAGCCCTACCACTTGCCAAACCTTCCTCCGTCGAACGATTGGAAAGTACTTCTAAACCGGTGGCTCGTTAAACCTTGCGTCAACTTAATTCGGCATATATCCGTATCCCCTTCAATTTCCCCTCGGGTTTACGTTGGCCTCGGAAGATGGAATCGGCTGGCAAGAAAGGTGCCCAATTTCCCCATATCTCTTCCTCTACCCGGATAAAGATGACAAAGTTTGGCCAAAGATACAATATCCGTTAAGGCATCAACAATTAGCTAAATTGTAGAACTGGAACCTGCTGGGAAAAATGCGGGATTGCCAAACCCTACCCCAAATCTCAACCCCAAAATGCGAGCAGTTCAGCCGAGTTAGAGATAAATATTTAATGAAATCAACCTTTATAATTTGATGCTTGCGGATGGTTTAAAGCTGCCAGCTCCAAAACCCAAGTATAAATCATTCAACTCGTGCCACAGAACTCATTGAACAAATGAGGGATACACTCACTGTTTCAACCAAGATTCTATCCTCGCCCGCCAATGTATCTTACGATACACAGGGGCACTTGAAGAGATGCTCCATGATGTGTCTAACAACATGTATCAATCTGATGGCAATGTCAAACTACGGGCACTATTGCCTAATTAAGAGCGCTGCCAATTTGATGCACTGATCCCTGCTCAAGTTATTCTGCAACCCAAACCTAATATGAAACCCGCCACTGTGCCACCCCCTTGTGGCCTTGTGGCTTTCCCATATGGTATATTAGTCATAGTAACAACTAATAAACATCAACTTATTCTTATTATTGTCCTTTCTATTAGACTTTTGTCTTACCCAATCAAATACTGAAGTATCATTGGCTCAGTTGCAATAGTGGTAGTAGCAGTAGGTTCATGACCTACCTAAAAGAAAATTTCCCCCAAGAAAGGACAGAGTACAGGCCATATGGCTACTCCACACCAGTAAACCTTCCTCCCTATCTCTGATGGGGACATTCTCAAGAGATATGTTATATATCAAGACCAGTTGGTACTCACAAGCGTCTAGGACTGCCTCTGCCTGGGGCAATGCCACACCAGTGTGACCCGCTATAGTCAGACCTTTCTCAACAAATGCCGAATCTTCAACTGGAGCCCTTTGCAGGTGGTGTGAAGGGGGCCAACATTGTCAGTTGGCTTCACTCCACAGAAACCTGCCTCCGTATTTGCCAAGTACCAGAACCCATGTGGGTTGCTACTGCATCTGGGCGCCCCCTAGGGTATGCTGTGATATGATTCACCAACTGGGCCAGTCAGGAATATGAAGTTACTTGGGCAATCTTTAGGGACGCTACCAGGTTATGCTATAGCAAAACCTTCTCGCCCATAGTAGTGGTGACCACTCTAATTGCTATCAAACAGATGAGCAGCTTCCCTGAGTATCTCACAGCCTGGCAGCAAGCACTTGCCACCACCCCTGAATCCCTCACTGACAGAAATGCAATGCTAATCACCCTCATTGTCAATGAGATAAAGCCTCACATCTGTAAATGTGTGCCTGCAGGGCACTACACCTCCATTGATGACTGCTACAACACCATTGTGGAAGCTAACAATCAGGCCTCAATGAGATTCCAAAGATCCAACAATGCATCTTCCCAACCTTGGCATGCACCCAGCAGCGCTCACAACCAAGTAGGCCACTGTCAACTTCATCAGCAGTAAAATGAGACCAAGTACCCTTGCAAGGGGGAGCTCTAACTAGCCCAGATTGAGGATTCAGGAAAATTTTTAGGGTTGTAGATACAAAAGGTTCTTCAACCCCGCTTGAACCACACTCTTAATCTCTTCTTGCCAAGAATCCCTGCAACTACAACATGCACAAGTTAGAGACCCTAGACGTGTTCAAGTCCATAGTGACAGCCCTGTCCTTTAAACCAGTCATTTCACAAATAAAATCACTTGCTTGGCCTATTTTTTGCTTCTGGGGGAACACCTACAGATTGTTGGTAGATACTGGTGCCAATTACACCTTGGTCAATCAAGAATTTGCAGATTCCCAGCAATTAAGACAGGTCCCCAGCCATTTTAAAGCAGTATATGTGGCCAACTTCTGTAGAGTAGCTATCACTCATGAGACAGTACACTTCTCTGTAAGAATGGGAAATGTCCAGGTTAAGCTCTCTGGGCCAATAATGATGGGTCTCAGCCACAATGTTATTGCTGGCCTTGACTGGCTTTGGCACAACCGTCCCTAAATTGACTGGGACACCTCTGTGATTACTTTTAACAGAAACAAGGTAGGCTTTCAAATCTACCCCATTGAAATGAACAAGCTACTTCATGACACTGTGTTTGTACAGCTCACAGAGACAGGCTCCTATAATTTCAAAAGAGAAGCTGGACTTTGACCAGTGCTTAGTTGAGAACATCCTTTCTGAACCCACTACATCTCCCCCTTGGTCACAGCACCTCTACCAGCACTAGTATCACTTCTTGAGGAGTGCAAGGACGTCTTCAGCAAAAAACTAGATTAATTTCCCCCTCCAAGAGAAATCCAGCATGCCGTCTAGTTGCAAGAGTTGCTGCCAAAAGCACAGCCCCTAGATTGCTTGACGCCCAAGGAGGACAAAACTATCTGTCAGCATCTTGTGAACACGTTCAATAAGGGCTTTATCTGTCCCTTTCTCTCACCATATGGGGTTTAAGTCTTCTTTATAGCCAAGAAGGACGGGTCCCTTTGTCTGGTAACCTATTACTGCGCCTTAAATGAGGTGGCAGTCAAAAACAAGTACCCCTTGCTGCTAATCAACAATCTGTTTGACATGTACGCAGGTGCAAAGGTCTTTAGTAAGATCAATCTCACTGTGGTGTACAATCAGGTCTGCATTGTGCCAGAGAACAAGGCAAAAAATGCCTTTGGCACGCGCTACAGATTGTTCAAGTGTTGTGTCATGAATTTCAGAATGACCAATGCTCCTTCCAACTTTTTCATGTTGATGAATAAAGCCTTTGAAGACCTGATTTGAAAATGTGTTGTTGTGTATCTTGATGGCATTATTGTCTTCAGTCAAGACCAAACAACACATCTTCAACACCTTTGTGCTGTACTCAACACCCTTTGTAAACATCAGTTAAAGGCCAAAACATCCAAATGTGAATTCCTCTGGTCAGAGCTCCCATTCCTGGGGCACACCATCTCTGACCAAGGAATAAAGCCCACCCCTGCCAAGATAAATGTTGTAAATGTGCTGTTTTAGCAGAGTTACAAGGGAAAAATTTAAAAACTAGATAATATTCTTTATTGAGAGATAAGTATTATATAGTTTTTGTGAATTGTGGATAACAGAAACATGATAGTGTTGATCACACTGTGGGATGGTGAAGGGGGTGGCTCAATCCTTGTAATGAGTCAAGCATCAAAATGAGTTATCCACCGGGAGTGATCAGCTTCTGTTCATGTTATTGTATTTGGAAATCTGAGTTGTCTTCCTAACTTGGCTTTGGGTGAATGGATAATTGGGTTGCGGGTCATAAACTCACTTACTTGAAACCTTGCCGGTGGGTTGAGCCTGCTGTTTTGACATAAAGAAAATCACAAGCATGCCACCCCTCACATATGTGGGTCAGGTGTACAAGTTCTTGGGCATAGAAGCTTATGTGCAGAAGTTCATCCTCAACTGCAGAGAACTAGTTGCACCTCTCACAAAGATCCTAAACACCAATAAGTGCTTCCACTGAACACCTGTCAGAGACCAGACCTTTGAGATGTTAAAGCAGAGACTTAAAAATGCACATTTTTGAAATCCCCCAATTGAAATCAACAATATAAACTTGAGACTGTTGCCTCTGACAGGGCCATAGGGGGCTTATTAATGTGATGGATCCAGGTCCAACCAGTCCAACTTACCATTATCCTGCCCTTGACTCTTATTGCCATTATCTTCCTGTGACAAAGCTTAAAGGAGCTTTGCCTCCAGGAAGGCAATTTTATGGGAAAACACTTTGTTGTCATCCCGCCAACAAGCCATGATCTCAACACTCTTTTCCTCTCTTGCTCTTAAAGCCTCAATTTCACAATTTGCCATTGCTTTCACTTGTTGTAAAATTTTGTCAAATCCTACTAATAGGTTCTAAAATCCCACACATAGGTTTGATTTTCCTTGATCAGGAGTTTTTTATTTTGCAAATTAATTGGAATAAAATTCTTTGAATGCAGCTTTTACTTCCACCAAAGCCTCCTCAGGCACAGTCTTGGAGACCTCCAGACTTGCCCAAGCTTTCTTGAGAGAACTTGTAGGGACTTTTTTTCTGGCTGCTGCAGTTTTCACGCAAAGTACTCCAATTTTTACCCTTTCAAACTATAACAAAGAAGACATAATAATTGAAAAATTGATTGAGGGGAAAGCATCAAAATTGACAATATATCTTTATTAAAATTTAGCTGTTTTTGCTTATATACCATTTGGGGCATATTTGGCTGAAAACCCCTCCGGTTCCTGAATCAACCTATGATTCATATCACTTGGTCTATGACATTTAAGTCATCCAAACCTAGATCTTTACCTATAAGATCCCCTGTAATTCTCACCCTATGAGAATTAACCTACAATGAGAAGGAGTCACCTGATGCCATTCATCTCAATGTATCAATTCAGCATGGAGCTTCCTCAGCTCCCGGCGCAAAAACCCTGTGGAATATACACATTCAAAACTCAGCTATCAATGTTCCAACTGGGAACCAGCTGATTAAACCTGAATCCCTAGACATCATTGCCTTTATTTAGTTATATTAACATTTAATGGTTTTTTTGCATTAAAACCCATTAAAACACCCAAAACTCAAACCAGGCGCCACCACAGAGCCCAGGAATTTTCCCAGGCAGTGCCCTAGCACCTGAAACATTCATTGGGCAGCGCCTCAGCGGTAGGACACGCCATTTCAAAAACAGCATCTCAAAAAACGCCATCTTAAATTAAATTTGAGATGGCATTTTTTGCGTTAGTGATTTTGAATCACAAAAAAATAAAATAAACAATAAAATAGTTAAAATTTACATATACCTTTATAATGAGGCATCTTGAATTTACGCCATCTCAATTCTGTCACTTTGAGTCAGATTAATTAAATCTTATTTTGCTAACTCTATTTACATATGAAATCATTTAGTGTGAGGCGTGTTTACACCATCTCAAATTATGTCATATCAATTTATGCCATTTATCTTAAACTAAAATATGCTTATTCCTGCACTAAATTAAAGCCTGTCATATGCAATCAGAAGATGTTCCTATAGTATTAATCCAAGACACTTATCTTAAGAACAGCCTAAAATAACGCTAATATGGTAGTCCTACTAGTGATTGTCATTGCTGGGTAAAAACCCACTTTTGCTATATGTAAGTTATAACTTTATTATACATGGATACGTTGATAAGGGTTTTCTTAATAAAATATTTTAATAGTGATTTTAATATAGAAGGGGGTTATTACACCATTTCAATTTACGTCACTTCAAATTCCACTGAGTTCCATATCACCCAATTGATTCAATGCGCATAATGGATAGGGGAAAATAAGGGGAAATTACATATGACACCAGGCTACGCTATATCAATTCCCCCACTGCAATTCTTGCTTTCCACTTTTCAAAAGTACATATTCACATCAAATACCATATTAATAAAAAATGTAAGAAAATATATGAAACTTAGCAAATATATATTTTTTGATCTCCTCTAAACAACTGGGTACTTTTTAGTCCCAGTTGTATAAGCTATTTTTTGAGAAATTCAAGTTTTAATCTTTGGCCCAGTTGAGGTAGCTCCACTGTAGATTTGTTAATTTAATATAAAAAATGGTCAAAAACACTATGTTTTTGAGCTACAGCACCTCAATTACATCACTTCAAAAACGCCATTTTGAAAGCAAGTTTTCAGTCAAAACTCAAAGTTGTGCTTACTTGTGTTACTAATAAAAAATTTATTTTTACAAAATAAAAAACATTGAAATTTTGATAGTATATATTTTTTGATCTCCTCTACAATTCTATATAAAAATTGATACTTTTATATTAAAACATTCTCATTTTTCTCTTTAAAAACAATCCCCAAATTGCTCATATTTTGATACTATTTCACTTTTAGATGCCTCCAAAGTCAACTGCCAAAGCTGCGCCCAGGGCCTCCAAGGTCTCAAAGTCCAAAATCACTCCACCCAAGGACAAAAAGGCCAAGACAACCCCAAAGAAGCAACCTTCTAAGGCCAAAGCTCCCCCCAAGACCCCAACTCCATTGCCTGAACAAGAGGGAAACAGTCCTACCCCCCACCCCTCCCCATTCTCTATTCATTTACTCCCCCTCTGATCCTCAAGAGAAGTTGTTCAACTTTAATTGCCATTCTGACCCAACTTCAGAGCCTGAGAATGAAGAGGAGCAGGAGCCTGAGCCTGGTGCTCCTGAAGATGAGCCAATTGAGCTCTGGGGTCTTAACTCCATCCACAATGTATGCAACCAAAATGACACCTTTGCTGTGCCAACAACATACCCTATCAGCTATCCAATTATGACAAAGAAAGGGGGTGCTGGGTTTGTCTACAAGGGCTACAGCTTCAGCTGTAATGACAAGAAGAAGCCCATCTGCCAACATAACTTCAAATGTGATAACGTTGGCTGCCCAGCAAGGCTCACAACTTATGGGTTTACCAGATTTAAGGCCCTTACTGTTAACCACAACTGCGCCAAGCCTTTTAACCCTCTCTATCAACTTATCTGCTGGTTTTTTTGCCAGGTGATTCCAATCACAAAGGATCAAACTACAACTGAGGTTGTCAACAATGTGCTCCTTAATTTAAATGATACCCAACTAGCAACTGTTGGTGACGCCTCAAAACTACAGAGATATTTTACTGATCAGAGATATGCTCTGAGCACTGAAGGCGTCAGTGCAAGCTCCATTGACTAATTAATCATTACTGAGGAGTAAAAACTATCTTGCCATGAAGAGAGATTCCTCCTCCATGATGATGGTCAATATGCCCCAGAGTGTATCATCTTCTTTGCAACAAGCCAGGATCTGCACAACCTCCTCAAGTGCAAGACCTGGCTTGCAGATGGCACTTTCTTCACTTGCCCAAAGCTCTTTAGCCAGCTTTGGAATATACATGGGCAGGTTGGAAATCTGGTCCTTTCCCTGGTCTTATTTTTCCTCCCAAATAAGAAGCAGGAAACCTATGTCCGGGCACTCACAATTTTAAAGGCCAAACTGGATGAAATCCTCCCAACAATTGAAGAGGAGCCCAAGGAGACTAGAGGGTGCAAGAAAAAATCCATCTCCCAAGAAGAAGACGCTCCTATCCCAACCAAGAAAAAGTCTGAAAGCCTTCCCTACCACAAATATCTGGTAGTGGATTTCAAACAGGCCCAGGAAAATGCCTTTATTTATGTCTTTAAGAGCTCCCCTCAGGGATGCTACTTCCACTTCAGGCAGGTACTCTGCCGCCGCCTCCAAGAGTGCTCTGACCTCCATGAGCTGGTCTACACTGAATGCACCAAAGAAGCAAAGGACGTTTTTAATTGCTTTGCTGCCCTTGCCCTTATGCAAAAGGAGGAGACCAATGCATTTTATGATGCCCTTCTCTGCCATCCCTATATCCAGGCCAACTAGGCAGTCTTTGCTCCGTTCATTGAGTATTTTGAGACTCAATGGATTGGCATCTTCCAAGGAGCATGTCACATTAGAAAAGGCGGTGACTCAATCACCTGGAACTGCTATAAGCAGGTCAAAGACAGGTTGATCAAGATCACCTCTTCCCTTGAAGGGTGGCATAACCAGTTTGCTACAAGGGTTAGGGTTCATAAGCCCAAATTTAATAAGATCATGGTCCACCTCAAAACCCAACAAGCCATCTCTGCCTTCCTCTTCAAGACTGGCATGAAGACCAAAAGGTGATCCCTCCAAGATGACCAAAGCAGTGAAAAAGTACACTGAAATCAGCAAGGTGGTCTTTGCCTACTATCCCAAGGATAGCAAGCTTGAGCATCTTCAAGCCATCTCAGTTGCTCTTTCCACTAATGTTTGAGCCTATTTCCAATAAATACTACTTTATCTTCTCTCTTCTTTCATGTACTTTTATCATTCTTTGACTTTTTTTGGTATTTGGTACAATTCTATGCTTATTTTAAAGTATAGTTTGTAGTTAAAATAGATGAAAATGGTTGTTTTTGGGATTATTTTTCTTTTTGGGCTTTACACAACTATGTTGCTACTAATTGCCTCATTTTTTATTGCAGATTTGCAATCCTGAGGCTTTTTGAGCCTAGAAATGTTTTTTAAATTTTTATTTTTGGGATTTTTTTGGGTAATTTTTGGAGTTCAAAAAATCAAAAAATCAAAATTTTAAAACTGTTTTTTCTTAGGCAAAATGCCGTAAATCAAAATTGCGTTTTTACTAATAAATCAAGATAACAAAAATTCAAGATGGCGTATTTTGAGATGGCGTTTTTTGAGATGCTGTTTTTGAAATGGCGTGTCCTACCGCCTCAGCGCTTTAAAAATAAATTAGGCAGCGCGGCAGTGCTTCTAACCTAATGAATTTGCCAAAACAGCAATTTTAACCCAAAATTTGGGGATTCACTTATGGTTAACCTTAACCAAAATTCTTGACACAGTCAAGGCAATTAAACAATATAATTAAATCCTCATTAATTATATTCTCATGTATTTATTAATTAACCTTCCCGGTTAATTAAATTGTTTTTGAGACACCTAGTCCCCAAGATTGCTTCAGCTGATCTTACCTCGATTTTACTAGTTAGCCTGGCCTAACTAACCACCCATATTCTGTTCTTTTATTAAACATAGATATCCAGTTTCCAGGAATCTTTATCTGAAGAATCCCAGTCAAACCTATCTACATGAAATAAACAGCAAAAACATATCATCTTTATATTTTGGAGCATTTATTTGGCTAAATACTCAACAGTGACTGTTGTACGGTCTCAATTAAGAGTGGAAACCAATGAGGGTACCTTACTTCCTGTGGTCTACAAATCTAGGAAGCTTAATGACTCAGTGCAATATTACTCCATACACAATAAGGAGTTAGCAGCAATTGTGCACTGCTTCAAGAAATGGCGCTGTTACCTGGAAGGGGCCACCTTCCCACCCCGTGTCCTGACAGACCACAAGTCTTGTCAGTATTTCAACACACAGTTACACTTAACATGGAGCCAGGAAGGCTGGGTCAAGCTTCTGTTACCCTATCAGTTGCACATTGAATACAAGCCTGGAAAGGAACTTGTCACAGCCAACAATTTCTCCAGACTGTATGTAGCGTCCATCACAGGAGATGACGGCTTAGACCCAAACTGACCCATGCTCTACCTGTACCCTGAAACCATCCATTATAAAGTCCTCAACTCCATGACCATTTCCAAACTGAAGGATAATAAAAGCCAGCTCACCACTGATGCTGACAATGTCTGCCTCCAGGGGAGATAGGTGAAAAGTCACCTTATATCCCCACCACACAACAAGAAGACACAATACTGCACTACCACCACACCTTATGTCATATCAGAGGATTTAACCTCTTTGAAATCATGAAAATAAGGTTTAGTGACCCTGAATGCGGCAGGATATCCTGGACCTCCTTGTGATGTGTGTTTTGTGTGAAAAGAACAAGTCCAAACCTGCGCACCCAAGTCAGTCTTACCAATTAAGGCCATGGAGCCCTTTGAAAAATGAGCTATTGACATTGTGTTGCCCCTGCCTGAAGATAAACTGTGTAAGAAGTACATCATCACAGCTATTGACTACTTTACTCACAGCCAGTGGCATGGGCAACCACTAATGACACTGCCACCTCCATCACTTGCTTCATTGGCAAGGAAATTGTGGCCTGCTTTGGGCAACCCAAACGTTTTATCACAGATGATGGGCCCAAAATTGTAGGGTAAGTTATGAAGGCATATTACGCTAAGAATGCTCTTCAACAAGAAGCCACAACCCCCTAACATCCTCAAGTCAATGGGCGCATGGAGCTCCTAAATGGTTTATTGGTGCAACTAATTGACAAACTCACACAGGAGCACCCAAATACCACCTGGCTGAGCACCTTCCCACAGCAACTGTGGTGAAGTTGAATCCCTGGTAGTTGACTCCCTGGTACTCAAAAATTTGTCAAGTACCAGGGAGTCAACTGCTGCATATGTGAATCTAATAGTATGCTCAGTTTAACCAATTTTAAGCTGATTTTTACTAGTAATTTAGGGGTTCTAACCCAAAATGTGATATTAAATTTGCTGGAATTTGACTCTGTTTAATAAATCTGTTAGCTCAAAGACCAATTTAAGGGGAAATTTATAAGTAAGTTTACTAATAAAATTAAAATCACTTGTCTTTGACACTCTAAAAGAAAAAGTGGCCAGTTTGTCACTTTTTTAAGCCAAATCCTAATTTTGTTAATAAAACACATATACACTTATATAAATTTTATTATTTAATATTTTTTATATTTAGTGTTCATAGTTGTTGATTAAGCTCCTAAGCACCATTATACTGGATTTAGTGGTCTAAACATTAATCAAATACCCCACTTGTTTTACATTATGTCTATTCTGGGTTTGTAGGTTAAGTGCTGCCACATAAATTAAGCCCAATTTATTAACAGATTTCACATGTAATTTATAAAAAACTGAATTTTGACACCTTCTTTTTTTGACTCTATCCACTTGCCACATGATCAATTTTGGATTTGACTAATCAAAGGCTCAGAATTAAGGCTAAATTAATAAGTGACACACTATGAGTGCCACTCAACACCCACCAACTTGACACTTTAACTGGGAGACTAGTGCAGTGAGCTTATTAACTTTTTAACACACACAATGGTAAATAAAGCACTCATAGCTTCTCCCAGAATAATATTATCACTAATACTGTAAATTCATAACCTAAACATAAAAATGTGGGACTGTTAAATTTTTGGTCCAAATTTCAAATCACATTTGCAGGATGGCCTTTTTAATTGAATTGAATTCTTTGTATTTTTATTTGGATTTTTAAAATTGCAGGAACTCATATACACTTTGCAAATTTCAAGTCAAGATGAATATTTCCAATGGATGAAATGAATTAACTGAAATCAGATTCAAAGTGTTCAAATCCATCAACCATTTTCATTTAGTTTAATATGTTTTTTGGAATTGCAGGATTGTCAAATCCATGAACCAGATTTCAAATCACTTTTGAATGCCACTATTAAAATCAAATATTAACTGTGGGAAGTGTAATCCAAATTTAATATACAGTAAGCACACTTGGAAACACCAACTCAAAGCAAGAAGCTCCACCTTGACTAAGATCTAATATAAAATTCAATCTCAATAACCATGTTTAGACATAAAAATTGATTGAACTTTAAAATTATCCAACCCCCCAAAAAATACAATATTATACACTTCAAACAATAGATATAGAAATTATGTTACTATTCAAGGCTGAATCAAGAGAAAACAAATACCCACAACTAAACCTAAAATCTAGATAAATACATATTAAATCTAAAATATATTTTTTATTTTATTTTTCTGGACAGAATATTCCATTCCCAACCAGCCCCTGCATTAGCCCACAGAGCAGCCCATTCACAAGGGCGTCCCAGAGGGTCCAAGAATAGATCTAAAACACAACTTGAGGAAAGAAATGTCAATACACAGGCCTCCCAAGGTGTCATCTCTAGCCAACCACCTCCTGTGTCACAAGCCAGAACTACCAGCTTGAATCCCAGACAGAAGCCACTCTCAAGGCCTTCCACCAAAGTCTCCCATACAAAGATTGTTGGGAACAATGAGGTTACATACACCTTCACTGTGTACCCAGTTGTGACACAGCCCCGCACTCTGGATCCCAGAGTTGCCACCACATGCCCCCACATTTTTGACACCTACTATGAGCCATTGGCCATCACCAAAGAGCCATCTGTGCCTGTATTGTATGTCATTATTGACAGCGCCAGCGCAACCAAGCGTGATCCCACCTTCTGCAAAAAGGTCCCCATCCCCTGTGTTGAGCTTGCTAGCCAGGATGCCGTGGTACCTGCCAAGGGCCGGCGTCAGTTGACAGATAGTGAGCGTGAAGCTCTCCTCAACTGCTTGAATGGGGGAATGGCGGTTTGGGATATTGTGTCTTGATTTGGTGTCACAGCCAGATACATTGCTGAGATCAATACTAAGTATGGCTACATTGGACAAACTGCAAAATCTGCCAAGGCTAAGTGGCAGCCCAAACTCTTGCAGCCTGTGCATATAGATGGAATAAAACAGTGGGTTACCAAGGATTGTCATCTGGACTCATTTGCTGTCCAATCAATGCTTGCCACAGAGTTCAGGCTTTCTGTTTCCAAAATACTTGTTTATAAAACAATGGTTGATCTGGGATTCTCCTGGAAAGTACTGGGAGTTTTTCCGTACAACAAAAACAATGAGAAGACCATTGAGGATTGACAAATTTATGCCAAGACATATCTGGCACTAAAGAAGACTGGGAATGTCCAGTTCTTCAACATTGACAAAGCTTTGTTTTCCTCCTCACTCAGGTCTAGGCATAGATGGGTCAAGAAGGGGTCCAAGGACAGCATAGCCCATTGTGCAGCTGTCTGTTCCCAGACCTATTCCATGGTAGCGCTTCTTGGTCCTCGCGGGTTGGACCAGTATCAGATGATCAAGGGTTCCCATAATAGTGGGACATTTCTTGATTTTCTCCAAACTATCAAGGAGTATCTCAAGATCAATTACCTCAGTACAACCAATATTGTGTTGGATAATGTTGGGCTCCACAAAGTGGATCTGGTTGTGTCTGAGTTCCTGCCAATTGATAAAAATAGCCTTTTGGCCAGCCACTGCCTGGCTGACTGCCCAATGAGACTCCTCTTCCTTCCGCCCTATTCTCCATTTCTGAATCCAATAAAAGAGGTGATTGGTTGGATCTAGAATAAGGTGAAGAAAGGCCTTCCACAGTACACAGAAGATATATTCTATATTATTGAGGTCAGTCAATTTGTGATGCCACCTGATGTGGTTGCAGCTTTTTACAAGCACTCCAAACCCCTTCCTTCCCAAAGCTTTTGCTTCCAAGCCAATCAAATAAATGGGTGTTCCTGGCTTTATTTGTTTTATTTTTGTTGTTTTTAATGGGGCTTAAAAATAATATTTTATATTATAATGACTTGTTGGTAGGTTGCATTCTATAGATAACAAATTCAGATTTTAGGTAAATATAACTAAATATATTAGATTCAGATATAAGTATTAGTACAAGATACCTGATATCTTATTGACAGGATAGCTAACTAATAAATTCTTTAAAACAAAGGTAGAAATATATTAATTTTATTTAAATAAATGTGGACCCTTTTTAGTGCAATGGCTGTTTTTTTAAAAGTCACAGATTAAAACTTGTGAGTCATCACTTGATCCTTATTAATTCAGTACCACTATAGCCACACAGCATGGAAAACAATGATTTTCATCATTTCTTACTAATTGTTACTTATGATGCAGGTTCGGAATACTGTAAATTCAGAACCTAAAATAAAAATGCAGGATTGTCAGATTCTTTTGCGTGAACTCACCAACTTAATGGAGTAATTTTAATCCCAGAACAACTTACTTTTTTATATAAAAGGATGAAAAATATTCCAGAACAGTAGTTTAAAAGCTATGGCAACAACCAAAAATACCTCAGATTTGAATGAAATGATTTCAGATTTAAACAAAATCCAAGTTGCGCAAGATTCAGGATTTGATTAATTTATAAAATTTCAGTTAATAAATGGACTGTCAAACAAAAAACAAAATTTCACTAGCCCATCATACAAAATTATATCAAACATCAAGCGGTGTAGTTCAAACCACAAACAAAATGAACTGACACAACAAGTGAAATGGATGGATGCTGTTCCAGAGTATTTTATAATCCAATCAGTATTCATATGAGGCACCAACAGAAGGACTAAAATGAAAAAAAACTTGAGCAATATAGAAGCAAGATTACACAAGCACAAAACAAAATGAACTCACACAAGATGTGTAGTGTGAGCAGCCTAAAATAGAAATATAGCAGTTTAATAGCCAATCAACAACTATCCAATTTAGGAACAGAGACATTTTATTCATTTTCATGGCTCCAGATTTGTATGGAATGGTTTTGAGAACCTTCCAAATATGGACTTGAGATTACAATAAAAATAAATCATTAAATTTTAAAATTTCTACTTTTAGTGATTTTATCCTAGGTTTTTTACAGTGGTTTTTACAAGCAATATCTTTGACAGTGCCAGCAGCCAAGCCAGCTTCAATGGAGGTGAGGCTCAGAACGTGGAGGCACCTGTTTACACCCAAGCCTTTGAGGCAGGTAACAAGGAAGCTGACCTGTACCTGAACACCAACCCCTATGGCTTTGACTTGTTTGAGAGTCACTTAGAGTCTAGCTCTGCCCCGCTCCTGTACCCACCCCCGCACAAGCTGCACACCAACCAACCAATCAGGATGGCAACCTTGATTTGGAACAACTTCCTACCACCAGCCAACCTGCTCCCCTACAGCCAATAAGGCTTCAGCTTCCCCAGCCCAGCGCCCCAAGCAACAAATCATTACTGCCCAAATTCTTCAGGAAATTGTGGCACTGAATCTACAGGGTCTGTCCTGGGAACAGATTGCCGCCCAGTTGCAATTTACTCAAGCTACTGTCATGCGGGAATTCAACAACCTGATGAACAGGGGGAATTGGATTGGGACAGCCAAGAAGCCCAAGAAGGCCCCCAAGTCACAAATATCTGAGGCATACCCAATCATACTTGACCTCCTCCAGCAGGATCCCAAGCTTCCCTTGACCCAGGTCTGGAAGCAGCTCACACATCATAACATATGGGTCTCCGAGCGCATGGTGCAGCTCTGGATGTATGGGAAGGTGGCTTCCATACAAGTTCTTACTAATTTTGCTGGCAACCAATGGGATGGCGCTGAGGATTCCCTATATGACACCGCCCATCAAATCAACCCTTGTCTGATACCTGACTAGTCTAACTGATGATGTCATGTTTATATCTTATTACAAGCTATCAATAGCTTTTGATGATTTTGGCAAGCAAGGAAAAGCTGCCACCAAGAATAGAAGGAAGAAGGTCAAGAAGGGGACGTTCATTGGTGAATTTCTGGATGTTTCAGCCAAGGGTTTTGTCTACTATCAGACAAACCCAGATTTCATTGATGACTACTCATACAGCCACATCCTCAGTGGATTACTCAACTTCAGGGATGGCTTAGATTCAAAGCATCAGGTTTTCTTGAGCCACAAGATGGAGGGTAGCTCCACCGCCCTTGAGGCCATCCAGGGACGCAGGAACCAGGCCTCAGTCTACCCTGCCAGCCATGCAGACATCCATATGGCTGATGTTGTTTTCTTCAACATGGGATCCACATTACAGGAGCACTGCCCTCAGGCTTTCAATGGCCTCTATCTTGGGGTCCTTGACCACAATTTTTTCTTTGGCCGCCAGATGGTGGCTGACTTGTTTGCGCAAATGGTTTTCCATGTGAACATGGGCAACCAATCACATAAGGATAAGCACCTTCCACCTTGGGCCACTGCAAATTACTAGCCCATCCAGCCAATGACTGATGAGGAATAAAATAAGCATTATATGGCAGCCATCACGCAAAATCCTCCTGCCTCCACCCCTGCCACCACCACCCCCACCTTCCAGCTCCACCCACCCAATCCCAGACCCCCCAGCCCAGAACTTCCTCTACGTCTTCCTTACTGCATTATTCTGCCTCCTAGGCATAACTCTCCCCTGCACCAATAAACCCCTGTCACCAAACATTTTCTATTTATATTATCAGTATTTTGAATTTCAATTGTTCATGTTCTCTTTATTTATAGTTGGTTTTATTCTTTATGTTCATTTTATTTCTATAAAATCATATATTTACTATGTTGTGTATCTAGATCCAGAACACAGTTATTTTTAGAACTTAAACATAGCCCCTTGTGAAAATATTAACAACAATTTGGTGATCAGCTAAATTTGAATTAGAAAATTATAGTGTTAACTGTTTTTAGATAAAGTTGTTACTGATCTGAATTCAAAACCCTAATGATAAACTTTAAGCCAATCAGGAGCCAAGTGATAAAGTGATTGTTGTGACATAAAGGGTCATTCAATAATTCTTTGATGCCTGTGCACTAATTAATATGATTAACTGGATGTTTTGCCATTGTACGCCATTGCTGCTGTGGCAAGTTGTTGATGGACTAGTGCCCAATCAGCTGCTGGGTTAGCACTAGTCCATCAACAACTTGCCACAGCAGCAATGGCGTACAATGACAAAACATCCATCCAATCATATTAATTAGTGCACAGGCATCAAAGAATTATTGAATGACCCTTTATGTCACAACAATCACTTTATCACTTGGCTCCTGATTGGCTTAAAGTTTATCATTAGGGTTTTGAATTCAGATCAGTAACAACTTTATCTAAAAACAGTTAACACTATAATTTTCTAATTCAAATTTTGCTGATCACCAAATTGTTGTTAATATTTTCACAAGGGGCTATGTCAAGCGCCAAAAATAATATGGTAATCAAGGAAACAATGCCAACACAAAGCAGACAACACATATTGAGATGAGCGTAAAACATATACAAAATGGGTATAAAGATGGGATAATGTAGTAGATGGAAAAGCAAAAAGGAATAAACAAAGAGGCAACAGTATCAAAATAATACAAAATTTATTGGGGCAAAAGCTATAAAAACATATGGAAAGGTTAGTAAAAAAATCAAATGAGAGAACTTGAAAAACTACTCAAAGACCTCAACTTGGTAATTGCCAAAGTCAAGGACATCAACTGCAAGGTCAAAGCCAAAGTTAAGTCCACCGTCCTCACTGGGGACAAAATCAACAAGGTGTATGCAAAGGCACTAATGTCAAAAATGCCAGACACCCCAGAGAAGACCATCAAGCATCTTCTCAACATCCAGAAGACAGTGGTCAAGGGCCTCCAGTTCAAGGTGTACAATCTTTCTGTGCCGTCTGTTTGGATTGACAACCTGGAGATGTATGAACATCTCAAACCTGCCAAGCGTGGCAGGAAAGAGGAGACTGAATTGCCAGTGCAATTGATTGCGCCAAGAATGGCCAAGTTGGCCGAGGCTGTGTGAAAGGAAGAAACATAAGAAGATAGAATAAAAAACAAAATTAATAAATTATCAAAAAACTTACCCTTTTTCTTAGAAAACGTAGACAGCAAACTCTGCCAAGTCCTGGTCCCCTTTGTCCTGGCCACTTTTTATGCAAATTATGCCACTCATGTGGCCAAGCAATTTTATCTGTCCCCCCTGTTGTGCGGGAGCTTGAGGACCGTATCCACAGGTCCTTTCCTATGTCCAGGGAGGCATTGGCTGGGCTGATGCATGGAGAGGGGGCATCCAAGTGGGAAGTTACTGCCTACAAGGATGCCCAACTGGTCTGCCTGGACCTGGTTAACCTCAGTGGAGTTTACTGTGTAAACTCCATTGAGCTTGTTTGGGACGTCCTGACAATGCTCCCATTCAAGAATGTACCGGAGATGGGCCAGGCTCATGCGGCTGCTTGCTTCTGCTTCCTGTTGGAGCACACCCTGTCTTACCTATTGGAGAACTTTGGGAGCGCGGTGGGCAAATTGGCTGTTGCAGACGCAACAGCTGTCAAGAAGACAAAAATCCTCCTTGCTGACTTTGGGTTGGCCTGGAGTGCCAACAAGACAGGGCTCCCTGCAGCCATGGAGCTGGCCTTTGCAAAGACCATGCACAACAAGAAGATAAGCTCGGTCTATAATAAATTGTGTGAGTTCACAGAAGCCTTTGCTGGGCAAAGGCTTCATCTGGTTGTTTACCTGGGGTTCCTATTCTACTTTGGGATGGGCGCGTCTGTAGAGGACCTGGATGGGTTCCTTCTGGGAATTGTGAGGCCCAGCTTTCACTTGACGGGAAGAAGGTCCCCCCTGGATATGACTCAGTGGACCATGTAATCCAAGACGCCCTGGTCCTGGAAGGGATTTACGGGTTTGCAGCCTTGCCTGAAAAGCTGCTCCTCAGTTTGCACCTTACCCTACTCCCCTTCACCAGCAGGAGGGTTTTTTAATAAGGGCATATCCACCGTCCACAGTGTGGCAGTGGAGGTTGTGCACCACCTCCATTGCGGGATAGATACATACCAAAGAACCCACTACAGACGCACACAATAAAAATAGGATTCCAATAAATTTTATTACAATTTATATTATTTTTATTATAATAAATTTTTATAATTTTTATTTCAGCAAACCAGTTTTGCAAAATATATTGCAGAAACAGTTTTCATAAAAACATAAAATTATACGTTAATAAAGTAAATTCTAACTTGTACATTTTACGTTTAATTTTTTTAAAACTATTTTTATATTTATTTGACAAAAGTGATTTAAATTTTTTTGCATAATCCAGTATTGAGGGTTTGGGATTACCTCAGATGGCATAATAAAATAGTATATAATAAAATAAATAAATTACTTAGATCTATTGATGGATCTTCTGAATGTGATTACGGGTGTGGAAACATCTAAATATAAAATGATAATTAATAAATCTTAAATAGTAAATATGAAAATATAAAATAGTTGGACACACTAAGCCTTTAATTGATTGGCTGTTTGGCTAGGCACGCAGGGATGAACAAATCACTGTGGCCATAGAATTTGGCCACAGTTACAGCTGAGAGGGTGTGGATCCTGGCTTGCAGCAAATTAAAGAGGTCCTTGGTCCCAGTTGGGGTTTCTTGCTTGACAACTTGCTTCAGCCACCCAAAGACTTCCTCAATGGGATTTAGGAAGGACAAATAGGCTGAAAGGAAGAGAAGGCGTAAATTTGCTGTGGCCAATTGCTGGGGGCCCACAACAATGCTGGTGTCAATTGATGGAAATTCTTCAAGAATGTCAACCACTTTGTGGAGACCAATATTGTCCAACACAATGACATTGGTCAAGCCAGGGCTTGTGCGCCTCAGGTGCTCCTGGACCAATCAGAGAAATGATAGAAATGTCCTGCTGTTATACAAACCCAATATCATTTGGTAGAGCTCAACCCCCTTTGGACCAAGGAGAGCCACCATCAAGTAGGCTGTGGCGTGGACTGCAGCACGCCAAGCCATCCTGTCATTGGAGCATTTGGGGACATAGCCATATGCATTGCGCACTGACAAGGCAAATGCCAATTTTTCAATATAATAAAATTTGACCGTCCTCTTGGCTTTGAGGGCAGTGTACGCCTCTGCATAGTTTTTCTGGACGTCAATGTTTGCTGGGCTGTTTCTGTTGTAGGGGGATACCCTGAGCTTTTTCTAAGAAAATCACATTCCCTTCACCAGATGGTAGTAAAAGAAAATTGAGGCCTTAATCCAAAAAGTAGATTTAACCATGGCCTGTATATTTGCCAGTTTAAGATGGCAGTCCTGGGTGATCCACTGGCAGATTGCCCATTTGTGCTCCTTGGTGAGCATGGTAGAAAAATGCAAGGGTTTCTCCGCAGAAAGGACACAACCAGTATTGATAAATTTTTGGAAGGTCTTGCTGGCGTACTTGGGATCCACTCCAACAAGGGCTGCGGCTGCCTTGTAATCATCTGATTCCTGCATTAGCTTAAGCAGGATGATGCGTTTGATGTTGGGGATGTGCTTCTGGGCGGGCTTTTTAGCGGTGGGGATTGACTTGTTGGCATTGGGCACAACACAGGGCATAGGTACCTTGGTATAGAAGGCTGCAACCTTTTTTAACACCAGCTGTCCCTCATTGATTTGATAGAACTTGGGCTCCTTGTCATCCTCCTGATTACCATCACTGACGTAGGGCTCTTAGCTAGTATCAAGTACAGGCTTCACCTTCTCCAGCATGGCTGACAGGACCAACTCTTGCTGGTACACAATGTCAAACACATATGAAGTAAGTTCTACCTCCTTGTTTCTAACTTTCTTTGTAGTGGTGACCTTGATTGGCTTCTGAGTCAGCTTGGGGACCCAGGGGTTTATGCTCTACACCCTAGCAGCTTGTGCTCCTTGAACTGGCTGTATCAGTGCAGCGTCACTATGGAACTCTCCTCTTTTGTCTCCTTCCTGAGTAGGCATTTATGTTGCACTAACTCTATTCTTTGACCCGCGGGGGCAACCGCAACTGCAGCGCACAACAGGTGTTTTGGTACTCTGTTGTTGTGTTCCTTCCATTTTACAATTTAATAAAATATTAAATAAAACTCAATTAAGTTACTCCATGATTTTAATTTTTGCTTTTATCTAAATATGGATATTTAATTAAAGTTTTCCCACCCAATATCCCAATTATAGATTTTTTATTTCTTAATTGGTTGTTTTTGGTTTTACAATGCCCATTTTAGAATACTCAAAAAAAATCCACCCATTTTCCTAGATTTTACTGCCAAATTCAAACACCCAACACAATATTTTAAAATTTATGTTTTAGATCTTGTGTCTTATTTTAGATACCTTGGTATCATTCATGATTACAATCCATTGCACACATTGCGTGAGTGATTTTGTTTACGTAGTGAGTTGCTATTGTGCTTTGTTTTTGGTTTGTGTTTTGACACACCTTGCTTGGGTGTATTTTGTCTCCAATTAAAATAGTAAACATATGGGTCATTATTTTTCTTGTTATGCATAAGCTCTGGACTGATTATTTTATAGCTTAATGACATTATTAATATTCAAATTATTCAGAAAGATTAAAATACAATCAATGTCAAATCTTTAATTGATCTTGGGCTTATATATTTCTTTTAAAGAATAATTTATCAATTTTAGAATTGAAAATTGCACCTTAAAATATTGCTGGAAATATCTTAAGTGTTATTACATACTACAAGCTAAAAATATTTATGATGAGTTGCATGGGAGAGTAATAGCAGCCCCAAAGCTATAAAACTAAATCCTATCTTTGGCTCATCATAAACATTCTTAGTTAGTTTCAAAAAAGGTTATTTTTTTTGAAAGACTGATAACTCTATTTAAAATACACCCTCTAGTAAGCTGCCCTACTTCATTAGCTTGCCCTAATGCACCACTAGCATCTTCTGATATTTTTGTTTCTCTGGTATCATCACGTGATTTCAAATGATAATTTATCTCAGAATATTCTGAGAAACTTTCAAATGTTAAAGGTGAAGTATACAACTCCCCATCTTTCATCAAATATGAAAGATTAATGCACAGATTTTTAACTTTGAGCTCTCTCCTTATAGGCCTAACTTTTCTCTTATAAATATAAAAGAATGACTTTTGAGAAATATTTAAGCCTGATAGCGCTGATTTATATAATTCTTTTCTTTTTTCTTCTTGCTCAAAAATATTTTTAATATCATTTATATTCTTAATATAAAGCTGATTTTCTTTCTCTTTTAATGTTTTTGATATTACACCAAAGTGACCGTCAACAATACTTTTCCCATGACATTCTACAAATCTATTGTATTTAATAGACCCTTTAATGTATTGTGGTGCCTCTTTAAATAGATAATATAAGAATTCATAGGATCTAAAATGGCTTCCATTATCAGTCCATACTTTGATATTATTTTTTTAAACTTATCTGATTTAATAAGACTTATTAGACATTCACCTGAAAACAAAGAATCATGAGACAATATTTGAGATAAAAAACCATGGTATTCATATTTAACTTTATTGTTTTCTTTAAATACCAATGCAAACCCCAATAAAGAAATAGGTATTTTGGAATAAAAAAGTTATTGGTTTCAATTGGACCACCACCAACTTTTAAATTCTCCTTAAAATCTATGACTATAATACATGATTCATTATCTAATTCATTGATATCTTTCTTATATTCCCTATTTTGATGAGCATAAAAGTCTTGGTGCTAATTAATAGCTTTTAAGTCACTGTTTATAGATTCTGGCAAAAATAAGTTTTTACTTTCACATGCTTCTTTTCTTTCTTCTAAGGATGATTTTAAGTTACAAATATTACACATGTCAGTTTGTTTTTTACTCTTCATTATATTTTTTGGTATTAATTTATAATAAGTTGAAAGTGATATTGAAATTTCATTTTTTATTTTTATATTTTCATATATTTCTTTTTTGTTTTTAATAGAGAATATTATATTTCAGTTGAATATTCATTCATTTCTTTTTCAATTTCTTTATAATTTTTTTCTGGTGCTTTTTTTGTAAACTGGCTTGTTTCAAAAGAATTTTCCAGTAGTTTTTTAATTATTTTTTTGATTGTTTCTTTTTTTAATGAATAGTTATTATCTTTTTGGCTTTTTTGTTTAAGCTTACATTTTTATTTATTTTTCTTAAGTATTCAAACTCACTTTTGGTTATTAAAGCCCATATCAGTAAGCTCTTTTAAAGAGTAACTGGAAGTAACCAGAGATCTCAAGGCTGGGAGATGCTTTTGAGGAGCAGATTTCAGAAGATCCTTTAAGTTGTCAATTATCCCATTTAGTTTCTGATTTTGAATTAAAGGAATGAACTCTGTTTTTCCAAACTCAGTTTGAGTGAGGAAGTGATTGATGAAGGAAGTAAGATTGCCTCCAGAAACAAAGAGGAATGCTTTCTTTAGCATAGCAATTCTTTTTCTTTTTGTTGATGCTTCCAGTGAGGAAAATGGCTTCATGGCAGAAGTAAAGTTAACAGATTCCATATTATTGGATTTGTGATTGCTGATAAAGAGATGCTTTGTAGAGATGCCTTGCAAAAGAGTGCTGGTTGCAGGAATATATCTTTTTGTGAAGATGGTTTGAAGTAAACCTTAGGTGGTGCTTTAGCTCTTATATACCAAGCCTTATGACACCATTCTGAAAGAAATGATATGACAGCTTTATTTACAATTTCAACTTGAATTTATATTTCTAGAATAAATGAAATCCCCAGTTTTCATGCACATGTGATATATGTGTATCAGCTAAGCATCAAATTACATCATATCCTTTTTGTAATCTATGCAAATCAATTAAAATGATGTATTAACTTAATCATAACTGTTCTTCATATTTTTAAAATAATAAAATATTAAAGAATATTATTTAAAAATGCTTAATTTGAGGTTTGCAGTTCACTTGAACCTCAAAATTCATCTAAACAGCAAATAAATTAACGTCCTAACTTCAAACTACCATAAAATCCTAAATACTTAAGATTTTTAAATAAAATAAAAATGAAATAATGTTCTTGATCTTATCTTTAATTTTGTCAAATAAAAAGCATATATCAATTAATAAAATTAACATTTTTAAGCTTTAATCAATCTATTTTATTTCATTATCAAAATAATATAATAAAATATGACATATGCTCTTTTAAATTTATTTTGCTTTAATATTCAATATTATACAATATATTAATATTTTAACATTAATGGAAAGATAAGATTCTTAGCTTCATTTTGATAGTTTACAGTGTGAAAAAACATTAACTTTTTGTTGAGTTATTACTGTTTTAAATATAAACATTTGTAATTTGATTTTTTCAAAATCGAACTGTTATGCTGCAACTTGGGCAGCATGTGTATTAGAAAATGGCCTAATCCCTAAAATATTGACCCATATGTACACCAAAAGTCAACTCACACCATTTTGTTTGTGAATCAATGTATTTTGGAATGTATTTTGAATGGTTTTGCTTTGTGTGTGAGCCCTTTGTTGCTGTGTTGATTCATTTTACCCATTAATGCCAATAAACCCTGTTAACAGAGTGTATATTTTAACCTGAGAGTTGGATTTTGTTTAAATCTGAAATCATTTTGTTTAAATCTGAGGTATTTTTGGTTGTTGCCATAGCTTTCAAAACTACTTTAAGTTAGTGAGTTCACACAAAAAAATTTGACAATCCCTCATTTTTACCTTTAGGGTCTGACTCTACAGTAGAAAATTTATCTATCAAATCATATAAAAAGGGAAAATTAATTCAATTTCTAAACAATCAATTGTTTAAAACATAATTGAGGTGGACAATTCAAGGCAGGTAAATCAAGATCATGTTTTTTTACATGTGTAATATATTAATCCATACTTGCTAACCAACTAAATAAACAATTTTTAAATTATAGTTTAATATTAAACATGTTCATTTATGTGTTATATTCTATATTGATATTACTAACCTTTTTAAAAATTAAAAATAAAATTAAAATTAAAAATAAATTGCCAGAGAAGGAATTTTTATTAGGAAAGCAAATTGCAAGGGGAATGTGATTATTTGGGTAATTATACCCCAAAATTAGATTTTCAGCTATTGTGTTCAATTGGGACCACATACTCTTCTATATGTGGTGAATAATTCTGGCGCCAATTACTAATGGGGTGGCACTCAGCACCCTGGTGGTGGCAGAGCACTTAATAAAAAGCAATGAGGAGAGAGAATTGGTGAGTAGATTATTTTCAGGAGGCATGAAATAACCTTATAGCAAGGCTAACGTAAAACAGTAATAGAGGATGTGCTCTATGGTTCTATAGCCCCACAATGTCTTCATCTTGTCTAATGCCAGCTGGCAGACGTCTATTTAAAAGGGGATGTCTTCTAACTTCTTCACATTTGATTTCAAATGCAGTGAATAATTATTTCAAGGTAGATACAAGATGCAGTTGCTGGGATGTGTAAATTTCAGAAAACAGGCAAAATTTCTTATATATTGTTATTAATCTATTTATATAGGAAGTATTTGAAAGTTTGAATATGAAATTTTCTGCCATTTTGGTGGGATTGGCCCCCATGCTTCTGAAAATTATAATAACAAAAGCTTCATCTTGTTGGCCAGTATTGCATCTCCTATTTGATTAGATATTGATTTGATTAATCCATAAAAAACTGCTGCTTTGATATATTTATTTGCTATTTGAAATTAAACTTTTTTAAATTTGATTCATAAGAGTTCATATTTGAAAAAGAGAAGTGTTCAATACATTTGTAAATAAATTCATCAAAATTTATTTTAAAATTCATTTGTATTTCTTTCATTTCTTTAAAAAAAATTTCCACCTATTTTTTAGGCTTCCCTGACTCAAGTTGAGAACCCCCCCCAGTACTTCATATTCCCTTTCTAAAGCTTCCTTGTTTGCATATTTGCTCATGTTCATTTGAATTATTTGATTGATTTCTGTGGGGTTCCTTTGAATGACAGGAGCTATCTGTTTTTGATAGCCCCCATATACACCACTGGGTGTATAGGCCATCACTTCAACAACCTCTTCCTCATTTCTTGAAGTAACTAAAGTAAATGTAAGTAAAAAATAAATGAACTTACTAATTCTTTCCCTACAGACCCCACAGCCACAGGTGCTCCTTCAGAAAACTTCATGGGTGTTAGATGCTTTTCATTGATCTTCCTTGGTTTTATCTTCCTTGTCTTTCTTGGAATTTCTGCTTCCTCTTGATTTTCTTCATTTGATAAACCTTCATTCATTCTTGAAACACTTCTGCTTCTTGAGTTTTCTTCATTTCCTTTGTTTTCTTCTGTTTCCATTTCAACATTTTCATTTCCTTTGGCTTAAATTGTTCCTTCTTCATTTCTTTAATTTCTGTTCTTTTCCTTTTATATTTTATTTCCTTCTATCAATTTGAATTTCAGGACTGAGAATTTATTTCTCAACTGATATTTCCTATTTTGTTGATATTTATGCCAAGACTTATGTTTTTTTTGTTTCTCCTTTACCATCTTTGGTCACCTATATTTCCGCAAATACTGAACCATTTCAACCCAAACTGGTGTCAGCCAAAAATCCCTCAATTTCAGCTTTCAGAATCTTAATCTTGACAATATATTTACAATTCTAAATTATGAGATAATCTTGCTTAAACATAATTCCCCTATCATCTCCTTTTCATAGAATTGGGTAAAAACCCTCACAGTTCTATTATTCCAAGCAATTCAATCTCCATCTGTTTAGGTTCATCAACAAAACTATTGTCTCAATTCTAGCTGTATCTCTTTTATCCTTGGGAAATAGTAATTTGTTGGTGATGGTTGAGCACAGGCTTTGATACAACTGCAGTTGTTGTTGAAAAAGTCTGAAGTCTTACATTGAATGTTTGATCATTTCTTTTATTACTTTTCAAGAACTCCCACAAGTTATAACTTGCTTTGCTGAAATTTAAATGATTAATAATTTTTCTTTGTAAATTTAACACTATTTCCTTATGTTTCTCTTGGATAATTGTTCCCAAACCATTCTTTGCAACTTTATTTTGTTGGATCAAAGCCCTTCCTTCATTTCCCAATTGCTTCACTACTATTTTCCTAATGATTTTGTTCAATTTCAATAACCTTTTGTGGGTGTTCTTCTAATTTGTGTACAAGGATATAGATATTTGACATGTTGTTTGAATTACATCCCAAATAATGGTTTTTATAGTAATACCATCAACGCATAATCATGAAATTGTAGATAAGAGTACATTTTATTGAAATTTATTGCAAATAATACAGTAGTTTTAAAACCTGTTGAGATAAACATAAAATCTCAGTCTAAAAACCTATACAACTCAGTCTAAAAAATCAAAAAAATCAAGGAATTTATATTAAATTACACTAGATTTGGGTACATTTTAATTTTTTTAGACTGAGTTGTATTTATTTTTAGACTGAAATTTTATGTTTATCTCAACAGGGTTGAAGACTACTGTACAAATAACTTGTAATTATACATAATTTCAAAACAGCAGGCTCAACCTGCCAGCAAGGTTCTGAGTAAGCAGGTTTGTGACCCGCAACCCAACTGCCCAGTGACTTGAAGCCAAACTAGGAAGTTGACTCAAATTTCCAAACCCAACAACATGAACAAAAGCTGACCCCTTCCAGTGGATACCTTGTTTTGGCGCTTGACTCATTACTAGGATCAGGCCACCCCTTCACCATTTCACTGTGTGATCAACACTATCATGTTCCTGTTATCCACAATTCATAATGACTATATAATACTTATCTCTCAATAAAGAATATTATCTAGTTTCCAAACATTTTTCTCCTTGTAACTTTGCTAAAACAGCACAGTTATAACATTGGTAGCACAGCTAGGTTCTCCATACTACCTTATCTTGCAAAATTCCGCCTGTTGCCTGTACTTGCTGTGGCCAACAAATCCTCAATAGAATAATGTCTGGCCTTCTGCTAGACTGGACTGTACACACCTGGTACCAAGATAACCGATGGTTTGTCCTTTACCAGAACATGGTGATACTGCTCTTTGCCTTCAACGCCCTATTGGCACAAGGGTTCTTCCAAGAACCCACTGCCATTCCTTGAGCAATAGAGGGCAGCTTCATGGCAGCCTATGTGGTCCAGAGACTTTGAAGCGCCACCTTGGAACCTTTTGCTGGAGCCAACAACAACAACACTACAGCATGAGTTCAATCTGCCCAGAGCAAGCTGGTACAAATGGAATGCCACAACAGGTCTGAATTACAGAGATCTCCATCCAATTGACACACAACACTGGTACCTGGTGCAACAAGTGGCACAAAGAACACATTTTGAAGGATTAGAACACCTCCACACAGGACTTTTTAACAAGATTTTTGCTTAAGGACACCACACTCATGATTATATGCCAAGTAAAGAATCTAACCCAAACAGGCACAGTGAAGGAGCTCACCCAAGCTTACAAGGAACTCTGACTATATACCCCTCAGATATGGCCTTTGACAAACCAGCTACCCACATCATGTACTATGATGCACTCAGGTCACATTTAATGAGACATGTAAACCTGGACCAAGTGACCAACTTGCAAAGCCTGTATTGCAAGGCAGAGAAAGCAGAACAAATGTCTGGCGCTCTCCACAAGGCGCAAACTGGAAAGAGGGAGCAATTCAAAAATTTTCACTCAACTGGACACTCCAATTGACTGCCTCCTGGGAACAATAGCAACAATTTAAACCACAAACCCACAGGCTCAAATGGACATGAAAATGGGAACAGCAGCCATTCAAACTGTACCCATTTCCATATTACTGCCACACAAGACAATCAAGACAAGAGAAAATCCTGGGGAGAGCACTAAGCAAGCCAAGCTATCCCCACACAACTCCCAACTTGCTCAACAATGAGTACCAACCCAAGGACGTGGATCAATGCCCAATGATCCAAGTGCCCTCAGAAGACCAACTACTTTACACCTTTGCCAGACATCCCAATAAACTGATGTCTTATCCTTTCTGCTTTTGCAGTTACACAGGCTCAGCACTACTGGACTTGGGCGCAGACCAAACCCTAGTCAACAGCAGCTTTGTAGAAAAGTTCAAGCTGACCACTAATCCTTCTTGGATTAAGAACTTGGTTTTAGATGATGAACATCACATTGCCATGACAAGGGAAACTATTCCCTTCTCTGTCATGCTAGAGAACCTGCATTCCATCATCTAGGGCCCTGTCTTTAATTTCCCCAAGTTTAAAATTGTGCTGGTGCTGGACTGGTTGAAAAGGAACAATCCCCATGTATACTGAGGGACCTCAGTACTGACCATCAAACAAGAAGGCATCAATACCAGATCTACCCAGACTCAGTAGACCAGCTCCTGTGCAACCACATCTTTGTACGCATTACAGAGACTCTGGGCAAAAAAAGAAAAACCTCAAGGCAATTGACTAGGACTCCTTCTAGTACAAGATCATACACTTCAAGGAACACCAAGATACCACTATGCCTCACAATTGTAAAATTGTAGCCTGCCATCCAGAGATCTTCAAAGAGGCTCTGCCAGGGTTGCCACCAGAGAAAAACATCCAGCACTTCATCCAACTCAAAGGAGCTGCATCTAAGGCGCAAACCATCTACTGCTTTACCCCAAACAAAGACAACACCCTATGCGCTTACCTCAAGGAGGTGTTGGAAAAAGGTCTTATCCGCCCCTCACAGTCTTCTTTTGGTGCTGCTATATTCTTTGTGGCAAAGAAAGATGGTACTCTGCGCCTAGTCATAGACTACTGAGCCCCAAACAAAGTTACTATCAAGAATATTTACCCACTACCACTGATTGACAACCTCTTTGATGCCTTGGGCGGCGCCACAGTCTTTTCCAAGATTGACCCAGCTGCAGCTACAACCAAATCCGTATTAAGGAGAAAGATATACCCAAAACAGCCTTCCACACCAAATATGGCTCATAAAAGTGTGTGGTACTCAACTTCAGAATAAAAAACGCCCCATCAACCTTTGTGACTTTCATAAACAAGGTGTTTGTCCCCCACATTGGCAAGCATGCATTGATATATCTGGATGGCATTATTGTCTATAGCCCCTTGGAAGAACAACACCACAAGGGCTTAAGGCAGTCTTCACTGCCCTGGCACAACATAAGCTTCTAACCAAGCCCTCCAAATGTCAGTTCTTCTGCAAACAGCTACCCTTCCTGGGACACATTGTTTCAAAAGATGACATCAAGCCTGAAAGCCAGAAGACTCAGGCCATTTGAAAAATGCCACCTCCAAAGAAAAAGTCAGAACTCTGCACATTCTTGGGAATGGTTGCCTATGCACAATGTTTGATACCCAACTGTGGCATCCTGACTGCACCCCTGTCTGCCTGTCAGGGATCCACTCATTGGGAAGTCTTTCTCCAATTGAATGAAGTAGAGCTCCCAAGTTGAATTTGACCAGAGTGGAACCTACTGGAATCCCTATCATTTATCATGTGTAGAAGGTTACCAAATAGGCAGAATCTTCCCAAGAAGGGAGTGAAGTGGTTGAGGAGATAATAGACACTGGTGTACCCCAAGACCAACCAGGGGGCCTTGGGGTGGATGATAGGTGGTAATCATGCTGTTTCAACGTAAGGGGCATGTTGTTGACGCAGACCAAAACAATACCAAATTGAGTCTTCTGATTTGTTATTAGGAGTTGGTTGGGGGTTTTGAAGTTAACATTTGCTTGCCCATAACTGATTAACACACAAAAAGTCCATTCAAGGAAGATGAACTTCATGCTGTTGGGGGGGAACCTTTATAATCTACTAATAAAGTGTTTAGAATTGAAAATATAGATTTATTGATTGATAGGAATAGAAGAAATTGTTGGAGCAATTTGGAAGGGAAAAATTTGTCAGTTTAAATACTGACTTAAAGTGAGGAAGTGAACATTGTGGTTACCAGGTGGATCTGCAAGAGTAATTTGAGAATTATTGCCTTGCAGGACTGCAGCAGGCTGCAGCCTGCAGTGCAAGAAGAGGCAGGTTGGAATATTGTATTGCAGTATTCTACTTCACTATAGCTGTGGATGGTTACAGGGGATGAATGTGCAGTACTTCTCTGGCTTGATTGAATTGATGGTTTTGATTTGTCTCTTGGGTCCCTCAATTTCTGATTTGGATGTTTTCTGCATTTATTTTAATTTGATTGGCTGATGTCTGGTGATCAGAGTAAATTTTATATGCTGAATCAATGTTCCTGTTGTTATTATCCTTCTTCCAGGCTTTTGAAACCAAATTTAAAGTAGAATTTATGTGTTGCTCTGTGTTTTCACACTTGTTTTTGATTTTGCATTTGGAATTGATTATAACACCTTCATTTATCAATTTCAAAAGTGTTTTTGAATTGATTACATTAATGGATTTGGTTTCAACCTTGGCTTCTGATTTAGCATTTAAAAGTGCAACTTCTGGTTTTTCAATTATTTTAAAACAATTCAAGTCTGGTTTCTAATTTTTGTTAGGGATGAAATCCCTTACACTGCCATAATTGGCGCCAAATCTATGTTTCTATGTATCCCCCAATGTGACCTTTGCTTCAGACGTCTTAAAGAGAAGCTCACAATGGCACCCATCTTACAATACCCCAAATATGATGGGGAATATGAAATAGAGACAGACGCCTCTGACGCATTCATTGGGGGAGTACTACAAATCAAAAAAAATGATGGTGACTTCCTGCCTGTAGCCTATGAATCACACAAATTGACAGACAGCATGCACTGATACCCTATACATGACAAAGAGTTGTTGGCAATTGTGCACTGCCTGGTCAAATAGTATTGTTACCTAAAGCAACAGGAGGAGTTCACAGCACTGACCAACTAATAGTTGCTTATATACTTCAAAATCCAAGCAAACCTATCCTGCTGTCAAGCCTGCTAGATGGAACTCCTAGAAAGGTTCAATATGATCATACAGTACAAACCTGGTCCTGAACTTGCCATGGTGGACACACTCTTGCGCCTGTACATCAGAGCCACAAGAGGCAAGAATGGGCTTGACCCAGAATGGCCTCTCTTGGTGCTCCAGACAAAGGACAAAGGCTTCCCCTGGCACCAAAGACATAACAAAGGAAACAGTCATTAAGAACAAACACTTATTTTCAGACGTTTATGGTACCTTACATCAAAAAATGACTGACAGAACCACCATCCCTCATGTCCCCACACATCAGCAAGTTGACAAAATTCTGTGTTACCACAGGGACTTAGGACATACAAAAAGCTGCAACCTCTATAAATTCCTCAAACACAAAGCATGGTGGCTGACCCTATACCGGGATGTCCAGGAAGTCTTAGACTAATGTGAAGTATGTGAGAAATTTGCAAAAAGAAATAAGCCACCTAAATCAGTACTACCTATTTGTTTGCAACTACCCTTCAAGGTATGGGCCCTAGACATTGTGGGCCCTGCTGCGCTTTTTGCTTTACAGCACCACAATTATTTGAGATTATAGGGCACAGGACATTTGCCAGAATACAGTCATATGTGAGGATATAAGTAGTACTGTATCAGAAGAGCCAGGATTGAACAGAACTATGATTATTGCCCAGCAATGGCTTCTGATTGCGCAGAAGCACTTAAGGATTGGGATAAAGGTCAACCTGATTAAGGATAAAATAAAGATGGTTCAAAGATGATTTTATTGTAATTGATTAATTCTTCTTATACCTTCTGCAAGGGTAATCTCTGGGCTTCTAGAAATGTCTTCTAGGACATTTTAACATGCCCCTAATTTGGTTAATTATTAATCTAGGTTTGGCGCTTATTGCACGTCAACCAATAGAATATTTTCATCTTCACCCAGCACAGATGATCCTTGCTGGCATGGAATAATTTAGTACTTCAGCATCACTTCCTACTTCTCTGTCATACTGCAAGCTTAATGCTTATTAATGTAATAAATATAGGAATTTGAGATTGTGGGGAATCAAACCCAGCGCCTTGGCGCTTGATGTAAAAGTAAAACGGCGCCTTGGCGCCTGCAATATTTGCCAGGCAGCACTTGCAATAATTTTCAGTTGGCGCAACAGCACTTGGCGTAAAAGTAGCTCAGCGCTTTGGCACCTAATCCAATTGCTAGGCAGCGCTGCAGTGCTTGTGTATTTTTAAAGTGCAGCAGTGGCAAATCATGTATCACTTAATTGCCATAGCGGCGCTTATCATTGGCTAGTTTAAGGCTCAGGTCAGCAGACTACTGCTGATCTAATATGCATATAGTTTATACTACAAATTTATGTAATTTTGTAGCTACAATTCATATCTGCAAGCTTTTTCATAATTAGTATCATTGTATTTTGTACTACTAATTTATGGATTTGGTTATAATAGTCCCAATCCGTGGGCTCTGTCATAATTGGCATCATTGCTTGGTCAAAATTTCCAACAGGCCCCATACCAGGAAAGCACAATGAGAAGAAATACATCATCACCGTGATAGACTTTGCCACTCAATGGCCAGTGGTGCAAGCAGTAAAGACACACACAGGCAATGATGTGCCACAATTCATAGGAAAAGAAATCATCAGCAAGTTTGGAAAGCCAGAGCTCCTGATAACCAACAGAGGCAAAGAAATAACCTCTGAAGATACCAATGTATACCTCACTAAGAATGGGGTCCAACACACAGTGACAGCACCTTATCATCCTCAGGCCAATGGGCGTATGGAGCGACTGAATGGCAGCCTTGTGCAGGCCCTGGCCAAGCTCACCAACAGAAGACCTGAGGACTGGTATAAGCAGCTATCAACTGCATTACTTGTATGCCAGACCCGTGTGAACAGATCCACTGGGAAAAGCCCCTTCAAGCTAGTTTATGGCACACAACCCAATATCATCCAAGCACTATCAGGACCAAAGTTGGAGATACCCAACAAAGTTCCACCCCACTCAGATCCCCAGGTCATACAGGCTAATAGTGATGATGTAGAAAGAGAAGAAAAACATCTACAAAAGACCTTTGTCCCCATCCAAGACAGACATGAGATTGGCAAAAAAGTCTGGGTCATGAATACCAACAAAAGTGAACTACAACCAGAAAAAGTGATCCCGGCCATCATCCTAAAGGTAAACAAAAACAACACTTACCTTGTGCAAGGGCTCAGAAAACACAAACAAGATAAAGTCCTCCACCATGATTGCCTGAGACCCTGAAAAGCAAGACAGAAACAATGTGAGACCGTCCTACCTGCCACCAAACAAAAATTAGTCCAGTATGGCGCCTGGGCTCCTGACAACCTCCCTGACAACCTGCCCCCAGAGGAGGCCAACCTTCAGTTGGGGAGGGTGTCAAAACAGCAGGCTCAACCCGCCAGCAAGGTTCTGAGTAAGCGGGTTTGTGACCCGCAATCCAATTATTCAGTCACTCAAAGACAAGCTAAGAAGCTGACTTAAATTTCCAAATACAACAACATGAACAGAAGCTGATCC
Source organism: Entomophthora muscae (assembly GCA_014839935.2). NCBI lineage: Eukaryota > Fungi > Entomophthoromycota > Entomophthoromycetes > Entomophthorales > Entomophthoraceae > Entomophthora > Entomophthora muscae. The sequence goes on along the minus strand of QTSX02000762.1, from coordinate 49,024 downwards.
CCTATGATGGATACCTCATTTTGGCGCTTGACTCATTACCAGGATCAGGCCACCCCCTTCACCATTTCACCGCATGATCAACACTATCATGTTCCAGTTATCCACAATTCACACTAACTATATAATCTTTATCTCTCAATAAAGAATATTATATAGTTTCCAAACATTTTCTCCCTTGTAACTTTGCTAAAACAGCACAGTTACGACAATAAAATAGCATAACATTTTACAAAAAACACCAGAAATGCACTAAAATAGATATCTGAATTATTATATGTAGATTATATTTTCCAGTATGTAACTTTTTTATTTGAAACTAGTGTTTTATTGATATCTCATATTGAATTGTGAATGTTTTATTGAATTTCAACTATACTAGGTTGTATTGCCAGCCATGCCAGTTCTGCATTATGTGCATAACTTAATTCATTCTGTATAATAAAATTCATTGTAAATTTGGCATTTTTCATTATGATTCTATAATTGGACTGTGTCTAAATTATGGAGCTATTAACACTTATTACAAATATTGATACATAGTGCATTTCAAAGTCTGTATATTTACCTATAGATAATGATTCTGTAAAATTTAAGTCATATTTTGTGAGTTAGTAATAATATAATGGATCAACTGATCACTGTTTATGACCATTACTCGATTGATTTTCTTTACTATGACAATTGTGCATTTTCTGACAATTATGTGCTGGCATCTAATTGGCTGTTTTCCCATCCTATTGTCTGTGCAGTAGGATGTGAAAACAGCCAATTGGATGCCGGCGCGTAAATATCATAAATGCATAATTGCCACAGAAAAGACAATCAGCCAATTAATGGTCATAAACAGTGATTAATTGATCAATTATATTATTACTAACTCACAAAATATGACTTAAATTTTACAGAATCATTATCAATAGGTAAATATACAGACTTTAAAATACACTATGTATCAATATTTTTAATAAGTGTTAATAGCTCTCTAATTTAGATACAGTCTAATTATAGAATCACAATGAAAAATGCCATTTTTTCATTGAATTTTATTATGAAGAATGCATTGAGTTATGAATAATATCTAAATATCAAGAGTTAATGTCTAGCTGCAATATTCTAAAGTAATATTTATATCTGTTGGTCCTTACTTTGTTATTGATAATGAAAAATATTCATGCAAACAATCATATATTATCAAATCAACTGTATGACTTTTTTAAAAATATAGGGAATGTCAATAATGTAAAAAGAATTAATATATATAAAAGTGAGTCTGTCTGTCTGTAATGTCACCTCAAGTGGGCTCAAGCCGTAAAGGATTTGACTGAATTGATTTTTACTTAAATTTGATTTTAAAAGTTGATTGTTAAGCCACAAGCTCAATTTGGCTCATCCTTAAATTCAATTGCTTACATGCATCTTTGAGAGTACACAGATTGAGTTCAGTGGAGTGTGGTCTAAATCATGCTGAACTGAAATATAAGCCACTTGAACTTTAATAAATTTGTATTTAATTACTTGAATTTTAAATTAGTGACTAACACCATTCAACGATATCAAAGTGGCTTATCTGTATAGATTACCTGACTCTAGAATGGGTGGATTAAAATTAGAAAAGAAGCAGCAATTGTTTGAGATCCTTTTATATGATTGGATGGTTATGCGCTATGCTGAGGATTGAATTGACAACGAAAAGGGAGCTTGGTTAATTTAAAGCAATACAGTTTAAATTATAAATATAAATATTAGTTTAAAGAAGGAGATGGTTGGCTTGGAAATTTTGAATCTATCTATTCCAAAGTGAAATAATAGAATACTCTACTTTGATGCATCAGCTGATCCAAGTGGCTACATATGGGTCATTATTTTTCTTGTTATGCCTAAGTGCTGGACTGATTATTTTATAACTTAATTACATTATTCATATTCAAATTATACAGAAAGATTAAAATACAATCAATGTGAAATCTTTAATTGATCTTGGGCTTAGATATTTTTAAAAAAAATATTTTATCAATTTTAGAATTGAAAATTGCACCTTATAATATAGCTGGAAATATCTTAAGTGCTACTATATATTACAAGCTAAAAATATTTATGATGAGTTGCATGGGAGAGTAATAGCAGCCCCAAAGCTATAAATGCTATTATCCTATCTTTGGCTCATCATAAATATTCTTAGTTTGTTTCAAAAAAGGTTGTTGTTTTTGAAAGACTGATAACTCTATTTAAAATACACCCTCTAGTAAGCTGCCCTACTTCATTAGCTTGCCCTAATGCACCACTAGCATCTTCTGATATTTTTGTTTCTCTGGTATCATCACGTGATTTCAAATGATAATTTATCTCAGAATATTCTGAGAAACTTTCAAATGTTAAAGGTGAAGTATACAACTCCCCATCTTTCATCAAATATGAAAGATTAATGCACAGATTTTTAACTTCAAGCTCTCTCCTTATAGGCCTAACTTTTCTCTCATAAATATAAAAGAATGACTTTTGAGAAATATTTGAGCCTGATAGCACTGATTTATATAATTCTTTTCTTTTTTCTTCTTGCTCAAAAATATTTTTAATATCATTTATATTCTTAATATAAAGCTGATTTTCTTTCTCTTTTAATGTTTTTGATATTACACCAAAGTGACCGTCAACAATACTTTTCCCATGACATTCTACAAATCTATTGTATTTAATAGACCCTTTAATGTATTGTGGTGCCTCTTTAAATAGATAATATAAGAATTCATAGGATCTAAAATGGCTTCCATTATCAGTCCATACTTTGATATTATTTTTTTAAACTTATCTGATTTAATAAGACTTATTAGACATTCACCTGAAAACAAAGAATCATGAGACAATATTTGAGATAAAAAACCATGGTATTCATATTTAACTTTATTGTTTTCTTTAAATACCAATGAAAACCCCAATAAAGAAATAGGTATTTTGGAATAAAAAAAGTTATTGGTTTCAATTGGACCACCACCAACTTATAAATTCTTCTTAAAATCTATGACTATAATACATGATTCATTATCTAATTCATTGATATCTTTCTTATATTCCCTATTTTGATGAGCATAAAAGTCTTGGTGCTGATTAATAGCTTTTAAGTCACTGTTTATAGATTCTGGCAAAAATAAGTTTTTACTTTCACATTCTTCTTTTCTTTCTTCTAAGGATAATTTTAAGTTACAAATATTATACATGTCAGTTTTTTTTACTCTTTATTATATTTTTTGGTATTAATTTATAATAAGTTGAAAGTGATATTGAAATTTCATTTTTTATTTTTATATTTTCATATATTTCTTTTTTGTTTTTAATAGAGAATATTATATTTCAGTTGAATATTCATTCATTTCTTTTTCAATTTCTTTATAATTTTTTTCTGGTGCTTTTTTTGTAAACTGGCTTGTTTCAAAAGAATTTTCCAGTAGTTTTTTAATTATTTTTTTGATTGTTTCTTTTTTTAATGAATAGTTATTATCTTTTTGGCTTTTTTGTTTAAGCTTACATTTTTATTTATTTTTCTTGAGTATTCAAACTCACTTTTGGTTATTAAAGCCCATATCAGTAAGCTCTTTTAAAGAGTAACTGGAAGTAACCAGAGATCTCAAGGCTGGGAGATGCTTTTGAGGAGCAGATTTCAGAAGATCCTTTAAGTTGTCAATTATCCCATTTAGTTTCTGATTTTGAATTAAAGGAATGAACTCTGTTTTTCCAAACTCAGTTTGAGTGAGGAAGTGATTGATGAAGGAAGTATGATTGCCTCCAGAAACAAAGAGGAATGCTTTCTTTAGCATATCAATTCTTTCTCTTTTTGTTGATGCTTCCAGTGAGGAAAATGGCTTCATGGCAGAAGTAAAGTTAACAGATTCCATAATATTAGATTTGTGATTGATGATAAAGAGATGCTTTGTAGAGATGCCTTTCAAAAGAGTGCTGGTTGCAGGAATATATCTTTTTGTGAAGATGGTTTGAAGTAAACCTTAGGTGGTGCTTTAGCTCTTATATACCAAGCCTTATGACACCATTCTGAAAGAAATGATATGTCAGCTTTATTTCCAATTTCAACTTGAATTTATATTTCTAGAATAAATGAAATCCCCAGTTTTCATGCACAAGTGATATATGTGTATCAGCTAAGCATCAAATTACATCATATCTTCTTTGTAATCTATGCAAATCAATTGAAATGATATATTAACTTAATTATAACTTTTCCAAATATTTTAAAATGATAAAATATTAAAGAATTGTATTTAAAAAATGCTTAATTTGAGGTTTGCAGTTCACTTGAACCTCAAAATTCATCTAAACAGCAAATAAATTAACGTCCTAACTTTAATCTACCATAAAATCCTAAATAATTAAGCTTTTTAAATAAAATAAAATGCAGAAATGATGCTCTTGATCTATCTTTAATTTTGTCAAATAAAAAGCATATATTAATTAATAAAAAATTAACTTTTTTAAGCTTTAAGAAATCTATTTTATTTCATTATCAAAATAATATAGTAAAATCTGACATATGCTCTTTTAAATTGCTTTTGCTTTAATATTCAATACTATATATATATTAATATTTTAATACCAATGGAAAGATAAGATTCTTAGCTTCATTTTGGTAGTTTACAGTGTGAAAAATATTAACTTTTTGTTGAGTTATTACTGTTTTAAATATAAACATTTGTAATTTGATTTTTTCAAAATCGAACTGTTATGCTGCAACTTGGGCAGCATGTGTATTAGAAAATGGCCTAATCCCTAAAATAATGACCCATATGTTTCAGAGTAAACCTTGCTTGCCACAGCTGCATCCCAAAAGAACATCAGTGGAGTAAAAATACTATGATAATATTATGATTTAATATAATGTTTTTCTGAAATTTAGGGGATGTAGATCAATTTTTCAGACGATTCCGATCACAATAGTACCAAGCATGATAGCTCTAACTGCTCTAGATGCTGAGAGATATAGTTAAGTGCTGGAATCGGGTTCACGTCATAATCAAAGGCTCAGACTCGATTTGCAATTATCTAAATTTACTTTTAATGCACACTAAAAAACTAAAATCAATGTATCTCAGTGAATACTAAGCCAATTTTGGTGTCCAATAGCTTATTTTAAAGCTGAAGATAAGCTCTACATTGTGAGAGGGATTTAAAAAAGAAACACCAAATTTTAAAATAATTAGTTTATCTTTACTAAATTTGAAAGTGATACTATACTTATTTAAAGTAAAGTTTTTATTTTTACTTGGAATATACAATTTTAATTTTAAATTTAAATAAATATAATTGAAACTACATTTTAATAAAGCAATTAAATAAATTTTAATCAAACATGTGATAAGTACTCCAAGCCTAAAAGCACAATAAAATATATTTAGTTGATTTATAAAATTCAACTTTAATTCTGTCCTTGGACGGGGCAACCACCTAGTATATTATTAATTATGAATTGAAAGAAATAATGCCAATTTTAATGAGTTGTCAAAAAGAAAGGTTTTATTTTACTCATCAAGGGATGAGTAGGGGAGGAAATGAGAGAATGTAAGTCACCATCATCTGCACCTGTAAAAGGGATGGCATCAGAGGTAGCGGGAAGGGAATGGCTGGTGGTCTGGGAGTCAGGGTTGGAAGGTGGGTGGCTTGATCTTGATGGGGGGTTGGAGAGGCAGGGTTTGTTGACTGGGAAGAGGTGGCAAGAGCTGATTGCTTCAATTGCTTGAATTCTTCTTCTGTCACATATGAAGGCTTGACAAATCAAACAGATGAGCGTGGGGGAGGCAAGAGTCCTTTCTGGACTTATTACTATTACTTACATAGAAGATGATGATATATGATAAGTCCTGGTAAATATGAAAGGGAAAAGCTCAAAACTCTTCTCAATTTGGGTGCACAGTTTGTTGTAGGTGGCAGGCTTTGAACACCCAAGAGCTGAACCAAAATTGTAAAGACATAATCTGCAAGATGCATGTCAGTGTGGTTGATGGGGTAGGACCAACAGGTATGCTCTGCAGCTGTAATTTCCTTGGTTGACCATTTCTGCCTATCCATCTTAGCGCTTATTACAACTGTGTATATGGCTTATTGAATAGCCCACTCCTCCAGCATGTCCTTGAGCTCTGTCTGATAGGAATACTCATCTGCTGTATTTGACAATGCAGAGTAATAATTGACCCACAATGGGGAAACTTCTAACAAAACCCCCAACAAATTGATACAAAATTGGGCCACATTTGTAAACGTCAGATTGAATACACTTTTCTCCATAGTCTTGGATACTTGCAGAAATCTTGGCATACAACAAGAAGATGTTGTTGTTATGTGTCCTCATTGTCCTCCCTTTTATAAACTTAATGATGGTTGAATTATAGGGGTTGGTATCCACCAAACTGGGACCACTGAGAACCTGATTGGACAAGATTCTAGTAGCAACCACAACTCCATGCATCCACAAATTGACCGTTCTCTTATTGGTGAAAATGCCATGGAGTCCCCAGTTGAAGATGCACTTGGACCAGGGGCATTGCAGGTCATGTTGCATGATAGCCATCATAAGGGGGTGGGCTTTTTCATCATCAGTTGATGTGCGGGCCCCAGTTAGGGTCTTCTTGGGAGGGGGCCACAGTTGGTGTGGGCTTGCAGGGTTGCAAACACAGTGTACTTTGCAAAACCCATCACAGCCACTATTTTCCCAAGGGACATAAGCACCCCTTGCTTTTTGACCATTTTGAGAAAAAATTCTGGGGTGATCAATTTTCTTCTGCGTCTTGCAGACTGATTGGCTGGCAGTGAGATTTTTCTGTCTTGGGAACCAGATGGTTCCATCTGATTGGCTGTTTCTGGATTTTGGGGAGACCACTTGGCTAAATTGGCCAATTCTGGATGTTAGTGTTGATACAAAATCTGGATTATCAGCTGCCTGTGCGTGATGGGCAAACAGGGCCATGCTTGAAGACGTGGGAGAAAGAACACACTCCTGGGTTATGCTTGGGAAGGGCCTGGGTTGGGAGTGGCCATAGATAGGGGCTTCACTATTGGAAGACCCAGCAAGCCCTGCATGATTTTGTAAGGCCAGAAAACAGCTTGTTTACTTGGCTGTTATTGAAAGTGTTATGTTCTGAGGCGCAGCACAGACACACAATGGGAAAACCTAACCTTATGATTGGATTTATACTAAGTCTCAGTTAGTTGGCAGGGAAGATGATGTGATTACTTTGTGGCCCTGAATGATAAGTCTCTACTAGTTGTGGCTAGAAAGAGGCGCTGAAGTACTGGGAACTCAAAGACAGAAATGTGAATATAATTTAAATTCTATTAGGAATAAGGAATTGGAATATATATTGTTTAGCAATACCACAAAACAATACTAGGACAGTAGGATCTTTTGCAACAAATATGAGTGGGGCAAGTGAGCTGTGCAGAATCAGGAAACCAAACAGTTGAATTTCTCATTTCAGAAACATACTCATTTCAAGGAGCAAAGGCAAAAGCAAGGGATTTATCTTTGAAATAACCCAACAAAGGCAAAATCAATAAACCGTGAATATTGGTATTCCTGACATTGCCACCTTCTAGATTGGCCTTAGGGGGTAGTACTTATGGAGGAACTTAGTATGTACTTGAGCAAACAAAAAACTACTTGAGAGGAGTTTCACAGTGTACTCTGAACCACGTTCAAAAGTTACTTCTAAAGGACCAACCCACAAAGTATCTAACTTATGAGCATGTCTTCCTACTATATGCTGATAGTTCAGGACATGATCTCCAACGTTGAACTCAGGCAAGGGAGAGCATCCAGCATTTTCAGGAGAGAGCTCAAGCATCCAGGTCTTGTACACAAAGGTATAGGCAGTGACCTGTATGTCAATTATGGATTGACTAAGTTTTTGATGTGGGTGACATGGTTCATGGCCTTGTCAGAGGAGAGTAGGGGGGCCCAGGAGCAATAGAGTAGTGGGCCTGCACCCATACAGCATTGCAAAAGGGGAATGCCCAGTGGCACAGTGTTTTCTGATGCAATTGGCAAAGAGAGTAGTGGGTAAGTATAGATCCCAGTTGGCAGCATCAGAATAAGTGAGCTTTCTCATGATAAAGACCAAGGTTGAATTAGCACACTCTACAGTACCACTAGTGGAATAGTGTAGTGAGCTGAGAAGGATTGATGAGACCCCAAAGCCTCAATAATAGAAGTCACTAAATTTGCATCAAAGTTAGTTTCATTCTCTGACAACAACACTTGAGGGCAGCCATGACAATAGAGTAGATCTTGCAGTAGGAAGGCAGAGTTGTTTTAGCAGTGATGTACTTAGTAGGGCGTGCTTCTATCCATTTGCTGAAATAATCAACAGCATTTAAAATGAATCAGAAGCCTGAGTGTGAGCAGTGGAGAGTCCCAACAGTGTCAATACTGACCATGTGAAAGGCGTGTTGTGGAGGAACTAATTTGAACTTGTGTGAGGCAGCTTGAGGAAGTTGTAGCTGACAGTCATGACAACTAGCAATGACATCTGGAATAAACAGGAAGAGGTTCTCCCAGTAATAGTTCTTCTGGAGCCAGTCATAGGTCTTGGCAATGGCTCCATGTCCAGTCTCTTTATGAGCCTGGTGCACCAACAAAAGGCAAAGGTTAGGGCACACATAGGGCAGGTATTGATAATGCACCTTTTTGAAAAGCTGATTGTCACAAATGAGAGTGTTCTCAGATAGCTTAGACAGGGCAGTTCAAATCACTTCAGCCTCATTTTTCCAGCAAGAAGGATACCCAATCAGCTCATATAATTGGTCAGCTTTTGCAAGGTGTAGAGCAAGGATAGGCATTTGGGACACCCCATCAGCTTTTTGGTGCTGGATTCTGGGGCAATGTAGCACAGTGAAATCATAGCCCTTTAGGAAAAGGGCCCATCTAGTTAATTGCCCTTCTGGTTCTTTAAGCTGATGTAACCACTTGAGCAAAGAGTGATCAGTGACCACAGTGAAATGAGTGCCATAGACGTAATGACAGATTTTTTGACCTCATGCAACACAGCAAGGCACTCTTTTTCTGTGACGCTGTAATTCTTCTTGTGCTTGTTTAGGACACAAGAAGTATAAGCTACAGGGTGATCCACACCCTCATCATCTAGTTGGGCCAGGATGGCCCCATTAGCTAGGTCACTAGTATCAGTGTATAGGATGAGTTCCTTATTGTAGTCAGGGCACACTAGGATGAGAGCCTCTTTGAGTTTTTGTTTAACGTCTCAAAGGCTTGTTGCTGACTAGAGGTCCATTCAAAGGGGAAATTATGTAATAGCTGGACCAAAGGTTTGCTAGTATTGACAAAATCAGGGATAAACTATCTATAGTAACATATCATGCCCAGAAACACTTTTACTTCTTGCAGGTTGGTGGGTGGAAGAATTTTGTCAATGACCTCAACTTTCTTGGTCATTGGGAAAATCCCTGGCTGGGTTACCTCATGGCCCAAGAACTCAAGGCGTTCTTTGAAGAAAGCACACTTAGATGGTTTCAGTTTTAGGCCAGCCTCTTGAATCTTTATAAATACTTCTTATAGGTGAGCCAGGTGATCTGTAAAAGTAGCTCTGAAGACTGTTATATCATCTAGGTATACCAAAACACATGAAAGCTTCAAGTCACAGAGGATGGAGTCCATGGATTGTTGGAAGGTAGCTGGGGCATTACAGAGTACTTGCGGCATATGTGTAGGCTCAAAAAGACCTTCAGAAGTGATGAGCGCGGCTTTATGTCTATCCTTGGGAGAAAGATCAACTTGCCAGTACCCAGATTCTAGATCCATTGCAGAGAAGAACTTAGAGCCTCCAAGGCAACAGAGAGCATAATCAATATGCAGCAAGGGGTAGTAATCCTTTTTAGTTAAGGAGTTCAATTGCCAATAGTCCATCACAATACAATGATCTCCATTCTTTTTCTTCAAGATGAGCAAGAGTGAGGCCCAAGGACTTTGGGAAGGAGACAGTAGCCCAGTGTCTAATATTTGTTTGAGCTCTTTAGACACCTTATCATCCTCAACTCAGCTGCAGAAATAAGGTTTAGCTTGGAAGGGGGAGTGTCACCAGTATCAATCTGGTGAATAAAGCCTTTAGTTATACCATAATCTTTACTATATTTAGCAAAGATGTCTAAAAATGGTCTAGCAAATTAAGAACCTCCTTCTGTTGGACCAGGGATAGTTGCGGGAAATCTTGTGCAGTGAACAAGGATAGGACTTGGGGCTTGTCTTTGTCACGGCCATACCAGAGTCCGGCTGGACTCCCACAGGGGAGGCAGGCTGGGCCTGAAAGGCCATATACACAATAGGCGCTATGCGGACCAGGTAGTTTAGAGTAGTGGCTAGGGGGAGCCAACTCCCAGTATGGGGCACAACTTGGTTAGCCAGCCCCAATACTGTTATGTAGACAAAACCCAGCTTGCTGAAGTCCTGGGTGGGAGGCGCGCCAGGGAGAGGAGGGGCAGTTGGTATATCCTTCATTACTGGTGGTAGATCCAGATGATGGGGATGGAAATACTCCAGGTCAAGGGCGCGGGGCAGTTTGGCAAGGACAACAGGAGTATGGCCGGGAGGATATGGGTATGTAAGCTTGTATTGAGTAGTGGATTCACAAATAGATGCAAAGAGAATAATTAAATTTGAGAAAAAATAGACAATTACTGCAATAAGATAATAATTTCTAGGCATAAACTTGCTTTATTAAGATGTCAACAGTGAGGAGGGCTTCTCCCCCTCACTACTTATACTTACTGGTGATTCTATGGCCTTTTGTGCCACCAGAGAACTGATGGCATCATTTGGAGTTGGATTTGTGATTTTAACCAGAATTTGCGTGCTTGGCCAAGAGGATGAGATCTCATTGGCTACTATAACATGAATCTTTTGAATTTTGCAGCATTGCAAGTTGCTACAGTTATTTTTAGCTCCCGCAATGAATTGATTGTCCAATTGCGCAATCAAACAATCACACTCCCAATGTACCATTTCCTGATAGGTAGGTGGCCCAAATTTGATAACAGGCTCAATGCCAGGGATTTAAGGATTGTGTGCCTCTCAAATCCCGGGCCATTTGCTAGTCAAAAGGGGGGTATTTTGCCCTGGAAAGTGCTTTGTGGGGGTTTCAAAGCTGCATGTTTAATCACCTCCAAGGAGGCCAGCTGACTGTCCAGGGCACTCTGGGCCCTGACATCATCCCCTATCACAGTGGAACTTGCAGAACACAACTCTTTACTCCAGGACTTATATTTCTTTAGTAGGATAGCGGCATTCTCCAGGTTGGACTCAGGTTCCCAAGGTTTTTCTATATGGGGGTATCCTTTCTATTTGACCAGGAAGTGAGGTTTTTGGTATCAGAGTTTATGTCTCAGGATAGCTCCAACCTTGTGTTCTGTGAAGCTTCCTATTTTGATGGGTGCGGGAGCTGTTCTCACTATCTGGTGCAGGAGAGAGGGTCCTTTCTTTATCAATAACAGGGAGCGGTGGAATACATTGTGAATCTTTTATCTGGGGGGTAGTTCTAGTTAGTATGCTACGGTGCCAATGTTTTGTAGACTTTGTAAGGACCTGTTTGAAGGGGGCTCAAGCTAGCGCAAGGGGCAGTGGTCTTGATCTTCTTAGCGCTGAGATACACAATGTCTCCTATTTCAATTGGGGGGCCAGGGCTTTGTTTCTTGTTGGCAAAATCCTTGTATACTTGTACTGCTCTTCTCAGGCTCTTGGCGCATTCTTCTTGGCACATGTGGATGTTGCTAACCCAGTCTCATCTTTCAGGATTGTTGGCTTCCTCTGTGGGGGGCATCCCATGTGGGGTTGAATCCGTAGTTGGCTTTGAAGGGGGACATACCAGTGGAGTTGTGGTCTTGGTTGTTGTACGCAAACTGAGCCATTGGTAAGTGGGTTACCCAATTGTTCTGTTCTGAGTTAACGTAGCATTGTAAGTACTGTTCAAGGACCTGGTTCACTCTCTTAGTCTGTCTGTTGCTCTGGGGGTGGTATACAGTAGACAACAATCTTTTTATTTCAAAGTCCTTTATAATTTGGGCCAAAAACTTAGAGGTAAATTTTGGGCCTCTGTCCAAGACCACTTCTTGTGGAAGTCCATGGTTCATAAATACTTGGTTACAAAATAGAGTGGCAGTTTCCTTTGCAGTTACTTTGGTTGTTGTTGGAATGAAGTGAGCCATCTTGGTAAAGCAATAAACAATTACAAAGATGGCGTTGAATCCTTTTGAATTTGGTAGCTCCACAATGTAGTCCATGGAAACTGACTTCCAAGGGCCTTCTGCAATATGAAGGGATTGTAGTAACCCTTCTGGCTTTCCTTGCTTAGGTTTGGTACGTCTGCATGTCTTGCAACCACTGAGATATCCTTTGATCTCTGGCTTCATCCTGGGCCACATGTAGGTTCTCTGAATCCCTTTGAGAGTCTTTGTACGTCCAGGGTGTCCTGACATGGGGGAGTTGTGGTATTCCTTCAGTATCTCTAAGCGCATTGGGCCTTCTGGTACATAGGTGCGTCCATGTAGCTGCAGGGTGTTTCCATGTAGGGAGTAACTATTTTGGTAGTATCAACTGTTGATATCTTTCTCTAGGTCTTCCATTATGGAGATGCAGTGCTGGTCTACAGTCTGAGCTAGTTGGATTTCTTCTCTTCTACTGGCTAGCCCCAGAAATAAAAGCATTGACTCAATCATGTTTGGGGACAGCAAGGATTTAGTCTTGAATTCTTCAATCTCTTTGGCACTAGGGAAAAGGTCAGCTCTTTGGCTTAAGGCATCTGGTACAATGTTAATCTTGCCAGGCTTATAACTGATTGATAAGTTGTAATCTGCTAGGAATAAGGCCCATCTAGCTTGTTGTTGATTTAGTTGTCGTGGTTTGAAGAAGTATGTCAGGTTCTTGTGATTGTTCATGATTCTCACAGGGTGGTTGGCGTCACACAAGTATCTTCTTCAATGTTTCAAGGACTGGATTATAGCAAGCATCTCTTTATTGTAGATGGGGTAGTTCAACTCAGACGGAGTGTACTTCCTTGAGTAGTAAGCTATAGGGTACAGCTTACTATCATGCTCCTCCTGAAGCAACACCCCCCCCAATGCAAAGTCAGAGGTGTCTGTTTCCACAATGAAGGGCTTATTGTAAACTGGCATTGCCAAGACAGGGGCAGAAACAAAGGCGTTCTTTAGCAACTCAAAGGCTGACTTGGCGGTATCATCCCACACAAAAGGGTGTTTCTTGGAGGTGAGGCGGGTCAAGGGCAAGTAGATTGAAGAAAATTTTTGGAAAAATTCCCGGCAGAAGTTTGCCAGGCCCAGGAAACTTCTGACCTCCTTGCAGTTATTAGGTTCAGGCCATGATGTCACGGCCTCTATTTTATCAGATGTCATTTCAAAACCTCCTTTCAGTACATTGTACCCAAGGAACTCTACTTCTTCTTGGAAAATCTCACATTTCTGGAGCTTAACAAAGAGTCCGTGTTCCTTGAAGCGCAGTAGGACAGCTTGAAGGTGTTCAACATGTTCCTCAGGCGTGCAACTGTAAATGAGGATGTCATCTAAGTAGGCTACACAACACTGGTCTTTGAGTCCTCCCAAGACCACGTCCACCATAGTTTGGAAGGTACTGGGCGCGTTGCACAGCCCAAACGGCATAACCAAGTATTCAAAAAGACCTTGCCTAGTCTTGAAGGCAGTTTTCCATTCATTTACAGGCCTGATCTGGATCTGGTTAAAGGCGTCCCTCAAATCAACCTTTGAGAAAACATTGGCTCCTGAAAGCTGGTCTGAGAGGTCTTTGGTATTGGGTACAGGGTATCTGTTCTTCACTGTGATGCTGTTTAGGTCCTGGTAATTGACACAAGGACATAAGTTGCCACCCTTCTTTTTAACAAACAATAGAGGGGATGAACAAGGAGATTTGGAGACGTGTATATATCCCTTCTTCAACATCTTGTCCAAGTACTCTCTTAAGGTGGCTTGTTCCTTCATTTTACAACTATAGACTGGCCCATGCTTAGGTTGGATTCCAGGGAGGAGGTCAATGGCGTGGTCAAACTGGCTATGTTTTGGCAAGGCGGTGGCTTCTTTGTTGGAGAAGACAGACTCCCAAGGCTTCAAACATTTTGGGATCTTGGCTTTACAGGATTCCATGGTGATGTTGTTTAGCTCAGGCGTCTGCTGAGGGTTCAGGCAGGGGACCTCTAAGGTTTGGCTCTTGTGAGTGACAGTCACTTGATGGTTCTTATAGTCCAAGTTCAGCTGGTGGTCAACCCACCATTCAAAACCTATCACTACAGGTTTGGGAAGCTTCTCCATGACGTGGAATCTGGTGGGCAGTAATCTCTTGTTTAACTTCTGGGAGACAAACTCTTCACATTTGTGGGACAGGTCTGTTGCCTTGTTACCCAAGGTTACCAGTTAGGAATTTCCCTGGATTGGTACACCAAATTTCTCAGCTAAGCTATGTTCCATGTAGTTGAGGGTTGCCCCACTGTCTAGGAGAGCTACAGTGTTCACCTCATGATCATTATAACATAATTTAGTGTCAATGATAGGATAAGATTTTAAAGCGTTATTTATTGCTGAGATAGCTACTACCTGGGTTCCATTGGAGCAGCTAGTGCAGTCCTTGGATAAATGGCCACTCTGGTGGCAATAAAAGCATAGTCCACTTCTGATGTGGCGTTGGTACTCCTCAGGGATCATGTTCAAATGGGGCCTACTTGTACCAGGGGTTTGGTTATTCCAGGGTTGACCAGCGTGGTACCCTTGTGATTGGCTGAAGTCTATGCCTCTGGCAATATCCAGGAGCTTGTCTTTGGGAAGGTCACATTGGTGGTGTCTCATTTGGCTGGCATAGTATGGGCTCAGACTGTTTCTGAAATGCAAGCCTGATATTTTGTCAGGAATCTTGGCTGCATCTGCCAGGCGTAGGAATTGCTGTATATAGGTCTCCAGGTTGTCTCTTCCCTGGGTCAGGAAGATGAGCCCCATGTAGGCTTGGGTCTTGGCCTCAGCAGGGGTAGTTGCAGAGTTCATTCTCTCCAGGAATTGATTGTAGGAAAGTATGAGGTCTGGGTCTTCCTCAAGGCAGGTCAAGAAGGTTTCTCTGGCATCATCCTTCAGTTGGGCGGCCACCATCATAACCTTCTGGGCGTTGTCTCTGAAGCTCTCAGGGTGGGTGTGAAACAAGACGTTTATCATGATCATTCCTTTTCTGAAACCAGCCAAGTCCAATTTTGGCTGTCAGGAAAGGTTGTGGGGGAAGCTGTATTCTGGTTGGAGGCGGAGATGGTCACAGTCTGGACTTGGGATGGCTTGGCAACAATTTCTTCTTGGCATTTATTTGTTTCTTGTTTCTTGTTTCTTGGTCAAATACTGTCTTATATAGTAAGCTGAGGTCATAAATAAAAGCATACAAGAGGCCCCTATAATCAAAGAAGAATAGGGGCCCAGGGTTACTAGTTTAGATATGGTTGACATACTGTCACAGCCCATACCAGAGTCCAGCTGGACTCCCACAGGGGAGGCAGGCCGGTCCTGAAAGGCCATATACACAATAGGCGCTATGCAGACCAGGTAGTTTAAAGCAGTGGCTAGGGGGCGCCAACTCCCAGTATGGGGCACAACTTGGTCAGCCAGCCCCAATACTGTTATGTAGACAAAACCCAGCTTGCTGAAGTCCTGGGTGGGAGGCGCGCCAGAAAGAGGAGGGGCAGTTGGTATATCCTTCATTACTGGTGGTAGATCTAGGTGATGGGAATGAAAATACTCCAGGTCAAGGGTGCGGGGCAGTTTAGCAAGGACAACAGGAGTATGGCCGGGAGGATATGGGTATGTAAGCTTGTATTGAGTAGTGGATTCACAAATAGATGCAAAGAGAATAATTAAATTTGAGAAAAAATAGACAATTACTGCAATAAGATAATAATTTCTAGGCATAAACTTGCTTTATTAAGATGTCAACAGTGAGGAGGGCTTCTCCCCCTCACTACTTATACTTACTGGTGATTCTATGGCCTTTTGTGCCACCAGAGAACTGATGGCATCATTTGGAGTTGGATTTGTGATTTTAACCAGAATTTGCGTGCTTGGCCAAGAGGATGAGATCTCATTGGCTACTATAACATGAATCTTTTGAATTTTGCAGCATTGCAAGTTGCTACAGTTATTTTTAGCTCCCGCAATGAATTGATTGTCCAATTGCGCAATCAAACAATCACACTCCCAATGTACCATTTCCTGATAGGTAGGTGGCCCAAATTTGATAACAGGCTCAATGCCAGGGATTTAAGGATTGTGTGCCTCTCAAATCCCGGGCCATTTGCTAGTCAAAAGGGGGGTATTTTGCCCTGGAAAGTGCTTTGTGAGGGTTTCCAAGCTGCATGTTTAATCACCTCTAGGGAGGCCAGCTGACTCTCCAGGGCACTCTGGGCCCTGAAAGTCTTCAGGTAATTTAAAGTCCTGGAACTACCAAAGGTGTAGTGATAGGTCATCAGGAGCATTCAAAAACTTGCCATAACCAACAAACAGCCCTCTAGCCACATGATGGGAAGAGCAGTTAAGTTGGCTACCAGCAGTTGAACAGGGTCTTTATGAGAGACATCCAAGATCCTGGGGCAGAGTTGAGGTTTGTTGCAACCTAGCAAGGGAGGAGACTAAAGCTCCAGGAAGTGCTCTCAGGTAACTCATATGATATTTGGGAGTCCAGGATGGCTTGTGAGCCAGGGGGAATGGTTACAGCAGAAGTGGCATGAAGTGGAATTCCTTCAGACGTAGGCCAGGCCATAGGAGGACACTTCATGTTGGACAAATGAGTGTGGTACTTCATGGTGAAGACAACAGTTGGGTACTGTAAATCACACATCTTGAGGCGTTTCCCAGGGACTTTGACAGGTTCCTCAATAATCAGGGGGGCTTCATACCCTAGAATAGAGAGGAGGCCATCTTTTAAATTGATACTCCCATTGTATTCTCTAAGGAATTGGGTACCAACTAGCAGATCATAACTCTCATTTTCTAAAACTACAGCAGGAGTGGCTAAGAGTAATTTGCCAAACCACATAGGGAGAGTGAAATAGGCCCCTATAGCACAAGTCATGGACAGGCCAGCTATACCATATGACTGGTGATAATTAAGTTTGGGGGAGAGTTTGAGCTTTTTGATAAGTTTTGAGGAGACAACATTAACAGGAGATCCAGTGTCCAAGATGGCCTTGATTTTCACCTTTTGGATAGATATTTCCACACAGGTGGTAGTACAACAGACGGGTGGAAGAGCGGCTAAGATTTCCTGGGCTTCTGCTAGCTCTTTGTCCCACTTTTAAATCATACATTTCAAGCCTGAAAACTTATTATAGACAGTCTGGAGAGGAAACAAAAATGAAACTACTTTAAATACAGCGTTAGCAACCTCAGCAGCTTCTTCAGATGACTCTACTAGCACAGGAGACCTCTTAGCTTGAGTGAGGTATGGAAAAGAGACAACCTCTGTGGCCTCAGACAAAGGCTTAGCAGTTGATGTAGTTTTCCCAGAGCGTAGCTTATAGGGGACCACAATGGTTTTAGAGACGGCAAGAACTGAATCCCCATAAGCGTCAGGATCATCAACATCTGAATTGTTCATGTCAGAGCTGTCAGAGATATTGTGGAACATCAGCAGAATGGGATTGCTTCAGTATTAGCAGGCTCAGAGTCAGCTATGGAGGGGGTAATCAAAGGAAACTGAGAAGAATTGTCAACCAGAGCGTCTCCACCTCTAGGTTGACTGTTCTTTTACCGCCTGTTCCTTGGGATCAACTCCTTCAACCCAAGGATTGGTGCAGACTCAATAATGGTGATCTATCTGGCCACATTTATGGCAGCCTTGAAGTCTAGGAGGATTCTGTGAATTTATAGTGAGGATGTAAGGGTGTCATAAATTAGACTGCATGGGTAAAATGGTCAGGGCTATTGGTGGAATTAATTCTTATAGTCAAGGCCAATTTGGTTCTCACCCAAATCTGTCAGATCCAACAGATTTGCAATTCTAATTGCATCTGTGATGTTACAATGATTTGGCCAAACTGTTACATCCAGACTGGATCAAGTTTGGGAATTTCAAGCAGCTTCCATAATAGTCAGCTGCAAGCTGCAGCCACTCTGGAGTAACATGCACCTAATATTCCCCGCCAGATTGTCAGGATCATCCTAAGATGGAAAAAACGTGGATGCAAGAGCCTGGTGGACACCAAAAGATGCTTTAATATTCCTGACAATGGTGCAAGTGTTAATAACACTGCTGCATCCATTGTACAGCCAGTCTAGTATATAAAGTTCCCTTCTTTCCCAATAAAAGATACATTTTCACATATTAAACCTTGTCTTTCTATTCATCTTAGTTGTTACCTAGTATTAAAAGGTAGAGACTACAGAGTCATTGGACCTGTCTTAATTTGTGTTTAGGCCTGCTGCTATACTCTACCATGAGCAACTATAGACGTTAAACCCAAAGACGTCACCAAGGCCCAATTCACAACATTGGTGCTCACTCCTAAAATGTAATCATTTAGAACACACCAAACCTGCAGGACCCCCACGCTGTGGTCCTGTTTTATCCCAGGGAGAAAATGATCCTCTCTATGCTTCTGCTTTGGCATACCTTCAAAGCATACTCCAGAAGACACCAGAGATGTACTTCCTGGAAACCACCAACCAGGATGGTTCTCCTCAAAACCCCCAGGAACTGCCTGTAATTAGCCAGTTTATGGGAGATGTACAGAGACCTCCTATCATTCAATTCTACAAAACCTTGAACTTGAATGTGGCTATCCCTAACCTAGTGAATGCCAATATAGTTCCCTCCTCCCAGACTTTGGACTTTACTATCCAAGGAATGGATGGAGGAGCAGTTCAATATGAGGAGAACTTGGCTCACCTGGCAATCCTGCTAGCTTATGGACCCTCCATCAGAGAGAGATTCCAGACCTTGAGTCATATCACCCCCAACCAGCTCAAGAAGGACATGAAGGCCATTGATCAGATGAAGGAGTACCTGTGTTAAGGGTCTGGATGTACAAGTATTCCGGCTATTGCCATCACGCCTAACATCCAGTCATTGCCCAATTTGATGTCTTTCCAATATACCATTTGACATACCAGAAATAGCACCAAACCAATATCACATGACTTTCCAGGTATCCAGCAACTCAAAACCATCCAGCACATGACCAGCCCTGGGTTTGATCCAACTAAAATCCCCGCCATAGCTAAAGCTATATAAGTCTAAAGTATTATCCAAAAAAACTATACTTCTTCTCTTCCTAATTATATATTCAAAGCTTCCCTAAAAGGTGCTCCTTATCACCTGTATTACTTTGTACATCCTGCTATCTGCTACAATCAAGTCCATCTTGCCCGTCAAGAGAACATTCTCCTGCATCAAGGACAGTTGATTGCAGCCCAGCAGAACTTCTTGCAGACCCTATACTCTGACCTCAGCTCAAACTTTGGCTTATTTAACCAACAGATTGCTGAGCTAACCAGAAACCAGATATCTTCAATCCAATTCATGGAGACTATGGAGCAATCCTTCCACAACTACATCCCCCAGGTATTTCAGCAAATCCTTAGCAAATATGGGTTGGATCCACATTGGATTTATGTAGTAACTAGACACTTTAAAAGTTCCAGTGATCTCTTCCAGGCTATTGTAAAGAAGCTGGAAAAGATAACCTCAGGCCTTGCAACAGATGAGATCACTGAAAATAACACCAATATGCTCCATAAAGAAGTAATTTAACTCTTTGGTCAGTTCCTCTCCTTTGAAAAGGACGTCCAGGAACTCCAACAGGACAATACCTTCTTGTATGGAAACCTCTGCACTTTCCAGGCCCAATTAGCTGAAGGAATCAAAGACCTCAAGGCCATTCATGCCGGTCCCAAGCATGACTAACAGAGACAGGCCACCTTAGAACAGGTCAACCAGACCTTTGCTGAGACCACCTGTCAGCAGATCCAAGGCTTAGAGGATGAAGTGGATGGACTGTTAAAGGAAAACCAGGTCATCAGAGAGGAGCTCAAGGACACCAGAGCAAATCTCCTCACTCTCTAAGATCATATTGACCGCCTTAATGCTTGTCTACCAGTCTCCCCTCTCAGAGGAAAAACAGTACAATTTGAAGAACCTAGGTCATTTAGTAGACTTTCCTTGGGTAGCCAGGCACACTCCTCTGGAAATGAATATTACCACAGCTATTATGAAGATGATGCCGCCCAAAGAAACGTCCCTAGGAACATCATGATGACTGAAGCAGTACTAGAGAGCAGTGAAAACCCCCTGGCTACTCCTGATCAAACCAGATTTCAGGAACATCAGGTTGCCTCAGAAGCTAGATATCAGGCTTCCAGAGGCAACCACTCTCCCATCTGACAATCATTTAACACAAGCAATGTGATCTCTAACTTTAAGCCTGTTAAATTGCCAAAGTTTGGTATAAAAAGTAATATCACCATGTTCTTGAGATTGTATGAAAAAAATGTATGGGGCTGATGAGAAATGAATAACTCTGCTATCTTCAACTGCCTAGATTCTGAGACACAGAAAATTATTGTGCCTAGAACCCAGAACATAGATGTACCTTTGCCAAGATCTCCAAGGCTTTAATGGATGAATTTGGCAGCAAAAAGGCCCTCAACAACCAGAAAACAAACTTTGTGGAAGGAGGCATTAGAAAAGGAGAAACCATGCAGGAGTTTGCTGATAGATTCTACCTAAAAGCCCAGACTTTGATCTCCCTGAAAGCTGCTTCCTTCATTGATGTTAAGTCTGCCCTGATCAATGCAGTACAGCCTAACAAGAACCTCTCTCTTGCCTTAAAGTCTGGAATCTATGGAGCCCAAAATGTTTCTGATCTGATTCATCACCTGCTCACCTTCAAAGATGACTTTAAAGTCCCCATGCCCTCTGGACCAAGAGCATTCCAGGAGAATAGAAACAAACCTTCTTTCTCTGACAAGCCTAAAACTGGTGAAAGCTCTACCACTCAAGGAACAGCTGGTACCAATAGCAACCACACCTGCCATAAATATTGGAAGCCAGGACACATGTCTAGAGAATGCAAGCAAAAAGTTCCCAAGGTATATCACGTAGGAGAAGAGGAGTACAACTCAGAAGGAGACAAGAGGATGAGGAAGCTTCTCAAGATGAGGAGCCAAAAAACTGCTAAGCAGACAGGATGAGGAGAAATCCCTGGTTGCCCATGTATATGTATCTCCCCTCTCTCCACCTTCTCCCCTCTCAACTGAAGACCCAGATGCTCCTGGCTGTGTCCCCCCACCTAACACAGCTCTGACTTTGAAAACCACAGACTCCAAAGTCCCCACACCAGCAAGTCCTAGCCTAGGCTTCATTGACCCTGACACTAGACCCTTGTTATGCTATCCTGACTCCCAGGAGATAGAAGAAGACCATCTGCATAGAATTCTTGCTATCAACGCCCTCAACAGAGGCAGGAGAATAAGGAAGAAACCCTTGATTACCCCTGAAGCACAGGAAACTATTGCACTTCCTTACGCTGAGCAACTGACCCTCCCTACTACTGAAGTTACGCATGATAGTGATAGTACTAAGAAAATGGCACAAATTCTCAAGTCTGTTAATGTCTCTGACTCTCTGGATGCCCTGAAGGGATTCAGTCCTACCTTGTGTATAGCTTTGAAGGAATTCCTTAGTAAATACAAGGATATGGATGTCTATCAAGTAACATCTCTAAGCAATGGAACTGATAGAACGGACTGCACCTACATTGACATGATGGTCCACAAGGTTAAGGTCCAAGCTATCATTGACTCTGGTGCACCAGGAAATATCATCTCCTTGCAACTAGTCAAGAAATTGAAGTTGGCCCCATACTTGGATTACCAAGAGTTATTTGGGACAGCAGGCCCACTTACCACTAAAGCCATGGGCGCTTACTTGTCATTGCCACTGCAGTTTGGGAAGTTGATTTTAACTGCCCCTGCTATAGTTCTGGACAACCACAGTTATGATATCCTTATTGTCACAGGGTTCATGACAAGTTATGGGACTATTAACAACCATAGTGATAATACCTTCAAAATCCTAGGTCAGACTATCCCCATGTACTACAATGGTGCTAAGGTGGTTGACCTCCCCAAGAAGAAGCTTCACTTCATCAACATAGAGTATGCTGACGGCAATATTCCTGTGGCCTATATTTTTTGGCACAGGAAGCTTAGGATGCTTCCCTTGTCAACTAAGGAGTACAAAGGAATTCCCTTGTATTCTTCCTCCGTGTTCACTATTTCTTCTGGGTCTCAAGTGATTCACTATACTGGTTGGTCCTTAGACATTTCTTCTGGGTTGCATGGTGAAGTCTTTGGTCATCATGGTGCCTCCCGCCTGGAACCATGAATCTGTCCTGGACTAGTCATGCCTGGACCAGAAGAGCTCCAGGCCCTGCTAGCCAACCTTGGTCCTGTCTCTTTGACTGTGAAGAAAAATCAGCTTTTGGGATATGTCAGACTAGAAGAACATGCCAATTTGCTCCAGGCCTCATCCTTTTCTGGAATTGATGAGCTAGGACTTCCTGTGAACCAGCCCTTGGTCTTAACTGTGATCCCTTTTGCTCTCTGATTGGTCTCACTGAACCAAAAAAGGACCAGGCTCTGGCTCTCTTTGACAATTACAAGGAAGTCTTTGCTAAAAATGACTTGGACCTTGGGAACGCCATTGGAGTAGAGCATACCATTGACATCCAAGGACAGCCTCCAATATGGTCTTGTCCTATTTGCTGTAGTCAAGCAAACCAAGCTATTGCCAACAAAGAGCTTCAGAAGTTACTAAGCTCTGGATTGTTGGTACCCAGCAAAAGCCCTTGATTTTCTCCCCTTCTTATTGTTAAAAAGGAGGATGGCTCTAACAGTGTGGTCATTGACTATAGAAGAGTAAACTCCATCACTAAGAAGGACTCCTACCCCCCTCCCACGTATTGATGATACTTTGGACAGACTGGGAGGAACCAAGTTCTTCAGTGCCATGGATCTAATCAGTGGCTACTGAAAGATTGATCTTCCAACCAAGGATCAAGAAAAATGTGTCATCATTACTTAGAAAGGACTTTTTCAGCCCACACAGATGCCCCCAGGGACTAAAAAATGCCCCTGCTACTTTCCAGAGAGCTATGGACACAGTTATGGGTGACTTAAAGCTAACATCTGCTTGTGTACTTGGATTAAATTAATGTCTTTTCTAAAACCTTCAATGAGCATCTACAACACCTAGATGAGGTCTTCCAACAGTTACTTAAAGCCAATCTGAAGCTGAAGCCATGGAAATGTAGTTTTTTCAAGGAACACTTAGAATTTCTAGGGTTTGTGATAAGCAATGATGGTCTAAGCCCTGTACCTTCTAAAGTTAAAGCAATTGCCAAAATGCAGGTACCAGCCAAAAAACGTGATATCCAAGTCTTCCTGGGAATGATTGGTTACTACCGCAGGTTTATCCCAAACTTTGCTACACTTGGGGACTCCTTGTTTAATCTTCTACATGCTGATGTGGACTTCTTTTGGAGCTCTGCCTGTCAAAAAGCCTTTGACTCCCTGAAACAGACCTTGATTTGTGCCCCTGTACTGGTCTATCCTATCTTTGAGAAACTTTTTGTGGTGCACACAGATGCTAGTCTTACTGCCATTGGTGACGTCCTTTCCCAGCTAGATGATAATGGATTAGAACACCCTGTCAGCTATTGCTCTTGCAACTTGAACTGTCATGAACACAAATACACAGTGACTGAAAGGGAATGCTTGGCAGTAATCTACTCTCACTAGCAGTTTAGAGTATACTTACATAGTGTACACTTTATTGTGGTTACTGATCACGCCTCCCTCCAGTGGTTGAAAACATTGAAGGATCCTGAAGGAAGACTTGCCCACTGGGCCATCAAACTTCAAGCCTTTAATTATGACATAGTGCACAGTGCTGGGGCAGTCCATTAGAATGCAGATTGCCTCTCAAGATTGCCTACCATTGCCCTTGTGTCCTCTATTGCCAATGAGCTTTATGAAAAACTACTGGTTGACCAATATTTGTTGGGGAAGAGCCCACCAAAATCCAAAATGTTCTTAAGAAGCTTTCAGTGGACACCAAAGTTAAAGATGGTCAACTCTTTAAGCTCTACAAGGATAGCTGGTTACCATATATACGTCCCTCACTCAGAATAGACTCTGTAGTTGCATCACACAAAGCTACAGGACATGGAGGAATACAAAATACCCTTGCTCAGTTACAGCAGCATTACTACTGAGAACAAATGCCCTCTGATGTTGCTGAGATTCTGGCTGTTTGCCATGACTGCAATGTTGAATGCCCAAAGATAGCAAGATTCCAACACAAGCTGATCTGCCCAGGATTTTCTTTCCATATTGTCGCCATTGGTGTGATGGGACTCTTACCAGTATCAAAAGGGAAAAACAAGTGCATCATAATGGCTGTAGACCAGTTGAGCAAGTGGGATGAGGCCAAGGCTATCCCAAATCAGTCTGAACTCACTACAGCCATGTTCATCTTGGAAACATCATCTATCACCAAGGATGTTCTCAGATGCTATTAATTGACAACAGAACCAACTACACTAGCTATATGATACCCAGAATAAAATAACTGATGGGTATCAGAGGCACATTATCCACCCCATACCATCCCCAAACTAATGGAATGATTGAACAGACTAATGGAAGCTTGATGCAGATCCTCAAGAAACTAGCACACCAACATGAGTCAGAATGGGACACTTAACTGCCTGCAGACAACTTTGCTTACAACATTGGCTATCATAGAGCAACAGGAAAAACCCCCTTCCAACTCCTGTAGGGACGCCAGCCTGGTTTACCTCCCCATCTGTACTCCCTGATGAAGCCTAACCCTGCTGTCACCCCAGAAACCTATCTCCATAGCTGGCTCAGACTTTGATCAGAATACAGGCTGAATCCTACACTGTCAATATAAGCACCAAGCAAAAGGATGTGGAGCATGCCCAGACTAAATGTCCTTCCCTCCCCAGCTATCAGATTGGAGACCTAGTCTACTTCTATAGCAACAGAGGCTATGGACGTGAAAGCAAACTTGCCTCCCTATGGCAAGGACCTGTTAAGGTCATCCAGAAAGTAGGTACTGACAATTATATACTAAAGGAACCTACCACTAGAAAGCTGGTCACTAGAGTCCATGTGCAATACATGTGTATGGCTCCTAGTGATCAGGAGCGATTCCCCTTTAGGACAACAATTCATAACAAGAAAAACCTAATAAAAAATGCCATGGGTTGTTTTCCACATTTCAGAAAGAAAGGAATAAGGCAATATACTAAGAAAGGCTTTATTGGAACTTGCAGTGTTTGGAAATCACTACCTTCAAGTGACAAGTCATTTTGAGAAGGACCACACAGGATGCCATGTACTCCTCAGCATAGTCCTCCTTAAAGTGCCACAGACAGAAGATAGGGCAATCAGGTTATTTATTGCAAGCCTGTGCTTGGTTGAGGCCCATCCAGACTGGAAACCCAATTCCCACTACCAAGGCATCCCAGAACAGATGCTCTCTGCTCCAGTACTTCTGGTTCAAGGCAATGTCTGGTTTGTATACTTCTTGCATGAGTCCCTCAAATAGCATAGGAACTTCTTCTACCTCAGACACTGATGACTTCTCTGAAGAACTGGTAAATAGATGCCCCATTAAAACTATTCTAATGTACATATCCTTGCTTTTAGAGTTCAGGGATATAAGGAGATCTGCAGTCGCCTGCTGGATACAAAAGTTCTTTTGATCCTTATCAACCCAGCTGGACACTTATAGATCCACTTTTCCCTTATTACACCATGCCCAAATAATCCCCCAGATCACTGCTAAAAAAAGGTCTATTTGTTCCTAGTCAAACATATTTCTTTGCCATTTGAATCTCTAAAGTTGACTCTCCACATACTGCAGCGCTGCTTCTTGTTCAAAACAGCAATAGTAGAAATTCCCTTCATTGATCTTGGCTTGAGTTAGGTTTTACAGCTCTTTCAACACCTCTTGAAATAGAGAATGTAGATGAGGTCCTGAACCAAGTTTGATTTCCTTGGCTTTCTTTCAGTCTAGAATGCTAGAAAGATCAAACCAAGTGACCTCTTCCTCCTTTTGAGCTTCTATTTGAAATACTGGCCCTTGCTCCTGTGCAGCTTGTACTTTCTTTACCAAGCACTCATCTCTCTTCTGGCTTTTATCTGAGCTCTCTTATCCTTGGCCAACCTGGCAGCTTTATTGGCTAATGCCCTGGCTCTAACTGTGGAAGCTCTGGAAGCTCTTGGTGACTTATTTTGGTTATCTGAAATGTGCAACCCTTGAGTGCAGTGCCCTCTATTTTCACCCTTGCCCATTATAGTGGTGGAAAATGTTGTAAATTAGACTACATGGATAAAATGATCCAGACTATCAGTGGAATTAGTCCTGATAGTCAAGGCTAATTTGGTTTACACCCAAATCTGTTGTATCTGACAGATTTGCAATTCTAATTGCATCTGGGATGTTACAATGATTTGGCCAACCTGTTACATCCAGACTGGATTGAGTTTGGGAACTGAAAGCAGCTTCTGTAATGGGAAGCTGCAAGCTGCAGTCACTCCAGAGTAACACACACCTACTATTCCCTGACAGATTGTCCGGATCATCCCTAGATGGAAAGAACGCAGATGCAAGAGCCTGGTGGACACCAAAATATGCTTTAATATTCCTAACAATGGTGCAGGTGTTAATAACACTCCTGCATCCATCATACAGCCAGTCTAGTTATAAACTTCCCTTCTTTCCCAATAAAAGATACACTTTCACATATTAAACCTTGTCTTTCTATTCATCTTAGCTGTTACCTAGTATTAAAAGGTAGAGACTAAAGAGTCATTGGACCTGTATTAATTTGTGTTTAGGCCTGCTGCTATATTCTACCACAAGCAACTATAGACGTTAAACCCAAACACGTCTCCAAGGCCCAATTCACAACAGAGGGCCACAGGAAGACAAACCAGGATTAGAGGCAGCACAATTCTCCTGCACAACTGCTCCATAATGGATAAGTTGCATATCCTGCAACAATTTCTTTATGCTCTTCATAGAGGAAAGCATGGCCTGATGAGCCTTAAAGTGGAGACACAGAAGCTGATTAACCTTGAGGGCTTGAGCGCAAGCCATGTAAGATTCATGCACTGTCAGTTGTCTGCTCATTATCAGTTACTGTCCCTCCATGTGGAATCTATCTGCAAATTTAGCTAGAGTCTTCTTAGGTTTGAAAGCAATGTGCATGAAGGCATCCTTCTTCACTTCCAAACTAAGGTTGCCACCAAAGTTGTTGATCAAAAGCTGCTTCATTTCTTCCCAAGTTTTGATGGTGGGCACTTGGGCACTACTACCTCCTGACAGATTGGGTGCAGGCAGGTTAGAATGTGTTCCTTCTTAACCTCATCAGAGGCTCTCCTCATGGCAGTTTCATAGATAGTTAGGAAAGCTGCAATGGTCAATGTTTTGGGATCAAAGACTTGCTTAAAGGTGGGCTTGAAATATGCTTCTGGAGCCAGGTCACCATTGTTGCTATCAAGTACATTTATGCACAGGGAGAATTATGCTTCAGATTTAGAGGGCTGCTATCTGGCCCACAGCTGACAAATGATTTCTTCAAGACTAGTCAAGATCTCCGCAGTGCAGGCACCCATATTATTAGCTAAGGTGGTCTGTCACTCAGTAACGTCTAGGCATTGGCCCTGGGTTGTCACTACTGTGGAGAGCTCAGCCAGTCAAGAAGTAAGGGAAGGTCCCACTGAGAGGCAAGGGGCAAACCTGTAATTTACTAAGTCAATTGATTCACTCATTTCTTGCACGTCCTTGTCAAGTTTGGAGTGGTCCCGTATCAAGTGGTCCACCTCAATAGCTAGAGCAATCAACTCTCTAGCACATTGGATTTGGGGGGCTCCTGGTAGGCCGGGGCAACAGCAATCTTCATCAATAAACCCAAATGAACTAGCAGAAGTTGCCAAAATTTTGCATAAGGCTGCAACCTCTTGCTGTAGCTCAGCAACTTGAGTTGTCAAAGCAAGCACCTGGGGATCTGGCTGAGGTGCTTTGGTAGGGCAACCTTGAGTGCGGGTGGAAGCTCATAGCTCTCAAATGGCACCCCATAGCCTCTTTTCCCTATCCATCAAATTTTCAGATGGGGTAGAGGGCAAAACATCTGGCTTGGGCGTAGACAATTCATTCACTTGAGTCTGGAGCTTGGTAATGGCAGTGGTGGTGGCAACCCTTAATTGAGCAAATATTCTACTGAGCTTGTGAAGGCCTCTAGCAGCAAGGTCTGCTACTTGTTGTAGTTGATTAAAGGAGTAAGTGCTGAATGCATTGAACTGTTGTACAAGTTGTTTTAAGTTGGTGAGATATGCATTTAGGGTGGAATCTACTTGGGCGCACCAGGGCTGTTCCAACTGGTGAAACTCATGTAGACGCTCTCTGATATATTCAGAGATGGATTGGCACATTTGTTCAATGTAATTAACTAAGCAAGTTTGGGAAGTGATGGAGTTGCACTGATTGTCTGACACCAAGGAAAACAGGGAGTGGATCCACTGTTAATAGGTAGCAAACTGATCAACTGATGAGTGACAGCTGCTTGTAGAGACAAAATCTCCTGAATGTGGATTCCTAGCACTATTTGATGGTGGGCTGTGGCAGGTTGTACAAAGGATGACAATAGGTGCTCAGTGGAGCCAGCCGCTGAGAGGAGATGGTGTGAAAATTGTGGAGCCACAATCAATTCATAATACTCTGCTTGACTGAACTGTAGCTGGAGGCATTGGATGGCCCCATCACGGACTAGTCCCAGGGCTATCACCATGACTTGTTCCAAGTCAGGGATACCCAAAGGGTAGGTCATTAGGCGGGGGCCATTACCAAGGGTCAACACAGTAGGGACAATAGGTGGGTCTGCAATGTCTTCCTTGATAGGAGGACTGGTGATTTCAGGAGAAGCCGGCTCTTGTATAGGAGGAGGCAAAGGACCTGAAAACATGGTTGGGAAAGGGGTATCCAAGGTCTTATAGCCCCTGTAGCAAGCACCGTTTTTGTTGTGTTCTGAGGTGTGGCACAGACACACAACAGGGAATCCTAACCTTAGGATTGGATTCATACTAAGTCTTGGTTAGAATGGCAGGGAAGGCTATGCAATTACCTTGTGGAAATTATTGAATAGTATCTACCAGACTTGGCTAGAGAGGCACAATAGTACTGGGAGACACAAAGACAAAAATGTATTTATAACTTAAATTTTGTTGGGTATCATAATTGGGAATATATATTGTGTAGCTTTACCAAAAAACAGTACATGGACAGTAGGATCACTTGCCACAAGCATGATTGGGGCAAGTGAGTTGCACAGAATCAGGAAACCAAACAATTGTATTTCCAAGTTTGGGTACAGACTCATTTCAAGAGGCAAAAGCAAAAGAGAGAGATTTGTCCTTGAAATAACCCATCAAAGGCAAAATCAAAATATAGTGAATGGCAGCATTCACAACAGAATGAAACCCTCAGTTGCTGCCCTCATCTGCCCAGAGGCCAACACCTTCATGCCTGCGCTCATTGCATAAGCCAAGCACAGAGAAAAACGCACAAACCTGGAAAATGCTGCACACAACAGCAATTGCTCCTCAAAAAGCAATGAATGAGACAATTCTAACAGCAACAAGCGCCAAAAAAACCAACCAAAGCAACAGCAGCTCCAATAATAGCAATGGCAATTGTAGCCAGAGCGCAAACTGCTCCTGTTCCAACAAAGAGAACACCACCAAAGTGAACAATGCTGAAACAGCAACTCACTATGAATCTGACCCCACATTCTCTGACCTCAAAGGTCTCAAAACAGAGGAACATGGAAAAGAGGAGGGGGAACAGGCCTAAGTGCCCCTGTCTCCCCCCAAACCAACAAGAAATTATACCAAGGCACAAACTTTGCTGCTTGCATCCCACATGTCCCAAAATCCTCCATTTTTATGAACATAAAAATTAAAGATTGCTCACAACTTCTTGTCTACCCATGTACTTAAAAATCTCATACACATAAAATTTTATTTGACTTTGGTGCACAACACACCATGGTTAACAAACTATTTGTAACCAAGTACAAAATACCAGTTGTCAAATCCAACTTCAAATACGCTAGAATGGCAGACAAATCAAAGGTTCTACTTTAAGGTAAAACAACTCCCTTCTGAATTGACCTTAAAGCATTCAAACGTCCATCAAAGGACTTGTCATGAACAACATAAACTAAAACATTGTAGCAGGCATGGACTGGTTAACCTGAGTGAACCCTAGTATTTGTTGGAAAATAAAACCACGACCATCAAACACAATGAGTCAATTTCAACATCCCCAAATAACCTAATTGTGATAGATCCAGGTCCAACCAGTCCAACTTACCATTATCCTGCCCTTGAGACTTATTGCCATTACCTTCCTTTGACAAAGCTTTGAGGATCTTTGCCTCCAGGGAGGCAATTTTATGGGACAGCACTTTGTTGTCATCCTGCCAACAAGCCATGATCTCAACACTCTTTTCCTCTCTTGCTCTTAAAGCCTCAATTTCACAATTTTCCATTGCTTTCACTTGTTGTAATTTTTTTTCAAATCCTACTAACAGGTTCAAGAATCCCACACATAGATTTATCTTCCTTGAACAGGAGTCCCCTCTTTTGCAAAGTAATTGGAATACAATTCTTCAAATGCAGCTTTTACTTTCACCAAAGCCTCATCAGGCACAGTCTTGGAAACCTCCAGACTTTCCCAAGCTTCCTTGAGAGAACTTGTAGGAACTTCTTTTCTGGCTGCTGCTATTTCCACACAAAGTACTACAAATTTTGCCCTTTCAAAAGATAACAAAGAAGAAACAATTGAAAAGTAAATGAGGGGAAAGTGTCAAAATTGACATTATATCTTTATTAAAATTTAGCTGTTTTTGCTTATATACCATTTAGGGCATATTTGGCTGAAAACCCCTCCGGTTCCTGAATCAACCTATGATTCATATCACTTGGTCTATGACATTTAAGTCATCCAAACCTAGATCTTTACCTAAAAGATCCCCTGTATTTCTCAGCCTATGAGAATTAACCTACATTGAGAAGGAGTCACCTGGCGCCATTATCTCAATGTATCAATTCAGCATGGAGCTTTCTCAGCTCCTGGCGCAAAAACCCTGTGGAATATACATATTCCAAAATTCAGCTATCAATGTTCCAACCGGGATCCAGTTGATCAAACCAAAATCCCTAGAAATTTTTGCCTTTATTTAGTTATCTTTGAATTCAATGGTTTTTTGCATTAAAACCCATTAAAACGCTTTGAAACTCAAACTGCGGCGCCCAGGAACTTTTCCAGGCGGCGCCCCAGCGCCTGAAACATTCACTGGGCAGCGCCTCAGCGCTTTAAAAATCAATTAGGCAGCACGACAGCGCTTCTAACCTAAGGAATTTTCCAAAGCAGCGCCTTTAACCCAAAATTTCTGGGGTTTACTTATGGTTAACCTTAACCAAACTTCTTGACACAGTCAAGGTAATTAATCAATATAATTAAATACTCATTAATTATATTCCCGTGTATTTATTAATTAACCTTCCCAGTTAATTAAATTGTTTTTGAGACATCTAGTCCCCAAGATTGCTTCAGCCAATCTTACCACAATTTTACTATTTAGTCTGGCCTAACCAACCACTCATATACTATTCTGAAGAATTACAGTCAAACCTATCTACATGAAATAAACAGCAAAAACAGAACAACTTTATATTTTAGAGTATTTATTTGGCTAAATACTTGACAGTGACTGTCATGCAATCACATTAACAATCTCATCCTAGGAGACACAGTATTTGTCCAAGTCATAAATCAGTAAAACTCAGGATGCCTAATCAAAGACAGTACACTCTACATAATGAGGTACACCAAATACAATAACATACAAACAGCAAAAATTCAATGCCCAGAACTTGCAGCAATCCTAAATGAATACACTCATGTATTTAAGGAAGAGCTTACAGAGCTAACCCCTGAACAGGAGGTCAAACACGGCATTGAACTATGTAAGATCATGCTCAAACCTGCACCCCTCTACAGAAACTCCCCCATGGAGACACAAACCATCAAAGAACATATTGAGGATAACCTAGAAAAAGGTTTCATTTGCCCATCTGAATCCCTGTGGGGGGCAGCAGTGTTTTGTGTAAAGAAAAGGGAAGGCTCACTCCATCTAGTAACAGACTACAGAGCCCTCAATGCAAGCACAGTAAAGAATAAATATCTTCACCCACTTATAGAGGATCTGTTTGCAAGACTCTCCAGAGTCAAATTTTTCTCTAAAATTGACCTCACCTCAGGCTACAACCAGGTTGAAGTAAAGGAAAAGGGCATACCAAAAACTGTGTTCTGTACGCAATTTGGATCTTTTGAGTGTAGAGTGATGAACTTTGGGATGACCAACACTCCTGCAACATTTTTCACTATGATGAACCAAGCACTAAATGGTCTCTCAAATACATCATGCTACCTTGACAATATCATCATATTCTCAAAAACCAAAGAGGAACACCTCACACTTGTCCGCAAGACACTCAATTGACTTGCAATGCATAAACTCTATGCAAAGACTAGCAAGTGCCAATTTGCGGAAAAGGGAACTCTTTTTATTGGGCCACATTGTCTCTGATAGCGACATCAAAGCAGATCTAGAAAAAATAAAAGCCATAAATAAAATGAAACACCCCACTTCCATTAAAGAAGTTAGATACTTTCTTGGAATGGTAGCTTACCTAAGGAAATACATCAAAGACTGTGGAAAACTAACCGTATCAATCAATGACCTAACCAAGGATAATTCCAAAAAGAAATTCATCTAGACACCAGAATGAGACAAGGATTTACAACTACTTAATCAAGCTTTGATTTAAGCACCAATCTTGCAATACCCTAATAACAACAGGTGCTACAAGATTGAGTTAGATGCCAGTGACACCGCCATTGGCACAGTACTACACATCTTCCAGCCAGGTCAGCAAGACTTCCTGCCAGTATGTTACAAAAGTAGAAAACTAACTTACACTGAGCAGAGGTACCCAATACACAACAGCAAATTACTAGCAATATACCACACATGCAAGAAATGGAGATGTTATCTAGAAAGACATTTAAACGTCTGAGTACTAACTGACCATAAATCTTTAATCTATTTCAAAACTAAGAACTCACTTGCATGGCAACAAGGAAAATGGATATCCCTGCTAGAGCAGCTCAATATGGACATCCAGTATAAAAGGGGGCAGAGCTGATCACAGCCAATGCTCTCTCTAGGCTATATAAGCCAAGAGAGGATCTTCCTGATCACCTGGACCCTGACTGGCCCAACCTATACAACACTGAGGATAAAACCAAAGGGAAAGACCTCTCCACACATCAACTAACCAATGATACATTAGTAAGGTATGAAAAACATTTCCACATGTCAAATT
>QTSX02000762.1:0-15417 GCA_014839935.2 Entomophthora muscae | reverse complement strand
AAAGAGATAGTATGGTGGCCCAACCTCAAACAGGATATAGTTGATGTTCTGAAAAAGTACACAGTGTGCAAGAAATACACCAGCACAAAGGCTCTGTAACCAACAGTTAATCCAGTATCAGACCCTGAACCATTCAAGGTTTGGGGGCTGGACGTTATGGGACCTTTACCAGAAGCAAAAACAAAACAACACTTTCTAATTGTAGCCATTGACTTTGCTACATGCTGGTACATCTGCTGGGCAACACAGGACCACAAAGCAGAAACAATAAATTGCTTCATCGCCAAGGCAATAATAGCCAGCTACGGAGCCCCTGACTACATCATAACAGATGGAGCCACAGAGCTATCAGGTCACACAGTAAACAACAATTTAAAATCTAAAAGATAAAAACTCAACAGCCTTGCCCTACAGGCCACAGGCCAACAGCAGAGTTGAACGCCTAAACAGCAGTCTCATCAGAACCCCCAAGAAAATAATGGACAGCAAAGCCAAAGACACATGGCCACTATATGTGAAACATGAATTTTTAGTATTGTGGGTATGCACCAACCAAGGGACAGGCTACTCACCGTTTGAACTAACATACAGATACAAACCAGAGTTAGTCACCTGCAATAACCAACTGTATGTGAAGGTTCCCCCGGGAAAACCTCCCACAGTAGAACAAGCACCAGCTCTACAACGCATACGCCTCAAAGCTAAAATAGCAGAAACCAAGAGGCTCAAAGCACAAAAAGGTGACCTTCACCAAGGAACCACTCCCAATAAACTCCCCTGTCTGTACCCTAGCAGAGAAAAGGAAGAAGTTGGATTCAGTACATAGAGAACCAGAAAGAGTCATCAGATACTGACCAGACAGAAATACCTATCTAGTTAAGTTCCAAGGCACCAAAGATCCTATCATCAAGAAATACCACAGATCCTGCCTTTGCCCCAGAAAAGGGGAGCACTTGACTCAGCTAGTACCCACTAGTAAAAAACTCCAAGAACATCAGGCAACAGCCGTCAAGACAAAGCCCTCTCCTGATGTACCAGAGTACCCCCTTAAGGGGGGTGTCAAGGAGCTGGATGTATAGGTATTATGGCCACCACCAGCACACTTAACATCAAGTCATTGCCTGGTTTGATGCCAATCCAATATACCGTTCTACATACTAAGAAAGGCAACAAACCAATATCACATGACTTTTCCAAGTATCCAGTGACTTTTACCCATTCTGTACATGACTTCCCCTATATTTGATCTGACTTAAGTCCCTGCCACAGTGCAAGCTATATAAGTCTAAAGTATTATCCAATAAAATATACCTCTCTTCTTCTTAATCCCATATTAAAAGCTTCCCCAAAAGTTGCTCCTCATCAGCCTGTTGAAAGGTAGCAGGTGCATTGAACAGTTCTTGTTGCATGTGGTTAGGCTCAAATAGCCCTTCAGAAGTGATCAGCGCAGCTTTTTGCTTATCTTCCAGAGAGAGGTCAACTTGCCAGTAACCAGAGGCCAAATCTATAGTTGAGAAGAACTTGGAGCCTCTAAGGCGGCAGAGTGCATCATTAATAAGTGGTAAGGGGTAAGAATCCTTCTTAGTTAAGGAGTTCAACCATCAATAGTCCATCACAATGTGGTGACATCCATCCTTCTTCTTCAAGATGAGCAAAGGTAGGGCCTGTGGACTTTGGGAAGGGGAAAACAACCCAGCATCTAATAGCTGCTTGATTTCCTTAGATACTTAGTGTCTTCTACCCAACTGCAACAATAAGGTTTAGCTTGGAAGGGGAAATCACCAGTGTTCATTTGATGAATAACTCCCTTTAGCTCGACCATATTCAGTGGTATCCTTTGAAATATATCTGAAAACTGATCTAGCAGGTCAAGTACTTCTCTCTGCTGAACTGGGGACAGTTGTAGGAAGTCCTGAGAATTGAACAGAGATAGGACCTGTGGCTTGTCTTCAGACAAGTTCAAGTCCTGGAAGGTACCAAAGAGATGTAGGGATAGCACATCAGGAGCATTCAGCAGCTTGCCATAGCCAACAACCTGGCCTCTGGAGACATTTATGGGAGAGCGGTCAAGTTGGCTACCAACAACTAGACAGGATCTTTGTGAGAGACATCTAAGATCCCAGGGATGAGGTAGGGTTTTTTTGCAGCCTAGCAAGGGTGGAGAGTTCAGCTCTAAGAATGTGTGTTCAGGCAACTTGTACAATATCTGAGAGTCCAGGATGGCTTGATAGCCAGGGGGTATAGTCACAACAGAAGTGGCCAGGAGTGGAATTCCTTCAGACGCAGGGCAGGCCATGGGAGGACACTTCATGTTAGAAAAATGGGTGTGGTACTTCAAAGTGAAGACACCAGTAGGTTACTCTAGGGCACATGTCTTGAGGCATTTCCCTGGAACTTTGACAGGCTCCTCAAAGATTAAAGGGAATTAATATCCTAAGATAGAGAGGTAGCCATCCTTTAAGTTGATTATCCCATTGTAATCCCTAAGGAACTGAGTACCAACTAGAAAATTGTAACTCTTGCTCTCCAAAACTACAGCAGGTGCAGTCAAGAGTAATTTATCAAATCACACAGGGAGAGCAGAGTAGGCCCCTATAGCTCAAGTCATGGACAACCCAGCTGTGCCATATGACTGATGATAATTAAAGTTGGGGGCAAGTTTAAGCTTCTTTACAATCTTTGAAGAAACAAAATTAACTAGAGACCCAATGTCCAAGACGGCCTTGATCTTCACCTTTTGGATAGATATCTTTACACAAGTAGTAGTGCAACCACAGGGTGGGAGGACAGCCAGGATATCTTGGGCCTCTGCTAATTCTTTGTATACTTTCTGATCATGCACCTCAAGCCTGGAAACTCCTTATAGACAGTCTGAAGGAGAAGCAATACTGAAACATTTTTTGAAAGCACCATCAGTTACTTCAACGGCTTCTTCAGAAGACTTCACAAGCACAGGAGACCTCTTAGCTTGTGTGAGGTATGGACAAGAGACAACCTCTGTGGCTTCAGGCAGAGGCTTGATAGTCATTGTAGTTTTTTAAGAGTGTAGTTTGTAAGGGACCACAATGGTTTCAGGAACTGCTAGAACTGAGTATCCATAGACATTGAAATTGTTAATGTCTGAATCATCCATGTCTGAATCATTGGAAATATCATGGAATAATAGCAGAATGAGAGGAGCCTTGGTGTCTGTATGCTCAGAGTCTGCTACAGACAGGGTGATTGGAGGATACTGGAAGGATTGTCAACCAAGAATGTCTCCACCTCTAGGCTGACTGTTCTTTTCCTGCCTGGTCCTTGGGATTGGCACCTTCAACCCAAGGATTGGTACAGACTCAAGAATGGTGACCTATCTGTCTGCAATTATGGCAACCTTGTCGCCTAAGAGGATTCTGAGAATTCATGGTGAAGATGTGAGGGCCACAGGAAGAAGAACCAGAGTTAGAGGCTGCTCAATCCTCATGCACAACAGCTCCAGAGTGAGTGAGATGCATGTCCTACAACAGCGTCTTTATGCTTTTCATAGATTAAAGCATGGTCTTGTGAGCTTTAAAATGGAGGTACAGAAGTTGATTAACTTTGAGAGCTTGAGCACAAGCTATGTAGGATTTATGCACTTTCAGCTGTCTACTAGCTGTCAATTGATATCCTTTCATATAGAACCTGTCTACAAACTAGACCAAAGTCTCTATGGGTTTAATGCAATGGGCTTAAAAGCATCCTTTTTCACTTCCAAACTAAGGTTGCCACCAAACCCATCAATCAGAAGCTGTTTCATTTCTTTCCAAGTCTCAATATAGGGCAGTTCTGGTACTACTATCTCCTGGCAGGTTGAGTGCAAGCATATTAAAATGTGCTCATTATTAACCTCATCAGAGGCCCTTTGTATGGCTGTTTTTTAGATGGTCAGGAAGGCTACAATGGTGGATGTTTTAGGGATAAAGAATTGGTTAAATGTAGATTAGAAGTGAGCTTTGGGAGTAGGGCCATCATTTTTACTATATAGCACATTTATATATGGAGAGAATACAGCTTTGGATTCCAAAGGGGCTTGTTGTGCCCACAGCTGGCAGACAATTTCTTCAAGAGTGGTCAAAGTCTCAGAGGCACGGGCACCCAATTTATTGGTCTGGTCACTCTGTTGTTTGATAACATCTAACTGTTGACCATGAGTAGTCACCACAGTTGAAAGCTCATCCAAACAAGAGGTTAAAAAAGGTCCCACTGAGAAGCAGGTGGAGAAATGTCATATACAGAGTCAATTAACTCACTCATCTCTTGAATATCCTTGTTAAGGCTGAGGTGATCTTGCTTCAGGTTATCTACTTCATTGATTAGGGCAATCAACTCCCTAGCACATTGGATTTGAGGGTTCCTGGGTAATCCAGGGCAGCAGCCATTTTATCAGTGAACCCAACTGAACTAGTGACAGTTGCCATAGTATAGCAAAGAGCAGTAACTTCTTGTTGCAGGGTGGCAAATTGTACTGTCAAGGCAAGCACTTGATGATCTGGCTATATAGGGTCTGCAGGGCGTCCTTGACTACAAGTGGACATACATAGTTCTCAGATAGCATCCCATAACTTCTGTTCCCTATCCATCATGTCATCAGATGGGGGAGAAGGAGGGACATCAAGTCTAGGCATAGACAACCTGTTCACTTGGGCTTGAAGCTTGGAAATGGAGGCAGCTGTGGTAGCTCTCTCTTGATCAAACTCCTCTTGTAGTTCATGGAGACCTCTAACAGCAAGCTCCTCCATCTGTTGCAATTGATCAATGAATTAGGCGCTAAATGCATTGAGATGCTCCACAAGTTGTTTGAAATCAGAAAGATAAGTGTTCAGGGTAGAGTCTATTTGAGTTTGCCAAGGCTTTTGAAGCTGGTAAAATTCATGCAGACGTTCCCTGATGTACCCAGAGATGGACTAGCACATTTGCTCTATGGAAGCAACCAAGTGATCCTGAGAGGTAATAAAGTTGCATTGGTTATCAGATACCAAAGAAAATAGGAAATTAATCCACTGTTGGTAAGCAGCAAACTGATCCCAATGATTAGTTATAGTGGCTTGAAGAGATAAAATCTCTTGGGTGTGAAGCCCTAACACCATTTGGTGATGGGCTAAGGCAGGCTGCATAAAGGATGACAGTAGATGCTCAGTGGAACCAGCCACTGAGAGGAGATGTTGCAGGAACTGTGGGGCAATAATTAACTTGTAGTATTCTGCTCAATTAAACTGTAATTATAGGCAAGGGATGGCTCCATCACGGGCTATTCCAAGGGCTATTACCATGACTTGCTCCAAGTTGGGGGTACCCATGGGATAAGCTACTAGACAGGGATCATTTCCTAGGTTCAAGACAATGGGGACAATAAGCGGGTCTGAGATTTTCCTCTTCAATAGAGGACTGGTAATTTCAGGCAAAGACAATTATT
The DNA here is from genome assembly GCA_014839935.2 of Entomophthora muscae. Classification (NCBI taxonomy): domain Eukaryota; kingdom Fungi; phylum Entomophthoromycota; class Entomophthoromycetes; order Entomophthorales; family Entomophthoraceae; genus Entomophthora; species Entomophthora muscae. The sequence continues at coordinate 9,983 of QTSX02000762.1, read as the reverse complement.
GTATTAGAGGAGGAGATGGGCCTGAAAACATAGTGGCAAAAGGGATAACCAAGGGGCTTACAGCCCCTGTAGTGAGCACCATTTAGTTGTGTTTGAGGCGCAGCACAGACACACAACAGGAAATCCTAACCTTAGAATTAGATTTTTATGAGGTCTAGGTTAGTTGGAAGGGAAGATGATGTGTTTACCTTGTGGGCCTGATTGAATAAATCTGCTAGACATAGCTAGAGAGGCACCAAAGTATGTGGAGACACAAAGACAAAATATGAATAGAACTTAAATTTTATTGGGAATAAGGAATTAGAATATATATTATTTAGTGATACCATAAAACACTACTATGATGGTAGGATCACTCACCACAAGCATGAGTTGGGCAAGTGAGTTGTGCAGAATCAGGAAACCAACAGTTGAATTTCCCATTTTGGAAACAGATTCATTTTGAGGAGCAAAGGCAAAAGCAAGGGATTCTTCCTTGAATTAACCCAACAAAGGCAAAATTGATAAAGCATGAATATTGGCATTCACAACTGAAAGAAGACATAATAAGTTTTTATTAAAAAAATTAAACTCAAAAATAGGAGTGTATATTTTATTCACTTTTATTGTTAAGTATGTTAAATTGGTGAATAGTAGGATCTGAATTTTAACCAACCTAAACTGGAATAGGGTGATTTTTGAGAATATCTATGATTTCTAAAAGAGTTAGCACAGATCCACTCTAGATCCTTTGACTTCCTGTTTGAGACACCCATAGATTATATTTATTTCAAATTTACCTCACTTTTGATTTGAAATTTAGTTCTTGGATTTGACAATCTCGCAATTTCAGATTCATTACTAATTTCATGTTATCTATGATTTGTTAGACATACATGAATTACCAAATTGTACATTGGAATCCTGTATTTCTGATTAATGTATCCCACATTTGTTTGCTATGTTTTATCTTTAGTTAGTTGAGTTATCTGCACAAGGGATTTAAAATTACCCAATTTAAATAAATCAAAAAAAGTCAAATTAACTAGTTGATTTTATTAAATATTTTAATTTTCACTCAGCTTAGTTGCCTGCAAATGTGATTCAAAATTTTAACCAAGGATTTGACAATCCCACATTTTTGCCATCAGGTTCTGAATTTGCAGTATTGACAAAAACAAATATAATTACAAGTGTATGTCCACCCAAGAAACCAATTTTATTCATCTCCTAAGCAAGTATTAAAATTGCTGGTTTGGAAGCCCGTAACCCTCAATAGTAGGATAATGTTGAGTTGGTAATGAGAGTTCCACAGTCAGAAAAGGTATAGTTTGAAGGAAAAACCCTGTCTGGATGTTTTGGATTAAAGTGATAGGAATACTTGAGGCGCGAGGGCGAAGATTTCAACATGCGAGCTTCAAGGAAGCTTAGCAGACCATCCTTGGTGATATTGGGAAGGGATTTCAAAATGATTTTTGCCTAAAAGTTATTAAAATGCCATGTAGTTGAAATACCTTGTTCCTTATCTTCGATGTGTAATTTGATTGATTCCCATGAAGTAGGATTATTTGGCTCAGCAGGTATGAGTGAGTTGTTATGAGCATTGATCAGACCGATTAAAGTCTTGTTCAGCGTTTCTTCGGGCATCTCTCTAACTTCATCAGCAAAGCTGTCCAAGAAAGTTTCAATTCGAGACTCAAGATAAATGCCGGGCTGGTCACTTCGGATATAGCAATGGATTCCTCCGCCATAATTCACTTTCTTATTATCTGCCCCGAGACTGTACCCCAGCTGGTCAATAGTTCGCAACTGAAACATAAATTGACTGCTTAGGAGAGCCCTTGTAACCTCTGTCATTGCAGCACTTTCGACTTCGCCAGGGTTATACAAATGCAAATAATAAGATATTTTCGAGATTTCACCTAGATGTCCCGCATCTTGAACATAGTTTCCCTTTCTGGATAAGGGCTTGGATGCAGAGTGCTGGATTTCCCGTGGATTCAAACAGAATCTTTTCTCCAAGTTAGCCTTGATGCCTATAAGAGTTTTTGCGGACACTTTGTTGGATGCCAGGATATTGAATCGGAGGGAATCAAAAAAGGAGTTTATAAAAGCTTTAAATTCCGGGAATTTAGTTTTACCGATCTCATCTGCCATTTGTTGCTTGTTGAAACCGGAGGGATCCGTTGGGGAGTTTATAACCTCATCTACCGTCATACTAGCTCTGGTCGTGCTGTTGGAAAGGGATTGTATCACTTTTTCCTTTGCCGAGGTGAAAGTTTTATGGGAAAATTTGTAACCCGTTGTTGATTCTGCAAAAGAAATTAAATTTGTGAAGTTTTTGGGATCCTCGAGTAGAAGTAAAATTGATTGACGACGGATTGAAAATAAGGGAACATCACCGGCAAGCAAATTAATATAAATGCTCTTAAATATCTCCTTCAGGATGAGCAAGTATGTCTGGAGTTTAGGCGATAGGTTGCGTCCAGAATGGATTTCAAGTTCAAAGTAGGAGTGGTTTAGAGAGCCCGCGGCAATATGTTTAGCGTAGCCAATAGAATTGTTTTTCAAGATCTCAACCTTAGGTTCAAACGTGACAGTCTTTTCTGGTTCTTTGGTTGATGCGGGGTTGAACTTTGGTAATTTGATTGCGTAGTCTTCTGCCTTGACTGTAGCGAGGCTATTCAAGAATGTTCTGTTGGACCTATTAAGTGAATAGTTAAAACCAAACACAGGCTGAGTCATGAATGGGCCATTGAAAGGTCGGGCATCGAAGAGAACAAAGCTGCTGGCGTTGAATGAAGCAACAACTTTGTGCAGAATATGCTCGTTAAACTCTGGGATTACGTCGGAATAGTCCAAGATGTTTTGAAAATGGGATGCAAAGCTGAGCTTTTTGCTAAGATCCTTCGTTGAATCGAGGGGTGAGTGGTTATTCATATATCTTTTCCCTGAATTCTGAAAATAAGCTTTAAATGCTTCTTGATTAGCTCCCCCTTTTTTGATGGCATCGAAGTAGGCAAATAAAACTTTCAGCAGTTCGTGCTTGTTTGGGTTGGTGACATTGGATAGTGAAAAAGTAATCAATAGTTCAACTTGTTCTTTTGAAATGGTTACTTCGAGATTGAGTTTTGTTGCAAGCTTTCTTGATGCTAGGGTTTCTTGGAGAGATCCCTTTTCATTGGTGGTGAGCAGTGATTCAAAGTATTTGAAATGATGCGCAAGGCGATTTATGTTTGGCGAGGTGGTGATGAAATAGACAGCAATCTCCGGTTCTTTGTTTCCAGGGTCTACCAAAAAGTCCAAGCTGGTGCCAATGTCATTGGTTGGTAGATGGTTTTTTGGCTGAAGGTTTCTGTTGGGGATTTTAGAGAATCGAGGAACGACCATTGATCTGAGAGTTGCAATGTCTTGACTTCCAGTGACAACCAGGCTCATGATGTTTGAGGAGTAGTGCTTGTGGTAGTAAGAACTAAGCATCTCGCTGATGTTTTCCCCCTGCTTCCGTGGATTGGCAATGATAGTGTCGTAATTTCCATCAGCAGATGCAATTTTTTCTGTGTTGCTTAAGGTAGCATAGACGATCTCTAGGCAGTTCGCAGGGGTGTATTCTTTATTCAACTTGTATTAGTAATCGACCGCTCTTCCTTCTCCAAAAGCACGGGTGTTATTGAAAGTTGGGTCCACAAAGGTATCGGCTAAGACATCTAGGCTCTCTTCCAAAGCCCAATTGCCCACTTTATAAAAGAAATTTGTAGATTGCATCCCTGTGGTTCCGCCTACAGATCCACCATTAGTATCCGTAATTTCAAATAAGCTAAACGCTCTAGGATGCTTTTTAGTCCCCATGAATAACATGTGTTCAATAAAGTGGGACAAACCAGTGATATTGGCTGGGTCATCTAATTCACCCAAAGAGATATAAAGTGATGCTGCCGACGTTGTTGCATTTGGATCCGATACCAGCAGTACCTTGAGGCGATTGCTTAACCGTAAGCCCAGGTACTCGCGAGGGTCCAATGGGCTCTTCCGAATCATTTCTTCTTGTAGGGAGCCATTTGCTTCATAAGAGATGTTTTTTCTGGATTGTTTGCCTGCGATAAGCAGAAGAGGAAGAAGCAATAACTTCAAAATCATAAATGCTTCCTAAGAGCCCAGTCCCTTTTATACCTCTGGTGTAGTGCGGTGCAAGTAATCGTTTGCCTACCTTTTAACCGATACAGAGATCTTTCACTGCAAGTTCCCATGATCTTCTTGAGCACACCCATGCTATATTCATCACCTTTTTTTAGACTGCTCCAGACTCCACTCCCATGAAGAAAATGGTTCAAGATCATGCATTCAAATAATATGTCTCAAACCGCCTTGATTATAGTCTCATACTTGCATATGCAAGAGTAGAGTGGTATGCATAGGAATTCTTCGGCTCTCGGCCGCTAGAGCCGAAAGGAGTCCCCAATATTTAAACACAATAAAATAAATATTTGACACTGTATTCCAGAGCTTGAATATGACCGCGGCTGCTTGGGGCTGAGCGGAAGATTTCTATATGTAGATGGATCATTCTCTTACAGAGCTCTAATAAAGTTCATTTTTAAAAAAATGTAGATGGATCATTTAATGCTCACATTCATCTAAATATGTAGCATTTCCGTTTCCCTAAAAATATACAGTCCTTAAACCCTTCTATCCCATGGTTTGTCGCTTTACCGACTGGGACCAGCCGGATCATAGATTAGATGCTACTGTTTCCTCGAAAAAAGCGTTGTGGCAGGTAAAAGAACCAAGGCAGTCCCCATGACAACTCGTTCAAAAGAAGCTGAATATTAATAAATATAAATACCAGTATTTACATTGCAGTACCAGCTTATTTTCACTCGAGCTGTAAGAGATTGAATTAAATTTCCATATTTTTCACTTTTAAGTAAATTGCCAAGCCAGCAGCCTGACTTGGCTTATACTTACATGTAATGCTTTACAAGCAGGGAACGGTTCTGGTACAGAAATCTTAAACCTGAACCATTGGCTACAGCCATGGTTGGGAGCGTCGATGTGACATCCATAGCCTTATCCATAGCTATTTCAAAACTATCCTGTGCTGCTGAGAGCCACATACATTTTTTTGGTTCTAGAGCATGTTTCAGAACTAGGGAAGGGTTCTGGCATAGAAATCTGACATCTGATCCACTTTTTACAGCCATGGTCTGGGGAAATTAAATTGGTACCCATGTCCTCAGCCATATCTGTTTCAGATCCATCCTGTGCTGCTGAGAGCCATATGTATTTTGTTTGGTTCTGAAGCCATGTTTTGGAACAGCCTTGACTAGGAACTATTTCAAAAATCATTTTATGGGCTATTTATAGGTAATGGTAGATACTACAGGATGCTCCAGGAATATTTTTTACTTGGATATGAAAGTGTGAAAGGTGATATCATGTTTTGAATTTTATTTACCAAACCAAATTAAAATAATAAAATATAAAAATTAATGATGTAGTGTAATGATTTAAATTAAAATAATATTTAATAAACTAAAAACTATTGTAAACCAAACTTTTTACCTTACTTACTCTTTTAAGAAGGTGTTTGTTCATTCATCACAATGTTAGCAGTTGTCATGTTTGGCTCCTGGGGACAACATCCAGGAGGACTGTGACAGGTCCAGGTCCAACCAGTTCAACTTACCATTATCCTGCCCTTGAGACTTATTACCATTACCTTCATATGACAAAGCTTCAAAGAGCTTTGCCTCCAGTGAGGCAATTTTATTGGACAACGCCTTATTGTCATCCTGCCAACAAGCCATGATCTCAACACTCTTTTCCTCTCTACTTCTTAATGCCTCAATTTCACAATTGGCCCTGTCCTTTACTTGTTGCAAGATTGCATCAAATCCTACCAACAAGTTCCAATAATCCCAAGCATAGATTCTGTTTCCTTGAGCAGGAGTTCCTTCTTTGGCAAATTAATCAGAATACAATTCTTTTAAGGCCACCTTCACTTCCATCAAAGAATCCTCAGGTGCTGTCTTGGTAACCTCTAGACTCGCCTAAGCTTCATCTAGAGAACTCGTAGGAACTTCTTTTCTAACTGCTGCTGCTTCCACACAAAGTATTCCAAATTTTTCTTTTTCAAATGATAACAAAGAAGACATGATAATTAAAAAGTGAGATGAGGGGAAAGCATCAAAATTGACAATATGTATATTTTATTTAAATGTTGCTATTTTTGTTTATATACCATTTAGGCATATAGAGCTGAAAATCCTTCCAGTTCAGGAATCAACCCTTGATTCCCATCACATGATTTATGACATATTAAGGGCATCCTTTCCAGATCTTTACTTAAAAGATCTCCACCTTTCTCAACTTATGAGAATTAACCCAAAATGAGAAGGAATCACATGGCACCCTTTGCCTCAATGTATTTATTTGGCATGGAGCTTCCTCAGCTCCCGGCGCCAAATCCCTGTGAATAAATCTTCCCCAAACTCAGCTATCAATTTTCCAACTGGGAACCAGCTGATCAAACTCAAATACCCATGTCCCTTTGCATGTATTAAGTTTTCATTGAGTAATTGATGCCCTGTCAATTAGATTAATTAATCTATGTGGTTAATCAGCTAAGTTTGAGGACACCTAGTCTTCCCTCAACACAGTCAAGTCCATTTCAGCCCTATGATTAAATCCTCATTAACCACCTCTGCAGGTATGTTCAATTAACCTTCAGAGTTAATAAATTGTTTGTAAGACACCTGTCCCCAAGATTGATTTGTTCAATTATTGCCTCAATTTCACCAGTTAGCACAACCTAACTAACATCCCATATTACATTCTTTTATTAAATTTAGATACCCAGTTTTCAGGAATCACTATCTAAAGAATTCCAATCAAACCTCTCTATATGAAATAAACAACAAAAACAGAACCTCTTTTTATTTCAGAGGGTTTATTTGGTTAAATACTCAAAAGTGACTGTCATAAGGTCACAGGGTCAGGTGCCAAATTGAGTCACCCACCAAATTGGATCATTTTTTGTTCATGTTGTTGCTTTTTTGGAAATTTGAGTTGACTTCCTTGTTTGGGAACAGGTCACAGGGAAGCCATATTGAGGTTCACAAACCCGCTTAGTTGGAACCTTGTTGGCGGGTCAATCCTACTAATTTAACAGTACCTTGTTTTTTTGTTCTTTTCTAGGTGGCTTACAAACTTTATATCCTCATTTAACCAACTTGTGAGAGAGGGGGGCTAAACTAACTAAGTTTGGCTCCCATCCTGGAGGGAGGATCCACCAGGACACCATCCATTACAGGACTGGCATGGCCGCTCAAAGGGGCGTCCATAGGGAGGACGCGGCAGATACCCGGGGAAAGTAGGAGTCCAAGCCCATCAAAACCATTCTGCTAAGCAACCAGGATGCCCATTTGGGGATGAGCTCTGGGGTGCCCAGGCCTTCCTCTGGAACCAGGACAAGTGGATCCTCAGAGGGGAGGAGCGTTGGGAAAGCCAGTCTGGGGGGCAGCGGAGGCTGTCTTGACAGCAGAGAACTCTAGGTCATCACAGGTTAGACTCCTCACCACGTTCTCACTGGTGGCATATATGTTCTTAGCGTTTTCAGAGATATCCTCAAAAATATTCAGGAACTGGTTGGGGTTGGTGCCAATGTGGAGGAAAGAATTAGAGATACAACCCCAAAGATCTGGAGAGGTAGACCAAATCATTACCAGAGCTGGTGCCAAGGTAAAAACCACAAACTTGACCAGAGGAACCAACATTTTAGAGTCAGAAAGTGAAGCCCAACAAAATGCAGATAATTCTGTTGTTTTAAGTCTTAAACTCAGAACAGAAGGCTCAGGGGAAAGAGAAGATCTATTAAACACAAGAGAAGGACAGGGAACGGCAACTGCGGACCAAATTGGTTTGAAAGCGTATAGGAAAGCTTTATAAAGCATATTTGAAGTCTAATTGTGAGCAAAAGTGAAATGAGTGCAAAATCAAACTTAAAGTAGGTAAATATATTAAATTCACTACCAATTTTTAAAATCAAGTTGTTTTCTTCAAAGCAAAAGAGGTAAGCTTTAACTTTGATGTTAACACCGTCTATAGAGACTTAGGAATTTTGGTTGTCTTTTGGGTCCCTTGCTTGGCCCCTTCTGATTATCTAAAGTGTTAGTATTGGTTTACTCCATCCTTACCTATTTTCCTTTCTTTTGGGCTTTCTTGCAGCTTTCCTAAGTTTAAAAGTTTCAAACTTCAATTGTAAGAATAAGCAAGCAGGGGACCAAAAGTCCCCTGTCTTGCTTTAAGGAAAGACCATTGAAATTAGAAGGTCAGGTGACCTCAGCTGTAAGGTCTCATAGTTTGGGGAAGGTGGTTGTAAACTAAAGCTTTTAAAACTGTTATATTTATGTTGATCAAATACAAAAAGGTGGGTAAGGTTTGTAGTAACAACTGGACCAAGGCCCCTAGAAGCTTATAGGAAGTAAAATAAGGGCTGAGACGGTTGATTAATCCTAAGAAAATAAAATAGAGTCCAGTCTTAATGACTGAGGACTTGGTCAAAAAATCTATTTCTAAGTCAGTGAATTGCTCACCACTAGTTGGAGGATTAAAACTATCAATAAACAATTGTGGGTATTACTGTAGAAACTATCAAGATGATGAAATAGAAAGTCAAAAGGAATCATAAGATCAAAGATAAAAAACTTAAACTTAAAATTGGAAATTAACACACGCCACAAAACCTAACAAGTACCTTTTGAGGTGCAAGTCAAACAATCCCAACTTATTATTGAGATTGGAGAACCAAGCCTTTTTATTATGCACTGTAGAATTGGGGTGCAAGGAATGATGTCAAGAGTTAAACCAAAAATGGGTAGGAAGACATGCATGAAAGTTAAAAATCAAGAAACAGATCTTGCAGTTTAGTTTGGATAAGCTAAACCCAGTAAAGGGTGACAGTAGGAGAAGAACAGTTACGGTAAGTGTCCCTATGATTTAGAGCGGGCAAAAATTCAAGGAAAAATGGGTCCGAGGCTCAAAAAGCAAAAATTAAAGGTAAGAACAAAAGTGAGCTATTTGGACCAGCTTTTCAAGGTCCAACAAATAGGTACAGGGTTCAAAACTGGGTGTGAAGGTAAGGGGAGTTTTAAACTGATATTAATCAGTCTTTAGGTCATAACTAGGCTTTAAAAAGCCTAATTTTAACTTAAAAAGTGGAAAATGGAGATAAGAAGGAGGAGATTATGCATGAGATGATAATGACCAATACTGCAAAGAAACTAATTCCAATGAAAGCCAAATAAATAAATGAGCATAATAGCAGCTATAAAAAGGTGAATCCTGACATCAGCCAGTCATTTGATTGGGTGAGATAGAATTTTTGCTAGTAATTTCAGGGAGTTTAGATGGTTTCTCATCGATTTCTGACCCAACCTCTGATTGGCTAGTGCCTAAAAAACACTTCTGAATTCCATCAATTCCAGTTAAGTTGTGATTTAATGATTTGGCAGTAGCGCGACATGATTGCTTAGATCTAATTAATTTTAAATGTGGTTGAGCCCAAGCCAGAAAATAGTCCAAATTAATCAGGGGTTCCTCCCAAGTGGGGACAGAATCCAAAGCACCATTATTTACCACTTGAGAAGGGTATGCCAACACAAATCTCTCATCAACTGTGTGGGTTAAATCTTCAAGGGAATTGAGGGGCTTGGCCAGCTTCTGAGCAGATTTTTTTGTGCAGCGCAGGAATATTGTCCTATCCAGGGCTAAAGGGGGAAGTGACTTTACACATTTATAAGGTGTTAGCAATGAAATTAAGGGCCTTTTGCAATGGTCTATAGGGGCAAAGTACTGAATATGCAGCTGTTATGAATAATTTCAAGCCCATAGTGACTTCAACCTTAGATAGATTATTCAAATTCTCTAAATTAATACCTGGCAGTAAGAACCAAGTGTGAGGCCTCCTCCAAATCTAGTATCAGGGTGAGCGTCATGAATGAAAT